>JAIFZK010000130.1:1012500-1412500 GCA_027481765.1 Tenualosa thibaudeaui | reverse complement strand
ACATAGCATAGCCACAGTGTGCACAGCAGAAGCCTACATATGAATGACTATTGTGCACATTTGTGTGCGTGTATGTGATTGTATTTGTCTCTACATTTGTCTCTGTTTCTCTATGTGTATGTGTGTGTGTGTTTGTGTGTGCATATCTGTATCTCTCTGTTTCTGTGTGTGTGTAATTGCATCTCTCTCTGTTTCTGTGTGTGTGTGTAGATGTATCTCTCTCTCTCTTAGTAAATGTGTGTGTGCAGTCTACTTGGACTGAATGTGCTCAGGAGAGCAAGTTTCCCTTGACGTCTAATTAGGCCTGGAATCAGGCAAAATAAGAGCTCCAAATTTAACAAACAGCATCAAACAAAGGCAAACCTTTTCAAACAGCCTTTTGTTTGCAAACACAAGCGGTCTGATGAGGTTGTTCTCCGCTATGCTGGACTACAGTGTTAAATTGAGCAATCTGGAATGTTTAAACACAAAAAAGTTCAAAGAAAACGCACCAATCTTGACTGCTCAACCTCAGTTTACTGAATCTGATTGCACCTCCGCTATGTCCTGTGTGCCATCTACAGCACAACGGTGGGTCACACAGTGTTATACAGTGAGACAATGTGCCCCTCTCTATGCATGCATGCATAAACCAACCCCTCCCCTGTTTGTCTCTCTCTCTTTCTCGTTCTCTTTCACTATCTCTTTTTACATCCCTTGTCTACACTCACCTCCTGCCGTCCCAGTGCCTCCACCCCTCCACCACCCACCCGCCTGAAAGAATGCAAGCTTACACAGTCAGCCATAGTGTGCTGAAGCATTGCAAGCATGCACTAGTGGGCATTTGGAGAGGTGCTGGTATTCTGTTCTTCCAAACTTTCACACACGCACACACACACACACACACACACACACACTAATTCACTCATTCTCTCACCCCCTCCACACAACACACACACTAACTCACTCTTTTTCTTTCCCTATCCTTTTCTCTCTCACAGACACACACACACACACACATACACACACATAGTTGCAAGGCAGGCAGCATTCAGGACAAAAGGTCGTGCTCTACCCTGGGATTCCAAGCAGCGAAGAGAATTAATTTGCCTACTTGTCATGTTTGAGGGGGAACAACTTCACTACTTCGGCTTTCGCTGTTACTGCTGCTGCACCCCTTTTCCTCAAGTCACCAGCGAGACCTCGGTCAGGAAAACAAAAAGCCCTGTGGGAAGGGACAGGGCTGGGGGGGCTTTGTGAAACTGCAAGTCATTACAGTAAGAGGTTCCCACTCTTTCCCAGATGGAGAAAAGTTCATTCTGTTTCCAAAAAAAGGTAGCAAAGAAAAGCAGAAGGAAAAGGAAACAGGGCAACAAAGTTCAAAGTCCTGATGTGGATCTCAGCTCAGAGTGAGCATATGAGAGAGAGAGAGAGAGAGAGAGAGAGAGAGAGAAGGAGAGAGTCCTGATGTGGATCTCAGCTCAGAGTGAGCATATGAGAGAGAGAGAGAGAGAGAGAGAGAGAAGGAGAGAGTCCTGATGTCAATCTCAGCTCAGAATGAGCAAGAGAGAGAGGGAGAAAGAAAAAAGAGAGAGAGAGAGTAGTACCCTATGGTGGGGGTGCTGCAGGGCTAAAGAGCCAGGTTTTTATGCAAGCAGTGGAAGGCCGTGTGACAACAAACAGTTCGGCTTCTACAGGAGGGGAGTTGGCCCCCGTTTCTCGACTGTACATCCACAAACTCACACCAGTGCCAGTTAAAACAGACAGTGAGCGATGACCTCACGTCAGACACAACCTCAAACAATCATTTCCCCACACGGCTGTTAGTGTAGACTTAAACTTGAAAGTTTCTCATGTGAACGAGTTTGCGTTGTCTTACGTGGGAAGAGAGGAGCGCCAGTAGTTGAGGTGATGCAAGGCAGGGCAGAGCAGGGCAGGGAGGTGTGGGGTGGGGAGGGGAGTGGAGAATTGGCAATATGTTAAATGAAAGGTGGAATGAAGCGGAGGAGATGGACGGGTTGGGTGTACGCGGGTGTACGAAGAACCGCACAAGCTCATCTGGAGGAATAAATAAAAGGTTGACAACGTTTTGTCAAACGGGGAGGTATTTAAAGCTGGCCCCAAGCTTTCAGAGTCAATCTCTCAAGGCTAGGTTGCAGTTCTGACCCCCCCACCCCACCCCATCCCCGATACACACACACACACACACTCACTCACACACACACACACACACACACACACACACACACACACACCCCTCCTCCTAACTCCAGCCAGAGAGTCTCAATTTTAAAAGTGAGGCTCTGGCACAGAGAACTGGCTAGATTTACCACGGAGGCCCCCAGTTTCTTCAAACGGCCACCTCTTATCTCCTAAACCACCATCACTCCCTCCTAAAAAACACACACAAACACGCCAGTATACCAACAAACTGTCCTTCCCTGGTTGGCTTAGTCTTGAGACAAGCAACAAGCAGCCTCCTCCCCCTAAATGCCATTCCTGTCATTTGTACCTTATCTGCCCCTTTAGAATAATGGGGTGCCAGGATTGAGCAGGGCAGTGACCACAGAAGCATTTAAAACAAAAAAAACACTAAGTGGTTCACAAGCTCCATGTGAGGAAGCAGTCGGCCTATGACTGTACATCTGAAACCTGCCAATTAGGAAGGAAAAAACACAAGGCACAGCAGGAGGAAACGGGGCATAATTAGGGACAGGAAAAAAAGGAGAAGAAGAAGAAGGAGCGGGAGAGGCAGGGGGAAAAAAAAGTTAAACCAACAATTTGTAAAGTGTCTGGCCTGCATGTCGCCGGAGCATTTTCCGAGTCACTCTGCTTTGCATGTGTGCATGCGTATATGTGTGTATGTGTTATTTGGGCTGGGTCTGCCAGGCAGACAGGAAGCAAAATGGCTGTGTGTAGGTGTTATGTCCTCTCAGTTGCAATGGATGCCAGATTAGCACTCAGGCCTAAAGGGAATGTGATTTACTGTCAACTTGTCAAATGATTCGACTCCTGAAAAGGGGTCTACAATAGAGGGAAACAAGCATTCTTGACTCCAACACACGCATAGTAGTCTACATCCCGATAAGCGCACTGGGCCACCCAATGACTTATTACACAGCAATATTTTTCCGCAGCAACCACCCCTAGTGTGAAAATGGAGTGGACCATGGAGAGGTTAAGAGCAAACAGGTCGGCTTCCTTCCAGGAATTGTGAATAGGAGGGTGTGTGAGCATTTAATGGAACACAAGTCGTTAAGAAACGGGAAAGTGGTCAGGTCAAGGGAGGGTCTGAGAGCTCACGATAACTCACGTTGCCTAAACATGATTATCAAAACAGCCTAAACAATGGTGTGTATAAACAGAAAACAAAATCCACTAAAACACACAAAATAACACACAAACACAAACAGTTGAACACGAATAAACATCCAAGACCTCTCAGATTTCTCCAAAGTTTCAAATTTGATTATGATCATCACTCAGTGAGAAAACTACAGTTGACACTGTGAGAGCAGTGACTACACATGAGGTTTACACACTTCCTGTCTTAGAGGTTACTAGGCCAACTGATAACCACACTGTTTTTGCTATGACGCAAGTGACCTTGAGATGTATCCAGTGGCCAAGACTTGTAGTCTGACTCTGCCACTAGCCAGCAGACGTCTCTGAATGAAACGTTTACAGCCGGGCGTGACATGGTGTGGTGTTTTTGTTATTGGGATTTACATGACTTGCACTACCACACCAAGGAATGTTCACCCAAAAGACTCTCCGACAAAAAAAAAAAAAAAAAAAATAAGACAATTAGGGAGCTCCCACACAGCCTCCGGGCAGAAGTGCCACTTAAGTCTTCTAGGCCTCTCTATGGGCATCCACATTCCTGCGCAGGCCAGATGGCCGCTCACCAGAGTGTAAAAGGTCAAGCCAAGACCGCGAGCGGACCTTAGCGTTGCTGTGTCACGACAGAGGCTTTTGCATGCCACTACAGGAAAGGGTTTAAGAACTTTGGTTTTTAAGACAGAAGATTTGGGGTTCTTTCGTCTCTCTCTCTCTCTTTCTCTCTCTCTGTCTGTCTTACCCGCCCGCTTCTTCTCACCTTTCCTCCTATAGTGCAGTTTAAGTGCTGTTGTGTGGACGCAAGGATCAGGAGTGGTGCGGTAATGCAAGTGGGGAAAGACACACAAAGAGGCCTTGAACAGGACACTCAGACAGGAGTAAGAAAGTGAATTTGGAGTAGAGGGCTGGAGGCAGGGGAGTTGAGAGGGGGACGACTAGGGTGTGTCTGTATGCGTGTGTGTGTGTTTGTGTGTGTGTGTGCGTATGTGTGTGTGGGGGAGAAGGGAGAAGACACGAGCTGCTCACACTGTGGTGTGTTCTCGCTTGGACGTGTCAATGAACAGCTGCTAATTTAGGGGCCGCTATGTTTGGGGGAGGTGGTGGGCCGCGGGTGCTGAGGGTTGAGGGGGGTCAAGGAAGAGGTCAAGTGAGCATAAGGATCATTCCATTTGACCCTGAAGTGTCGGCCCCTCCTTGAGTGACACATCGGTGATAAGATGGTACCCTCTGTGAACTGCCTTGCCCCCCAAATGCACAAACACAACATAACGCCTTTGACTAGGCCCTAAGGCACGTTCGCACAGGGAGTAGCAGCTTAGACCTAATGGGTTTCAGTGGATAAAGAGGGTTTAGCTAAGCTGTTTGCTGTTGGGTGCTCAAGAATACAGAGAGGGGCTAACACTCTGCTGGAAACTCTGCATATATCCAGCCTCTCACTCTAGGAGACTCAAAACAAGCATGAAATTTCTGAGGGCATCAGCCTGTAATGGCATAAGCAGGTAAAGTGAATTAACTCCCCTCTCCTCCTCTCCTCTCCCCTTCCTCCCCTCTCCTCTCCTCTCGTTTCCCAGCCTTGTTCCCATCACCAGCTCAAGGAGCTGAGAGGGCCCTAGTGTTTTGCTTTCCTTTCCATCTCAATGAAACAAATGGTCAGCAATGTGCTGATAAGTCCCCGTTCAGCAGCCATCGAGACAGTGGGAAACGACAGACAGACAGAGAGCTAATTTACCGAAGAGCCCTCTCCCCTCCCACTCTATACCACTCTTTCTCTCTCTCCCTTTCCATCTCTGTATCTATCCATCTCCCTCTCTCCCTCTTTCCTCTCCCAGACAGTCAAACCATCTTCTGATCCTTTTTTCTCTTCTTCTTTTCATGATACATTACATGGAGACTGTCCAGAGGACAGGCAGTATTTTCCCATGAACATCCACTGTTTGAAATGGCACGGAACGTCCGTTTCTTCTGCCTCATTATTTTAAGAGACTCTTGTTTTTCTCCCCCCACCAACTGTGATGTGAGAGTTGTTCATATTTCATTGTTATTTCACTGTAACGTCACGCTCGGGTATGATAAACAACTGAGCACTCTTGCCTCTTGGGGAGAGGCATGGCTCCTTGGAGCAGAAAGGCTGGAGAAGAAGCCGTGCCGGTCTCTTTTCTTCTCTCCGTCTTTCTCTCTCTTTTTTCTCTCTCATCTTGGGAGCCTCTAGGTTTTTTGGTGGTTCTGTCTCAGAACTTGGGTCAGTGCTCCAGGAGCAGAGGAGCTGAGGCACAGCAACGGCAGCATCAGGAGCGATCCCGCGTGAGGAGAACCACAGAGCAGGGTCCGTCACAGAACAAAATCAGGAGCGCGGCCCTGGGGCCCCAGAAGCAAGAGCATTGGGTCGAGCTGGGCTGGGCTGGGCCTGGGAACACGCTCCAAAATGGGGCGCCAGGACGGGTCTCATGAGACACAGGCAGAGGGAGAAAGAGTGAGTGTTTGTGTATGTGTGTGTGTGTGTGCGTCAGAGAGAGAAAGAAAACTTGCTAACTTGCTTGGCTCATCTTGACTTCCTTCTCACAAGGCCTTTCAGACAATACAGACAAACAGAATGAGGCGAAATACACACACACACACACACAAAATCACTCAAACACAATCACACTCAAGCATATTCATACTACCCACACCGCATTTATACGCACAATCCCAGATGCATAGAGAAACTATGCAGACATAATCATTTCATGCACAAATATGCACATGCAGACACACAAACACACACTGGCCTTCTCTGTCAACTTGTCAAATGTACTGGCAGGTCCAAGGAGGAGGAAATGGACAAGTGAGCTCATGCTGATAGAGATCTGGCTCATGTGTGAGTGTATGTGTGAGCTTCTGTGTGTCTGTGTGTGTGTGTGTGTGTGTGTGTGTGTGTGTGTGTGTGTGTGTGTGTGTGTGTGTGCACATGGGCATATTCAGCTCAACAAATGATGGAGACTTCTGGCTCTCCCACCAGCTGGGAGGCTGGAGGAAAAGACAAGAACTCAATATGACACTCGACACTTTTCATCAGTGTCCGTCCATCCGTTTGTTCGTTCTCCTGTCCTCAGCTTCAGCCTGTGCTTTCATTCATTTCAGCCCTGCATTCTTTCCTACGTGCTTCAGGGACCCCAGAGGACATGGGAGTGTTTGCTCCACTTCAGGAGAAGAAGAAGAAGACGATTAAGTACAAAGAGACATGAGGCAGAGAAGAGCTCCCCAGGCTTTGGATGTCTCAAGCAAGCTGTTGTTGTGTCTGCTTGTCCACGTCGTGAGAGGAGCTCAACTCTCCAGTGATTTATTGCCCTGGGTGATAACTGCTGTTGATAGAGATAAAATATGTAGGATGGAGGGTGAAAATGGAAGGAAATGACAGACAGAGAGAGATGGAAATAGTATGTGTGTATGTGTGTGTGTGTGTGTGTGTATGTGTCTGTGTGTGAGTGTAAGAGAGAGACAGAGAGAGTGAGAAACGAATACAGATAGAGAGACAAACAGATCTAGAGAAAGACAAGATAATTTGGGAGTGCTGTTAAGAGTTGGAAAGAGAGAAAGAGTTGGAGAGACAAACAGACAGAGAAAGGGAAAGAGAGAGAAGGATGGAGGGTGAGAGGAGAAAGAGAGATCAAACAATAAGAGAAAGAGAGAGAGAGAGAGAGAGAAAAAAAACGAGACGACTCAATCTGTGGGAAGTGGGAAGCAGGCAAGCTGGCTGGCGGGCGGGTAATGAGCGTGGCCTTCATATATTCCGGGGACGTTGTTTCCTGCTGCGCGCAGAATACCCACTTAGTCTAAAATATTTATCAGACCCTGGGGGGTGGCAAGGGGGCGTAGTGAGGGGGGCTGACTGCAGTGGAGTGTGCATATCTGTGGTGGGGAGGAATGGGTGCCAAGGCTGTATACCCAGAGCAGCTTGATGTTTACTGTTTACTTGATCCCCTCCTCCTCCTCCTGCTCCTCCTCTATGCTATGTCTTTCCTTCCCCAGATACTTTTATTTGTGTTATTGATCCGACAACCTGGGCTGGGACGGAGCTGCACTCATTACGACGCATTAGGACAAGCGCAACATCCACGGCGATAAACCGCCCGCCTGCACACAATTGCTCCCCTGAAGAGTTTATAGCTGTTGTTTTTTTTTTTTTTATTGGGACTGCTCTCTGTTTGCCCAAATCACCTTGCAACTGGGTGAGACGGTGGATGTGTCAGGACCTTTCAGGTGCCAGGTTGATGGGAAGCCATTTTCTGCTTGCCAAGGTGTGTGTTTGTGTGTGTGTGTGTATGTGTGTGTTTGCTTCTGCAGATCTCCATAATCAGTTTTTTTTTTTAATTTGTTGTGTGATCTAGGTTTCTTTATGCGGCAATGGGTGTGCTAATATGACTTGGTGAAAGTGATCAATTTGTATGCTACTTAAGGGCTGCGCTTGACCAATCAATACAAGCTTTTCTTCTCCCCCTCGACACAGCAATTTTCTGCTGAAAGGCCAGCGGTAATGAGATGAGACACCCCATCAGATAACATTCATTATCAACCCCTGAGAGAGAGTGTGTGTGTGTGAGTGTGTGTGTGTGTGTGTGTGTGTATGTGTAGGTGGATCTGGACACGCACACACACACACGTAACTCTCAGGAACGTCCACAATGTCCGTCCGTCCTGTTTTCGCTGTGCTATAATTAGAAAATGGCCTTTTGGAATCTTGGCACTGGAAGGCAAGGGCGAGA
The DNA here is from genome assembly GCA_027481765.1 of Tenualosa thibaudeaui. NCBI lineage: Eukaryota > Metazoa > Chordata > Actinopteri > Clupeiformes > Clupeidae > Tenualosa > Tenualosa thibaudeaui. The sequence continues at coordinate 1,404,440 of JAIFZK010000130.1, read as the reverse complement.
CTCCTCAATCTCAGATGTCTTCTTCTGTTGGTCCTAGCGATGTGTGTGTGTGTGTGTGTGCGTCCAGATCCGGGGGTGGGGGGGGGGGTGGGGGGGGGTCGGGGAGGGGGGGGGAGCAGTGATTGGGCATTTTGAGGTGGTGGAGTGACAATCTGGCAAAAGTGTGAAAATTCACAGAGGACGTTGAGGTTAGCTTCAAGTTGTGTGAGAAGACCAACAGAAGTTCTATTCTGAACCACCAAGAGCAACACTAAGCAAAACACTAAACTCTTTTGTGGTGTAAGGGAGGGAACTGGGCCTTTTTGTTTTGGTCTGTCCAAAATCCGTTGGGAGCTTAATCATCTTACAAACTGGGTTTTGCTGTCGTAAAATAAAAAAGGGGCACCCTACCACGAACATTCTCTGGGAGGGAAACTGAGAGACATTCCAGGGTGCTTTTGGAACACATATTAGCACAGTTGCTATGTTGACATCGTAACCAAGGAAGCAAACTCAAACCCCTCAAGCTCAGGGTTGGTCTGGCCCCTATATCTGGACAATGCAAGAGCTAAATCTAGGTCTAACCTTGCTGGCACCGACTGATATTTTTATTCTGACTTATATTACATCATGTCATTCAGGGGAAAGGAAACACATGACGAGGCATAGAAATAGGCTGTTTCTTATGATGCACTAGGCCAAACCAGAAGAAGGGCCGCAGAAGTCCAAGCTGGGGCTACTGTGAAGCCACATGCTGAAAACTGCTTGGGTCATCAGGGGAACTGAAACCCTAAAATAGTGCAATTAGCTTTAATTACACACACACATGCACACAAGCGCACACACACACACACACACAGGACTTTCATATGCAGTAGGCTGAGAATTGAGGGCTTTGCACAGAGGTGCTTGGGGAGAGAGCAGAAGTGAAAGTGTCGAGGGTAGGAGAATAAGTGGCTTTCCCCTTCTTTCCTTCCTTCTCTCTTTTCCTGCATTCGTTCATTCTTTCTTTCTTTCCTCCATTTTTTCCTGGGTGTGTGCACAACCACTCCGTTAAGCAGGGTGAATGAACTGGATAAAGAGCAGTAGTGGAAGTAGCCAGTGTGGAAAATATGCATTCTCTCTTTCTCACTCTTTTCTCTCTCTCTCTCCTAGGTGGCAACAGAATAAGCAGGATAAATGAACTGTAGAGTGGCTGCGCTGTTACTTTAAATGCCCTCTCACGCTCTCCTGCCCACCACTGCAAAGGGCCCTAACAACTATGTGCCCGATACGTGTGGAATCTGCCACTATAGCTTGCTAAACGCCAACAACCAAACACCCAAGCCTTAGATATACCACACCTTCTCTCCATTGCACTGAATTAGGTCAATCGCAACCTTCACTAAGTTTCAGAAGTAAAAGCTATAATTTGTTTCAAAACATGGCAAAATGACAGAGCTGGTTTTCGAGGCCAGGCTGGAAGTAAACTGATATGGAGTTGCCATTAAAAAAAAGAGAAAAAGAGAGAGAGAGAAAGAGCGGGAGAGAATGAGAAAGAAAGTGAGGGAAAGCCTCGAGTGTTTCAAGAGGAGGGATCTTCAAGAGGAGAGATCTCTTTGAGGGGGTCTTTTCCTTTCAATCAATACCATCAGTGGGAAAACACTCCACACACCCAACACAAGCAGGCAAGGAGGAGAACCAAAGAAGAAAGGACAATAAAAGAGAGAGTGAAACAAAGGGGAGCGTTCTGGACTGTGTACATGTGTGTGTGTGTGTGTGTGTGTGTGTGTGTGTGTGAGAGAGAGAGTGAGTGTTCCTGAGCTGAACAAATGCTGCAGTTTTGGGTCGCCGTGGCCGTCTTCCCAGCATTCTTGTGGTTTAGAGGGCGTTTGCTTTCCCGCCACGCCCCTTTGAGCGTTCGGGTCCTTCTTTTAAACAGCCAGATTAGGGGCGTAATCTGTTGTGATATACAGTGCCACCCACTTGGACTTTTCTTTCTTTTTTGTTCTAAGACCACCCCCCCACCCCCCTCCATCCCCCAACACACACACACACACCACTCCTCTTCCTCCTCTCCTGCAAGGGCCCCTGAGTGGCCCACTGAATAGACACACTGGGCAAATGTTTGTGTCTGGACAGACAGACCAGCCTCTGTAGAGGATTTTGGGTTTGTCTGTGTTTGTGTGAGCAACTAACTTTGTGTTTGTGTGTGTACGTGTGTATGTGCATGGTTGCACATAATGTGCCAGTCTGTGTGCATAAATGTTCATGCATGTATGTGTGTATGAATGTGTTGGTTGCATGTGCTATGCGTGCATACATGTAAATGTATGGATACTTTCAAAGCATGTGCTTTGGGTATACGTGCAGGTGAAGTGTGGTCATTTTTATCTATGCGTAACTATATTTAACAGGCCATGCTATAGGCCAATTTGAGTATATGCTTTACTCAATAGCCTGATTGTTCCCAGCACCTGTCGCATCATCTTGTTGCTTGTTTACCCTGCATCTCCTGTAGTCCTTATGCACTTCTTGTTGAGTGCGAACGGGCAATTAAGAGTCCAGTGTTCTTTTCTCACACTATTTATAGTGATGGGTTGTTTTGCTTGGTGTCTTTCCCTTGAGCCCGTCCAAACACACAACCCTGGGCCGTGGCAAAAAATAAATGGCAAGAGGAGAGGACTTGCCAAACTGACAGTCAAGACTGTCTGCCGCGACGAGAGGCACTCGTAATCCGACTCCTCATCCTCCTCCTCCTCGTCCTCCACCTTTCGCAACATAAGCCAGCCATAAACCGAAGGCACCACGGGCCGTTGGAGGAGTGCTACGGGCCGTCTCTAAGCCGCTCGTTAGCACTGCTGATTAGCCTTTAACGGCCACGGTTATGTGAAAACAGCGTCATGGTTCGTGGGAAACATACAGAGCCCTGAGCAAAAAAAAAACAAAACGATACGTCATCAAAACAAAGCGTAGGTCCCATTCAAGAGGCAGGAAGTTGACATGCAATGGGTCCAAGCCACCTCATTACTGCTCCTTTGAAGCTGTACAGTGTGACTGCTGAGGATCAGAGACTGTGTGGTCCATTCCCTGACCCTGCACAACACCTCACAACCAAGCAGCTGAGGTTGAGCTGGTACAGCTGGCTACAGTGGCTGTAACATGAATGGACAGGTGACCATGGGGACTAGGTTTGAATCTGGCCTGTGGTGATTTCCTGATCCCACCCCATCTCTCTCTTTCCCAGTTGTTTCCTATCTCCTCTCTATTGACCTGTCAACAAAAGACCATTAAAATAATCATTAAAAAGAGCCCGGAGAAGCTAGTAGCATCAGTGTCCTGTAGCATACTGCCTATGGGCTCAGTGCACATAGCGTCATAGTTGGACCTGAAATCACTACCTGAACCCACTTCCCATCTCCTTCCCTCTCACTTCCTGGCCACTTCTGTCTTGTTGAAAAAGAGCTTTACCCAAAACTACCCAAAATGCAAAAGGGCCGAGGTGGCCGCTAATCTTGGCCCTTTTATTCTAGGTGCACCTGCAGCCACTAGTCTACTTCTTCTTGAGGCAACACTTGGAAGGCCTGGCTGACACGGTAGGGAGATGAATTGAGCAGATACACTGAGGGTCAGGCAGGATGAAAAGGGAAAAACTGCTGGCAGAGGGAAATGGCGGTCGGACTAGTGTGCACAAGAGATCCCAAGATCCCTTTGGCCTGGGGGCTGGTGTTTTGCTTATACTGTGGCTGAGCAGGAGGGGCCGTTCTAGGCGCGCCAAATCAACTGTTCCGTTCCGGGGGGACCAGCACGCTTGGCCGTCTCGGGAGCCTGACATCATCCGTGACACGTAGCTGTCTGGAGGTGCAGGGTTTCAAGTATGGTAAGAGCATCATCTTTTCCCTGGGTTTTTTCGAAGATGACCACAAGGCCTGCAGTTGTTGCATAGAGAAAAAACATGCTTACTGTTTAACAGTCATGCAAGCAAAATGTCTGCTACACCAATCCCTGAGGCAATCAAAGGAATCGAAGACCAACAAAATGAGGGGAAATGTTGTTGTGGTCAGGCCCCAAGGAGTTACCTTTAAAGAAAGACCATGCACAGAGATACAGATTTGATTAGGCAGTACAGTAGCTCTGAGGTCAAACCAAATCGAACAACTGATTTGGCTCCAGTCTCCTTTTCTCTCTCTCTCTCTTTCTTATTCCCTCTCTCTCTCTCCCTCGCTCTTTCTTTCGCAGAGAGTTCACGGAGGTCCCCTTGTCCTGTCTACTGTGACATGACATGCTTGAATGATATCACTTGTGCTATGTCACCATTGTCAACCTTTGCAGGCGGCCCGAACAAGTCACCTCTCCATCACCCTTGCATTTTTCCACAATGAACTCATTCTGGACTTTGTCCGAGAGTGTGTCCACAGAGGATGAGGGATGTTGGGGTTGGGGGGGACGTATTGCCTCGGGCGCAACAGTGACTCCCCTGTACTGGGCCTAGTGGGTCTTGTGGAAACACACACTAGCCCTCTAACTCTATACTTCCCCTCTAGTCCCAATCCCAATCACCCCCTCTACCCAAGCCCTCCCTTTTCGTGAAGCCCTTGTTAAAAACTTCCACGGCAACTAACAACGACAAAAGCAGAGAGGACGAGCAGGCGGAAACAAGAGGGCTCTTTGTTGCCCTTTAGGGCCGGTGACAGGGTCTATGGACACAGACACAGTACAGAGTAACTGCAGACAGTCTCTACAGAGCTGATTGGGACTGACTTTTTTCCAAGAGGGGGCTCAAGTACCCCTAGGCAGTGGTTGGGATTTTGCTTTGGGAAGGTTTCGGTTGGGAACTGGTAAGAGAGTTCCCAACTCAACTGAATAGGCCTACGTCGACTACTTAAGAGCTGGGTTCTTGATGATGTAGGTAAAAGAACAAAGCTGAGGAGTGAGTAAAACTAACTTGGATTTCCTTTTGGTGCTGTTGAACAGTATCAATACAAGTGTAAAAGCATCACTTCTGGAGACAATCTCTGATAACTAACTATCCCACATCCTCAAATACGGCTATGTTTGTGGTCATTTTGTTTTGGAAGTCTAATAAGGCCAACTTACATGCTGAGGAACAGTAAAGCGAATGTTTCCATTCAGGAAGTCAGTGCTCAGACCAAGCTGCAACCTAAGCATTTTATGACAAGAGTAAGCTTTTGTGGACAACTCATTGAAATGTTGGCCATGGATTATGGTATAATTTAAGAATCTATAGGTTCACCTAGTGTACAAGGCAGTCATTTTCTGCTAAAAACTAGCCCAATCTCTCCTCTTTTTCTGTGGCATTCATAGTTTTTTAAAGTGTGTAATTCCTAAATTAAGGGAAAAAAACACTGCCCATCCTTAACTAAGGGGCTGGAACTAAAGTAAATCAAAATTAATTTAAAATATGCCTGGTGACTGGAAGATCTGGAAGTCTGATTACATCCCTCCCCCAGGCCTATCTTGTTTTACATCACCCTCTGCCTCTGTGCAGCACTGAAAGATAGCCAGGCAAGTTTGGAAAGTACACTGGCCAGTGCCTCTGGAGTCTTCCTCTTAGAGGGACCAATGTCAAACAGTGGTTAGCACCCTCAACTGATTACCAGTGGCCTGTACCAAATGGCCAATTCGTAATAATATTCCATTACAGACACCCATTATAAAATTATTTTCCACAATTACGTTCCAAACAGTAATGGATGGACCAATCTGAACATGATAAGGCAAGAGTTCAAGGCTTGCACAGATTTTTGGCCCTGAGCGAATCTAAATGAGCCTACCTCCTGCTTTCACCAGTGTAATTTCACGCCCTGAGACTCTCATCAAGTGATGGAGAAATGTTTTTTAATGAGCTAATATCAGAGTAGCGACAAACGAGCAAGACATTGAGGGTGAAAGGATGAGAGAAAGAGAAAGAGAAAGAGAGAGAGAGCATGCTAAAATGCTGAGTCACATAAGGGAAGAGCAGAAGGATAAGGCAGAGGGCTGACAGCAGAGCGAGAGGCAGGATGTCTCAGGCGTAAGCAGAAAGACATGAAATGGTGACCTCCAGCACCTCTTGCTGACATGTGCAAACGAAACTCCTTCCTATTTCGTTTGTGTGTGTATGTGTGTCTGCACACACACACACTTTCGTAGGCCACACACGCAGATGAGACGCTCGCAAGACATCTACACCATAAAGGTAACAAGAGTTCATGTTGCCTAAACAAGTATGCTGCTAAAGTCCATAGAGAGGAAAGGCAAGGGTGTTGTCACTAGGGGGATACAGAGAGCTAAACAGCCAAACGCAATGCTGAGCATCCCACCTGTTTCCCATAATCCCCGGTAGCTCTTCTCCTGGGGAACAGCTATGCTGACTTGGCAAATCCTCTCCTATGCCACACGCAACACTTGGAGGGAGAGCTGCCCCCCTCCAACACTCACTCTCTCTCACACACAACACACACACACACCAGGTAATGTTGGTGCTGAGATCACTGGATGGAAAAACTAGCATATGACCACATTATGATGGCCAGCACAGGGGCTAGTCAGTCATTAAGAACAAACTATCACAGGTTTAGTTGGTTAGGTCATAAGCAGTTGGCCATCAGCTTTATCTGGAAACAATTTTCATGCTAACCCTTTGTACCTGTTCAGAGCATAAGAGGATGCAGACAAGATGGTGGAGAGCCAGGAAAGTGTATGTGGAGTATATTGCTGCTTCTAATTAAACAACTTATGCTCCCTTCTATACCAAAAAACGAAACCAAGAAAAGCCAACTGGTTGTACTATAAAAAATTTCTGACATTTAAGCGTTTTTTTTTCTTCTTACTTTGGCTTAAACTTTGATCAATAGATATGAAAATGATGGCAGTTTTTTCAGCTTCACATCTTCAGTAACTAATAATGTAAAAACAGAATACACAACCATAAAAAGTTAGTAGGAGGTTACTCCAAACGTATGACTTTCTGATCAGTCTTTCTAAATGCCAGATCGTGGGCGATGAAACAACAACTGTAAGAAAAACTGTTTATTTTCACCTTTCACATTATAATCAATGACGTTCAATCACATTTGTTCACAGTAAACATTTATACAGTGACTATTTTCAACAGGGAAGAAAAAAGATGATGTGTCACTAGAGCTCCATGCTTAATCCAATACTATGTCCTTTATCTACTTGAATTCAAATGTGCACACAGAAGAAAACTTCTTTCCTGCATGATGATGACAGGGTGAGGAAATACAGAAACCCCCTAATTAGTGTTTGTGAGAGCAACATCCATTTGCAGCAACAAGCTCGGCTCAACCCGGCCCGCTGCCGACTAAGAGGCTACCTCAAGCGCTGGCACAGCCCTGTACACCTCCCAATAAACAAATACTGCAAAGCACAGCCAGAACTGCTCTCTCTCTCTCTCTCTCTCTTTGTGTCCCTTGCTCTGCTCTCTCCGGGTGCAAGTTAGGCTACATGCTTTGAGCAGTGTTTAGATGAGCGAAGGCAAATCGGGTCCAGCCAAGAAGCCCTGTGAGAGACTAGGAAATGCTGCGTCACGCTGCTACTGCTGCCACTTCTACCACCTCTACACCTCCCTCCCTCGTCTCTCTCCCTCTTTCTTTCTCTCTCTCTCTTTCTACACTCGTTAGTGTCACTACTGCTGTGTTTATTTAATCACCATTACACAGCGGCAACCACAGCACATGCAGGCAGCTAGACTTGTGGAGACCTCTGGAGACTTCTGGAGACCTGGGACAACGGGGTGCGCCCTGTGAGGGGGTTTAATAGGGTGAGGCCTGGATACCCACAGCTATAACATCTGTGGAAGTGGGTGGGTGAGTTTCAGTGGAGGAGAGGAAGAGATGAGGGCAGTGGTTAATTTGTTGACAAAGAAGGAAGTAGGAAATAGGAAAAACCTTCAGTAAATGCTGTAGCTACTCAATAATTAGGCATTGCAAAAGCCATTTTATTAAGCCTAATTATCTTATGTAAGTTACTTGTGTTAAAAAACATAACTAATAACATAGACCTAACTAATCAGTAATTATGTTATTGTGTATTAATAACACAAAGGAATAGTAGGGTGTTTTTTTTTGCTTTTGTCAATGTTTTTGCACTCATTAGCACCAGGCGTGTGGGACTGGGTCAGGGTGGAGTTGCGTGGGGTGGCTCTGTGGTGGTCACGCCTGTTGGCTCAGGCTGGCTGTGTGCCGCGTATACACACACACACACACACAAACACACACACACACAACCACACGCACACACACACACACACACAAACACACACACACACCAGCGCCCCACAACAAAGCAGCCTGCCCTGCACTCTGCACTGCCTCACTCATCTGTTCATGGGACATCCTCCTCTGCAGACGGGTCCCTTTTAACAAGATTGGGGCTTTTTTTTTCCCCTTTCCTTCCCTCCACTTGCCAGCCGTCGCCACCACGAAAGGAGGGGGGATTAGAGATCAAGAGGAAAATGATTAGATGGAGACGGCAGCTGCACACGGCCGCACCACCGACCAACGGACGGCGCTGGGGGGAGACGCGCACAGCACGCACACACACACACAGAGGGAGCCACTGGTCTCCTACGGAAAACCTACAGCTGGAGGCAGGTGGTTTCAAGTGCCTCTCCAGTGGGAGAGAGAATGAGAAGAAGTGGTGCCCCTGGTGCATTAATTAGCCTGATATGGCAGCAGAACTCCAAAGGAAATTCGGAAAAACGTAATCTCATCTCAAAAAACAAAAGACTAGTGGTGGAGAGCTCAGATTTGGAAAGCGTCACATTCTCAAATGTGCCATAAAACGTCTAAAATCGTCAAATGCCCACGTACAACTATGTGGCAGTTACTCGTCCTCCTCATTCCAAGTGCCTTTTTTTGTAACTTTCATTTGTACCATAGGGCTGTAATTGAGGCAACGGCTGCACATTTATTTATTCATATGGTAGAAATCACACCGCCACCGCCACCCCTCCAGAAAAGCGAAGCCACGAAAAAAAACAGCGACGCCAGTCAATTACAGACCTCACGGCCCGGGTCCCCGCCTTTTATCCCCTCCCCAACCGCCAGTTAGGGACTCTAATGCAGAAGTGACACAGAACGTATAGCCTAGTCTATCGAACAGACCCTCATCCAAACTTATCGGCCTTAACTTTGCAGCTCCAGGCAACACTAAAAAAAGCCTGTGGTTTAAAACCCACTAGAATAAAGGCACTAAAGTGCAAATTCTCAGCTCAGCTAAATCCTGTAGGACCTGTACTTTATCCTACTGTAAAAAAATTCCAAATCCTTCACATTATCCTGTTGTAAAAAAAAAAATACTTCATATTCCACATGCACAACTGTCTATGACCCCAAATCATGTCCCAAGCTTTATTGTCCTGAAGACATGAGCAAAGTGCATTTCCCATTCCCTACTACTTTTTATGGGCTTGCCAAACAAAGGACTGCTTTCCAACACTGACCTGTCGTACTAGTCAGACAAAGAAGCTTATTAAACTATAATAACTCATTAGCGTCTGCACTTGAGGTCTCTAGCAGCTTCTAGGTCAGACTAGAACTCAGAGCACTTATTCCCCCTTGTCCAGGTCTGGTTTTATGGCAGTGATTATTTATAAGGGACACCCTAGTGCCTCTCGTTCTTTGCTATTCTTTCTCCTTTCCTGTTATTTAAACACATTTTACCTTTCTAAAATCTCTTCTTTTAACTGTTCATTTGTTAAGTATGTTGTTACACAATTTTATTGCTATACGTGTAGGCTATACTGCTACATTGTATACACTGCTGTCTTGTTTGTAAACAAAGCTGCATTATTTTGCTGACTGCACAGGCATAAGGACTTCTCTGCAGGCAGTCTGTTTGCGACAACAGGCCTCTTCTCCCATCTCCTCTGCTATGAAGGTGCTCTGGCGCTGGTCCCAGTGGCAGGTCAAGAGCCTACCTCTTGTAGAATAGCTGCAGCTAGCACCTCTTGTACTCCCTCCCTCACAGCTCTCGACTCCCTACCCCGGTTTAGGTGAAATATGTCTTCATTTTCTCCCCCGCTTGCAACACACACCCAGCCCTCAGAGGCTGCTGTACCCTCCTTTCTCTTGCCTGAAATGTTTCCACTGCCCCCTCCTCACTCTCAAACACACACTCACACAGACACACACACGCATGCACGCACGCACATACGCTCACACACTTTCTACAAACTTTACTCTCCATTTTCAACTTGGCCTTTACCACCCGGTCTACAGTTTTCCTTTTTGGGTCTAATATTGTGTCATGTTGATCTAAATTTGAAGTTTTTGAGTGATAACCTAGGCGCAAAGATCCTGAGGACGGAAAAGCTGCTGCTGTCAGAACCTAGCAGCTGCAGAGAGTGTCAGCCTACAGTTACAATGATAAACAGTCCTGCTGGAGACCTCTCAAGTAACATTTGGCCAGTGGCAGCAAGTACATCACTGGCTTTGAGCTCAACACAGCTGGCTATGGTGAACTACAGGTGACTGAAGTTCAAATCCAGCAAATATCTGGCCTTTATTAGATCTGTTATTTTTCTGCTGATGAGGGTTTGACAATGAGAAAGATGAAGATCACCTGCATGCTGAAGATGCATTGTTGATACAAGTCACCGAATGGAAAGTTTTAACCAGAAAGAAATTCTGCAGTAACATGTTACAACGCTTATGACAAAGTAAACTGTTGTTGATAAGGTTATACAATTAATTGTGGAAAACTCCATACAGGCTTGGCAGACGCTAACGTTAGGTAAAGCTACGTTTACCTGGCTGAAACTTAACAGCCTCCAAAACACACAGCGACAATCCGAACCTGCTACTTGAACATCTACCACTTAATTGATCACAAACTAAAGTTACAACAATATACAGCTTTTCGTCAAAAAGTATTCATTAACTGAACAACCTTTAAGCGTGGTCACTGAACCACAGCACAGTTATCCCGGACCCACACATCTTGACTTTCACAATCTAAATATAAAAGGAGTTCACATAACTTCAACTTGGCAAATAAAAAGTGAAAATTAATACGCAATAAATCAAATGATTATCGTTAAATTTGCTAAAAGCGCTGGCTGAATCACATCCTCTCGACCTAACACAGGCACAGCTTGCGATGACGAGACTGTGCAGCAGTCTTCGGGAGCCTGAATCCAATGCGGGCAAGTAACATACCGAAGTACCGTTAACTTCCAGAAGCTGGCATGGAGCTTCGCAGATCGCACCAAAGTCACGATTTTTTTTTTAACAAAACGGTTAAGTTAGTGTTTGATAGGACTCATCACAAGTCAGAGAAAAAAAGATCTCACTTTGTTTAATAGTACTGTTAAGGGTGTGTTGCTTGCAGCGCTGGTGGGTTACCAGGTTGGTTACCAGGTTCCCGTTCCGAAAAAGATAACGGAACGTTTAAAATGCCCAAATGCTAAGGTTCAGAGGCAACTACTAGCAATTCTTTTAACATCAACTATTGTTGTATGTAGTTACTTTCCTATCATTATGAGTAGGCCGGCCAGGTGCTTCCCAGCTAACATGAGCGTAAAGTTTTCATTGTTAATGCTTTTGAAGAAAATATAACACACAACAAAACGAACGCGGTTCTCCTCAAACATCTGTGTCAGCCACATTAACAACTGAATGGAACTTAACTTTGCGTTGTATTGCATCATGTTTCATAAATTAGACGGCTAACGGTTTCATATTCTTGTCAGCAAACGTGACGTTAACATGCTGGGACAGTGCTGGTGGTAAGTCTTGTTAGTTAAGTGTAAGTTAGAGATAACCATGAGCTGATAGTTGCGGAGGCTGTCCTTCCACAGCTATGCGTCTGTGACTAACTCCGCATTGTAGACGAACTTATCGTTGCTAACTTGGGATAGCTAGCTACGAGAACTCAGCATGGTAACAAAAAGGCTGGAATCCAGGTCTCTGTAAATAAATGAAAAAATAACGCTATGACTGTCTGAAACAAAAGTCTTACCTGCAATCCAATAGAAAAGAACCGAGACAATTGATTGTAGTCCACAAAGTGTGCTATTACTCCTGTGGCAGCGAAGTCGCAATCTTCTCGCCATGATTCCCAATAGCACACGCACTGTACTGCTCCTCGAATAAGCTCTGCTTTGATACTTCACTTCTGCCTTTAGAGAAGTGCTGGGATAGAAGCATGTGGGCTGTACCATTCCAAACAACTTCAGCGTGCTTCACCGGTGCTCCAACATCAATCCTCAAAACAAATGCCTGCGTGACTGCCCTAATCTTTTCATTATTCGCAAAACATAGTCATTGCCAACGCCAATGCATGAAACCAATTGAGCGAATAACAATCTTAGAAGCCAATATGCGGTGAATGAAACTAAATGTGAAATATGCGGTAACTGAAACGATGACTGAAACATAAGCCACGGACATGGGCAATGTATAGACTCGAGGTATGTTTTATCGAGGTAGGTATCGAGCTCATGTTATGATGGATAAAATTAGTCGATTTGTCACTAATGGCAGACTCCTATGGTTAAACCCTTGGTGATGCAGATAAGGTCTACTATGCTTTTTAGGCTTTTATCACAGGTCTTCGCATGATCACTTGTTATAGGCTAGGCTACAAAAACAAGCTGACTAATGGAAAGATTTAGAGTTACAGCTTTCATCCCATTCACCCTAGGAAATAGCTATCCTGGATGGCCAAATTGGGCTACTCACAGACTTGGTGGCTCTGTGGCATTTCCTTATTTGTGGTTTGATGCCCCTTCCTGTGGTGTGCAGACACCTCCCAACAATGACAGGGCTATAAAAGCCATACATTTCCCCCAGGGAATAAAACAAATTGCCAGTGTATGAACAAAGCAAATAACTAGAAAAACTAACTGTAAAATAAATAACAACTCTGTGAAAGTGAGCAAAAAACATACCATATCTGCCCCATGGTCCTTCTCTTGCAGAACACACAAAATATAACTACAAATGGGACTTTTTGATATTTTATGTAAATTGCAGTCTAATGAATAAAGATATACTGCAATGTTGGCCTGTAAATAAGTTGCTAAACAAGGAAAATATGTCATCACATTATTCAGTACATGCCACTGCAGTTGGCTCCATTAAACAAATCTCCTGACTCTGGAAAATGGGAAATAATTTTGAATAATAGCATCATGCCAGTAGCATTAATGCAAAAACCGAGACGGTCATACTGTGGTCCGGAAAAACATGCAGCTGTAAGCAAATGCTACTGGCCCTCTCCATTTACTGATTGACATTAATTGCTGGTGGCTGGTACCCCCACTCGTCCTCACGGGATTGCTAACTCTGCAGGGCCCACCGACCGTCTCCTTTGGTCAGCCCAAAGCACCAGACTCTCTCTTTCTCTCCCTCTCTCTCTCTTTCCCCTAGCATCGGTGCAGTCAATGCCCGCATAGATTAAAGCAAACCCCACACTGTGCTTCCACGCAGTAACCCCTTGAGTGTTCTCTTTTTTATTATTTATGTCTTCGAAAGGGTGATAAATCCACAGGTGAGCGGTGCCATTTGGCCCAGTCAATCAGTCACCACAACACATCATCACACTGACACAACTATTAAAGATTAACTGCATTTCACTTGACTGTCTCTCCAGGGACAAAGAGGGGAATTTAATAAAGAAGCTCACCAGGTTAAATATTTACTATTGTGGATGTCTTTGCTATATGAAAGATGTAAATCTTGTCTGAACCCTTTCTCAAAATGGGGGTGTGACGGACTCACCTTACCTTCTTTCTATGTGAAGGAATGTGTGTTAGTGTGTATGTAGCCTACATGGTTCTCTGTCTAAGTAAACTTTGAATAAACCATAACACGGAAGTAATCAGCAAATTCTAGCTCTCTACATGGCTTTACGTGTGCACTGAACAAGCAGAACATTGGCAGGAATACTTTTTTGTTCACAGGACTTTTCTCTCTTACATGCTCATGCTCTTTCTATTTCTGCCTGGTTGATCTTATTTTGCTGATTGATTTAATAACGATCCCAACCTGGCACCGGAGGCATTGGCGGCCCCTCATCTTTGACCTGTAGGTGCATATCTCCGGCCCTGTCCAGAGCCCTTAGCAGTCCAGACAGAGAAAAAGGCTTCATTAAAACTGACATTCCACTTCAGACACATGGGTAAGGCCTCTAACCCCCCTCCCTGCACTCATACATGCACGAACACAGACACACACACACACACTCATGCACTTACCAACATATGTCCTCAAACACATTGCACACACACACGTGTGAAAAGACACACAGAAACACGTATCTACACATGCATTCAAACACATCACACACACGCACACTCAGACTTGCCTAGGCATATGCGCACACACAGACACACACAAATCCACATAGATACACACGCCACACATTCACTTGGACAGGCACACACAATCACACATGTTCACACACCAGACCTACTCATTCGTTTTTGGCAAGACACAGGCTATTGGGGAGCCAAGGGAAGGTCACCCTATCGCCATCACCCCAACTCCTCCTGTGCATGATTACACCGTGACCCGCTCTGTAATGAGCTCTCCCCAGGCTGTGTGCAAAATTCCACCATGGCTGACCCCACAGTACCAGAGGACGAAAGAAATTTAGACGGGGAGAGAAAAATCCTAACTTTATTTTTACTCACAGTTTATTCATTTATTCCCTGTGCATCTATCATTTAGCTCCATTGATAAAAGTGAGGCCATACAACTGTAAAACTACTATGAAAATTATGTTATTCTTGGCAGTAAACAGGAATTTCCTCATGGAGAGTGTTTACCCTTTTCCTTGAATACATGTTTAGTGTTTGTTCCTATGTTGTAGGAAGGCATGTAGCCAATAGCCTATATTTTCTTACTCAGGAACTGCCTGCTAGTCTGGGTCCATATGTATTGTTCGGTAAGTGGGCATCTTCTCTTCGGGTCTTCTCTCTCTGCTTAAAAGTGATCCTGAATTTCTTTTTGCCTTTGTAGCTCGATGTGGAAAGTGTGTACACTCATAATTAGCAACTATGCTCTTGGATATAATGGGATATCAGAGAAATTACTCCTCATAATAAACCAGACCTACAATTACCATGAAACAGTACCATGTAATAATCAGGATTTATGCATAATCCAGGCAGTCATTTTTCTTCTCTAGAAGAGACATTTTTGGCCTGTGTGAGGAAGAGAGAGTGAAAATTCAGCTTGATAACTGCTGTTTGAGCAAAGCAGCGGCATGGAAAATGATGTCTTCTTCAATGATGTATATGCCTTTATTCTCTGCAATATCCAAACAAACCAAAGCTACTCTACTCTACTCATACTCTTCATACTAAGAGTATGAAAGATGGAAAAACACATGAAGATCTCACATAGTGTCACATTTTATCTCACATAATTTCACATTTTGTGTTACACATTAGTATTGTTATAAATGGGATTTAGACTGTGGTGAGCAATTTAATTACCATCAATATTCAGCAGGCCTCTTTTAAATGTAATTAGACTAAAATTAACTAATACAGATTAAGCGCTTAACAGTTCTCCCACAATGAGTAATGACATGCAACTGCAGAATCTGTCTCATTATATCATAGCTTAGTAGCTACTGCTTCAAACTTTGATGGATGATACTTTGCAATAATCTTCAGTACTATCTAATCTGTCCTCTATGTGTCATAAGTGAATGATAAGCAACGGTGAAACTGTATCCTTGAATGTATTGAAGCCTGCTTTATGTACAAACATGAGTGTGTATCCAATGCATGAAAACAAATGATGTCAGAACCATAGGTAATCTTTGGTTCCAGGTAGAGCTCTATAATTCGGGATTGTTTAGAATAACATTGCCATCTACAGATGATGTTAGGTATTGCAGTTAATTGAACCCAGCATTGATTTTACTGTATTGAGTTATAGTGGCATTTTTTGCTGTGTGTGTGTGTGTATCTGTGTACATGTGTATCTGTGTGTGTGTGTGTGTGTGTAAGGGAGAGCGAGAGAGAGCACGCTTCTGTGTATGAACATCTGTGTGTTTGTCCAACCAGAGAAACCAGACCCCACAAATATCCCTCTCACTCACGAAACACAAGACAGGAACCTTAAGAACTCCAAAAGAAAAACAAAAACAAAAGAGGTGGAAAAACAACAGAAAAAATGTGAAGACGTTAGAACTTTTCCACAAGCACAACACTCCATTTACCTTCTTAGGGGGTTAATGGTCCACACAACCCACAACAATCCCAAGTTGACCTTATCCACTTTCAGCTTTAACCTCTATAAACATGTCTTCACCTCTGTCTAAGCCCCATTTGTCACAAAATATCTCATCACAAAAGGGGATCAGCATGTAACTCTAGACAGGTATGATTAATTTGACAGTAAGCACATACTTTGATTTGTGCTTGTCAGTTAAACAGTTTGCCTCTACATATGAGTATAACTTCATTGCTCGGAGCTATGAAGCCATTCAGTGGGATGCCTAACAGAATAGAATGTAATGCAGGACATCTACGATGAATCTGTATCCATTTACAAAATGAAGGATTCACAGCACATGTAACCGTTTGTATTTCCTTGGTATCTTAGTGATGTGTTCTTTTAGCTTTCTCAGACACTATTTCATATGACATCATCAGTGAGAGAAGCACAATTGCTGCCTGTGGCAGAGGAATGAAAAAAGCTGTTTGGCAGGGAACAGAGGAAAATGTGTTTGTGTCTGTGGAAATAAACACAATGAGGCTGACAGCATCACAAATGTCACACTTTCTGGCTGATGGTGCAGTAGAAATTAAAGATTCAAAGGCTCCGACAGCAATAAAGTCATTTTGCATTTCTCTCTACTCTGAAAAATTACATCATTTAATCTGCTTTGAGTTGAGATGTTAACTTAAAGCAGACCTAGAGGATGTTTATGCAATGTGGAGCACAGGCTCACGAATGCAGTGGTGACAAATAAAATGCAAAACCCAAATGAGACCCATAATTGGAAATAAATTATGGAGGCTACAGGACACTGCAAAAAAAAAAAAAAAACATAACCGGAAACATCTTCAGAGTGCAAAAGACTGACCTATTAAAAGCATGCCATGAACTGCTGTGCCTACACAAGAGGTAAAACTGAAGTGAAACAAAACATTTGGTTGTTTGTCAATCAGAAGCTTGAAAAAATAAATCATTAACTTTTTATTTATTTGCTTTTGTGGCTGAGGTCGCACAGAGAAACAAACTCCTGTTTGTTTTGTGTAAACATAGAGTTTCCCAGAAGAAGAGCTAGACATCACTGGTACTTCCAGAGATGACGACAATCCACACATCCACAGTAACCTGCATCACAGAGAAATTTGCCCAGCTTCCCCAGCCTATGCTTACTGTGGCAACAAAACAACAGCACAATATACTAATTACAATTTACTCAGGCTCAGCTTATTAAAGGTTCAAACCTTAAGGAGATTCAGGGGCTGAAATGCTGACATCAGCAGACATTTTTCAGGTCCTACGTTTTGTTTTACTTGGCGCATATATATAAAAGTTGTGTGCAACTTAACAGTGCTGTAAAAGAAAATTACCAAAATTAGATGTTCTGCTTTCACTAGTCTGTGATGTGAGGTCAGTAGCCAAGTCCAACAGTAAAAATTGAGGGAGAGAGCACTGGATCACATCACTGAAGGCCCAGCATTACAATGACATTTCACTCATAGTGTAAAAATACTGCTCCCAATTGAACTAGCATGAACCAAACTCACCAGCCCTTTATAGCTATCCATTCAGTTTAAAATAGCCCTGACATGCCAGTGCAACCGAAGGCAATGCATGACCTTACACACTGTGTCACATGGATTTAAGATGAAAAAGGCTTTAAAGACAAGTCAGCACAAGCATGTACAAAAATAGTCTCTTTATTAAATATTTTTATATACAGTTCAGTCATCCCAAGTATTGAAACATCACAAGGCATGAACAATCTCCAAAATAACTTGATTCCAACAAGTTGACATATTACTGTTACACATATTACACGTATTACAGTTGAAATAGGTAGTTGAATAAAGTATCCTGCAGTAGATTACTCCACTTAAATATTCAACACCAAATCGAGTTTTCAAAAGTATTTTAAATAGGTAAATTGAAGGGATCACCATGTTTTGTGGATTAAATGTCATTCTAACTTAGAATTCCAACAATTTAGCTTCTCTGATATATCCAATTGATGCAGCATCCAATACATATTTATATTTTTGTTCTTCAACAATGCATATGATTTGAAACAAAAGTCCAACAACTTCCAACATTCCAACAACTCTCGAAAAGTCACCTTAAAATACTGAACATGGAAAGCCAGTTACAATGCTTCCCAATCTGCATCTCTGTAGTTGTACACATAGCTGATTGGCATTACACTGCCTATGGCCCTTGTTCACTTGAAAATATGCTACCAATACGCGCAGTGTGATACTATTTACGGCACTGTGTGTATATTGCATAAGGTACACAGTGGTATAGACATTTTGCCCAGCTGTAGTGTCTAAGTGATCCTGATGTTTAGCATGTGTTATGGACAGTATTAGTCCTCCCTCAGGTAGGCTTCAGGGATGTCCTCCATGTTGATGTTGAGGGTAGAGGTGTACTCGGCCATCCTTTGGATCTCCTCAGCCTTGGTCTCTGCTAGCTTCCTCTCGGCCTCCTGCACAAGATGCCTGGTCTCCTCCACCTGAGCTTTGGCCATCTGGATGTGGCTCTTCACAGTGATAGATGCGTGTTCAGCTCCTACAGGGGGAAACAGGGAGAGGTTTGTATATGTAAACAAAACTGACGAGAGAAGAAGAGTGGTGGTCACTTTAGCTCTGAGTTTTGCATGGGCATATAACTGTATTATCAATGACGAAACAATATTTTGTACTCAATTATCACTAATTGGGATAAACTTTCTTTTTTATTATTTAAACATTTGTTTGCACTAAAGTTGACACTATGCCCCTCACCTGAGCTGTATGTTGCCTCTGCTGCCAGTTCACAGATATTGATGGCGTTCATCCAGTTGGTCTCAAATCGGTTGCATACATCGAGTCTGTCACCCACCTAAAAATAAAGGTGAAGCACAACCATCATCACTGTGACCAATTTAAAATAGCCTCCCTGAAACACTAAAACACTATTTAACTGCATTAGAAACCTTAAGGGTGGAAAATTAATTAACTAGTAGACATGTTGTCAGTCTACAAGTAGAATGTATGGTTTATATTTAGCCGAGCTAGTTTTAAATGTAATAAGTTTTGTTTTGCTTTTTCTAATCAACCAATTCCACGTGCACAAGTTGTTTATCTGGACTTGCTATCAAAATGGATATTACAGTACATGCCACACAAGTACACAAAATCTGACCTCACCTCCACACGCTGGCCAATGATCACCTGCCAAATGCTGTCCTCCTCTGCAGGGGTCAGTTTACCAATGGAATCCAAGTACCGCCTCTGCAGGGCAATGAGAGTGTGCAGGGCCTAGAGAAGCACATAAAAAGTTTGAATACTTTTGAAAATACACTGAATTCAAGAACGAGATTAAACCATCATCAAGAGCGTAACATGCAAACAATTCAAGGCCTCTCACTAATTCACATTCCCTATCAATTTATATAGCTAAATGGTAAACCAAAAGGCTGAAGCTAAAGAGTGACGAGGTGCCCACTTACTTTGGCATACTGCGTAAGAGAGTCCACCAGTGCCAGAGTGGTTTGAGAGAGGTAGGTGTTTGCACTGTCTGTGACCAGGTTGGAGGCTCTTCGGATCAGGGCTTCATGAGAGAGTTGTTCAGCTTGCTGCAAAGAAGGGGGAGTCAGGGAATTAAAAGGTTTTGCAAACAACATTAAGGGATGCTACAGGTGATTACGGCTGACTACTAACGGCCAGGTAGAACGATACCTAGACTTCAGTGAAGTTTCAAATTACCTGTGTAAAAGGTACGGAGCACAATCCACTGCCCACACTAAAGGGTACGATGTTTGTTCGCAAGGTCTCGGGGAGACGAAGAAATTGCCGACGAGTCAATTTGTTGGTGCCCAGGGCACATGCTGTGGTTCTGTGGAGACAGTGACAGACACGCTTTAACATTAACATTAGGCTGGAGTTTGGAATGATTTGGAATAATACCAAGTTAGCTGGTCAAGTCACTGATCGGACGGTTGGCTAAAGTTAAGATATGTTTACCACAGATAACGTTAAATGTACAAATACAGACTTGGACACGACTAAAACAATTGTTAGCTACAGAAACATTACACCCATATCCATGCAGCATGTACAAAAGTAATAATCGAATGCGTGGATGTTGCAGAGACTGACTACTTCTGAAAATCATGTAATTTCCTCGCTGTTAACTTACATGTGCGGGATTCGGTCTTACCTAATAAAGTTGATGTAGGACAGTCCTCTCCGCAAAGAAGCCATCTTACTGGAGCTCAGAAGGAAGTTGGTCCGGCTTTGAACGAATACCCCGGTGAGACAAGAGCAGCTTTGCCGTGCAGTCTGCATTTTGTTGAGTAATTTAGCCAACAAGTTTCGCTTGTGAAATATGATAAAGTAAATAACCCAAGCTTTTTCTAATTTACTCAGAATTGACGATGTACTCTAATTCACAAAAGTTAGCTTTTAAAACTAGCGTTTGCTGTCAATAATAATATATCGCCACCGTGTGGAGAAATTTCTTCCTTTACGACTGTTCTAAGCTCTTTCACAGTGTTCTGACGGATGAAGAGCAGGCAGGTATTTATACAGCTTTGGTGGAACAGATCTGTGTATTGATCCGTTTACTTTCTCTCCAATAGCGTGCAGAAAAGTGTTCAAGGCTAGATGCACCCTTACGTAGGCACTACGTTAGCAGAGGTTAAGTCAATACCACTGCTGTCAGTTCGTGCTTGGGCTCTCGTCTGCAGCAAGATTGTTTACTCCCTCTCAATATTTTGAACCCTGGCAAGGAACAAATAGATGCATTTCTCGTACTTAAACCTTACATACTTATCAGTTTTGCAGCAGTACAGACTTTTAGAATCAGTTTTGTAGGCTATTGTGTAATCCACGTGTGTGTGATGCAAAAGGCCCACAAATAGCACCCAGTAGAACTGCTTCCAAAATGCACAAATGAATGAGCAGTTTGCATAGAAGACCCTGTGTTGAGATATTATCCGTAGTGGGACCTAAATACGGGCTGATCAGAAAATGTTAACTAGTATGCTGCCTAAACCTGTTTCCCCTTATGGGGAATTGGCCAAAACATATCATCTCTCCACACATAGGCCTGTATTAAACATTTGTGAATCAAGAAAGAACAAAGTGTACATACACTAAAGTAAACAGGCTAAACAGTATAAATACAATATACTTCTGAAAGCCTATAACCTAGATGTGATTTAAATTGCATTGAGACATGACCCAACCTCCTCCACACCATGGGTGCATATTCTGTAATGTATTTTAATTGGGATGTGGTGTGTGTGTGTGTGTGTGTGTGGCAGTCCACAAGACATACAATATTCCTGACATGCACCACACTGTTTCTCTGACAAATGTTTTTTTTATTAACACACATCATCAAATAAGAAAATAAGATTAAAATAAGAGTAAGATAAAAAGAAGAGTAAAATAAAAAGCATGTACTGCACTCCCCCAGTCCAAATTTAGTACATTTTCCATTTAAGTTTACGTGTGTCCTTTATGTTGTACACCTCCCCAAATCTTAATTGACCTAGTTATTGCCATGGGAATTAATTAGTTTTTTGCACAGCTGGTTTTGATGTAGGGGTATCGATATCTACAACCAGAAGGGAGTGGCTGAAACTCCATTGTCAGAGTTGTGCCTGTGCAGACCTTGCCACCCTAGTGAATCAGTCTGCCCCGAACATTTTCTCCAAGTTGTTCCTACGGGTGGTTTTGGAATGTCCACCAGCACATTAACAAATGATGCTCTTGTTAACTTCTAAAATAGAGTCAAAATTATTATTATCAAGTAAGGAATTCTGTGCAAAAGAATGTATGTGATGTAGACTTTTTAACCACCAGGATTCATCTGAAAAATTAAATTTATTTCATTGACGGTATACGGTATACCTAGTTCCCACAAACATAACAAGGTAGTCCTGATGTGACATGCTCAGTCAATAGTTTGTTTGCCAGCACATGTGGATGACCTCAGCCTATCTTTACCTACAGAGAACAGGAGCTGTTCAGTTCAGCTCAGGGTTATACATACATATACATATACGTATACACATGTAGACCCTGTGTGAGACCGTGGCTAAAACATTTACCACTGGCAATATTTCTCATCATAGAGCTACAGCAGACATAAAAAATGCGCTATTAAATTATTTTTTGTCTCATCAATGATGACCCTAATGTAATTCTGGCTTTGAATTGTAAAACTGACAAAAATTTACAAAAAACATCTGACACCACAAATGAAGCAGAGACTCTTAATTGTCACTAGTTATCCCCCTATACAGTATGACAGCCGTGACCTATTTTAATTTTGGCAAGTGGCTAAATGTAATTGAATATCAAGCCACCACAAGATGGTGCCAGCTGCTAACATAAGTGGAGGTCTTGTGAGTTTGCCTTACCTTCACAACCTGTTTTTGAGGAAAAAAAACACAGACTCAACCCAGAGTGATTTTTACTCTCATGCAATAGATCAAATTATATTAATGGACTGAAGCTTGTGCTGAACTGCACTGATGAATTCTTACAAGAGACTTTCTGTGTGTGTGTGTGTGTGTGTGTGAGAGAGAGGGTTATTTACATTTACATTTAGGCATTTAGCAGACGCTTTTATCCAAAGCGACTTACAAAAGAGGATAACATTCAAGCTACAACACAATGAAAGAACGAACAAGGGGTGCATATTGCTAACATAGAAACTGCACCATTTTAAGTTGAAAGTGCAATAGTGCAGAGAAATTAAATTGTTAAGTGCATTTGTGGTTATTGTATTATTGTGTATCATGTCCAATGCTACATGATTTGATGTTAGTGGTCAACTCTTGCACATGAAAGTGTGGCCAAATATTTTTGTGTTTTCACAGTTGAAGTCACCCCATCTACTCTGGCCCAGTACAAAGCTCACTTGTGTGTTGTGTTATCTGCCATACCATTCTGGTGAAAGCATGATTCCCCACAAAATCACACAAAACAAGCTGTAACGTCCACACTGTGTTTGTTTTGGCAAACACACACAAACACACAGTAGTCGGCCCCCTGTTTTCTATCTGTTATCATTCTGTGTTGCCAATACCCTGTATAAACAAGTTCTTCCACGTCCAGCACATTTCTGAATTTATCTTATCATACTCAAGGTATGTGTACTGTTGATTTATGTGTCAATTCTTTGCTGCAACCCTTGTCAGTGATATTCACAGGCCCAGATCACTTTTTTATTATTTTGTTTTGATTAGCAGGGGGGCGCTCTTACATTGTTTAAACTAAGTGAAAAGGGTTGAAATGTCCTCAACTTGAGTCCCCCTGCTGTCCATATGTTTTGCCTGCTGAAATGGTAGGTTTCACATACTAGGCCTTCATTTCTCTGATTGCATCTCTGTATTTTATCTGTCTATCTATCTATATCTGTCTATTTATCTAGGTCTCTTTTTTTGCCTTGAGGTTTCATTAATAATCATCATCATGTCTCTGTTCTTACATTTCATGTACATCTAATGGCAAGAAATAGCAAATCTCACTAAAACCACTTCAATAGCAATTGTTATTCTTTTGTTAAACTTTAAATTATTATTATTTCTCATTTGCAAAATATATTTATGTTTTACATAATTTATATATATTAACACAATTCAATTTAACACAAAACATATAACAAAGTCAAAACCTAAATTTTCATCGTTTACCGTAACAGAGAGAAATAACTAGTTCAACATGTCAGTTGAAGTTTAAGACCTATTAAGCCTTTATATAAACATATTTTGTGATTCATAGGTCAAAATGAGCTGATCACTTTGGTTCATTTTGCAACTCCTTATCTGGATATTTGACTTGCCACTGGGGGGGGACATGTGTGTGTGAGGAGACATGATTAAACTTACAGCAGGTATAGTACCTCAGAGCGGAATAAAACTTCTCATCTCTGAAACCATAGATGAGAGGACTTATTGCTCTGGAAAAAATGTGGAATGCCAAAAAATCAAAGTAGCGCACAATGAGAAACAAATTGATGTCCCTCTTCTCAAGGACACGAGCTTCGATAAAGGGGCTAGCGGCCTCTAGTGTGCAGAAGAAGAGCTGTAAGACATGCAACAGCATTGTACGCTGCCCCTTAGAAGCGGCATTTTGGTTGGCACCCGACGCTCTCCTGGCGACCACCATGATGGACCCGTAGGAGAAGCACAATATAAGCACAGTGAAGACAAGTTTGAGAATATACACATTGCCTCTCATCATCATGTGCCAGTCACGCTGTAGGAGCACTTCATATGAGCAAGAGGTCATCTTGTAAAAGTACCTCTCCGCTATATAGGTCAGCAGGATGATCAAGTCCACAAGGGGCCGCATGAAGGAGAGAAGCCAGACGATGACTATGATGAAGATGGTCCTCTGTAGGGTGAAGATGTTGACGTGTCTGAGAGGCATGCAGATGGCCACATAGCGCTCCAGGCACATGGCCAGGATGATGTTGGGCGACACCTGGGCCAAAGCATCCATCACAATACACAGCGGGACACAGAAGCCCATGGGAACCATGAAGTCCAGATAGTAAGAGATGACCCCACAGTTAGTGAGCAGGAGGAACACTGTGTCTGCGAGCAAGGTCTGGGCGAATAAGATGTATCGAGCTTCCGTTCTCAGTGCCTGCTTTCTGAAGTAGACCAGGAGCATGAAGAGGTCGATGAGGATGAAGGGCCATACAATGACCTGCGCCACTGCTGTAGTCACATTCAGGCGGACGGGGTCATTGCCTCGAAATGCATTCTGTGTGCTGCTGTTCACACCCTGGCTGCTGTTGGCATTCATCGCTCTGTTGCCTAAAAGACTTGGGAAATTCATCATAACTTTTCTTAGTGTTTATATACTTTCACACTTTGATCAAAAAATATTTCTCAATAACTCTTTAGGCATTGAGGCAATAAATTTGTCATTTTCCTGCTGTGAAAATGGTAATATTTCAATGCCTGAAAGTCATACTCAAAAAATTGATTAGAATATTCAAGAAGAAACTTTTCTTGTACAATTGCAGTAACATTCAGACCATAGTGTTTTACAAAACACTAAATTCCCAAATGCCCAATTCATCATAGAGAATGGTGAAAACTGAAAAAAAAAAATATTTCCTCTTCTCATCAAAAAGACAACTCCAGACATAACAGAAAACATGTTATTACATGTTTCATGTAATAGACAGTTCACTAAATAAAACAATAACAGCAGAAGTGAAATTGTACAAAGAACTGTAAAGAGATTTAGAGCTGGTGCATGAGTATCCTGCTCTACAAAACTGTGCCAAACAGTAAGTCATTACCTGTGATGATGATCTTACATGTTTAGAGTGGGGGAGTTATACTCTGATATTTTTCCACTTTTCAATTTTTATTAAGGTTGTCATGAATATTAAGTAGCTCACTTGATGACGTCTTCCAGCCATCCGTGTTGCTTTTCATATGTGTTTGTGTCGATTTGTGTACAGAGATGCCTGCAAGGAACATTTAACATTTAAATTAAAAACAAGTCTTGTTTGATTTGGAGGCAGAAGGTTAAAAAAAGTCGTACTGTAGAGAATTGTAATTAGTGGATTGTGTTTTCTGGTAGCCTATGCAGACAGTAATCTGCCATTTGCCTTTCACATAATGAATACTCATCAGCATACACATCAGCATACATTTAGTTTCAACATAACAAGGTGTGCAGGGCAGGCACTCTCCAGCCCTCTCCTACTATGCATTGTCAAACCATGGCCAATGGTTCCTTCCAAAAATTAAATGAAATGTACATACTGATACTGATGTATGTTGTACTGTACTCTACTCTTATGTGCCCACATCTAACATGCTTTGTAGAGAAAACAGCTGTGTCGACACTTAAAATTTGTGTAGGACTATTTATTCCATGGTAAACAAGTAAGGAATTGATAAGGGAACTGATAAAGAACCAGACTGTAGAAGGCATCAGAATAAACGTATCAATTCCCACCATTAGTAAACCGTGTTTGTGAAAAGCTGGAGAAGAATATCATAAGCATTTATGTTGGCACACAAAATCAAGCTGAGGTGGAATATTATAATTCAACAATGTGGTGCTTTGACATATAAAAACAAAACTAGAAAAGCACTTGGAGAGTGCAGAGCTCACTCAATACAAACTTTAGACGGTTTTCCAGATCACCACCAAAATTGAATAATCTGTTCCTTGGCCTAATACCCACTTTGTCCAAAAATTTCATCCAAATCCGTGCAGTACTTTTTGTGTTATTACTTACAGACAGACAAACAGACAGACAAACAGACAGACAAACGCCGCCGAAAACATAACCTCCTTGGTGGAGGTAATTACTGCCATTAATGTACACAAGAGTAACCTATTAAATTCTCAGTGAAAAAGATGCACTGTGAAATAACTGCACAGATAGTTGCTTCTGCACTTTAGTTTAATGGTCAAGACATGGTAAATCCTCCACTGGACCGTATGTATACTAGTGAAGTTTTTTTTTTTTTTTAATTACTGTTTTGATCCGGTGTAGGAAATTCCATCTCTGCATTCACCCCATATGTGAATTAGTGACACACAACACACAGTGAGTGAGCACACACACACACACATACTATCCTGGAGCTATGAACAACCTGCAGCTGCGTCACCCAGGGAGCAGTGTTCCCCATCCACATTTTCATACTGGTTGGAGATTGGGCCACAGCTGCCCAGACTGCACTTTTCCATGGGGTTTCTACATATGTTTCCTTATATCGTTTTTATGTAAAATAACATCAAAATAGAAAATGATGAGATCGCAGACACTATTTGGTCAGCTTGCTCTTTGTGATTCTTGCCTTGGTTATCTGCAAAAACCTAGGTTATGTAAACAAATATGTAATTATCATGTTGGGCCTAGCCATGTTCATTCTTACGCAGAGGTTATTGTATGCAAAAGAATACAGAATTAAATAATTCATAGGCAGCACTGTGTTGATTAGGTTTTGCTGTTGACATGACTGTGACCAATTCATATTGTAACTGTCACACACACACACACACACACACACACACATGTACAAACCTGGGTCCCTGTGGGCACTTGGACATGTGGCCACTTATGACACACCAGCCCATAGAGTTTAATACAGAGAACGGTTGCTGATGTGGCCCCAGAATATCTGGTATTGCAAAAATATGGTTATGGTACAGAACTAGACGTACCACCTAACGGTACATAATATGACTGCCGCACACTGCTGCATGTGCCATTCAAAGAAATTTTGTTGACAGAAATATGATATAACAATAGGAATAAAGTGCACTCTACATTTTTAATACATGATCATCAATAACATCATGTATTCATTTATTCAGCTGTTCAGACCACATCTATAACATAATCTTTTCAAGGTATTGCATAGCTATATAGCATTACTTAAAATAGAGCTTACTTTTAAATAGAGGAAGAAATTACTTTATCATAAATTAAATGTTGTACAATCAGCCATTAAGTCACCTGTCTGCTGGAAGCCTGAACTGAATGCTATAAATGCAGACTCTTGCTTTTACACTAAATGGCAGGTTGAATATGTAGGGTCAAACGTCTTAGGGGATAATCTCACCTCATGATTCATCAGTAGGCAGCCAGTTATTGGCCTATTGCACTGTCTGCTTTCTGATGTGGTCACTGTGTGGCCCTGCCCCATATATAATAATAGGGGCACGGGCCTGGTTTCCTCAAAGCATCGTAGTCCTGAGTAGAAAAAATAACAAATGATTATTTCATGCTCATAAAATATAATTAAAATGAAATAAAACTGGCAGAATTGTTTCTCATTCCATTGGTCAATGTCTATTTTTTAGTACCTGCAAGTGCAGAGAAACGAATTTATGGCCTTGCCTTGAAGCAGGGACTCAGGAAGTCACTCAGAGTTGTGGGTGCTTGGAAAATATCAAGAAGCCCCCAGACTTCTTTTTGTTATTATTTTGTCATCATTGTCATTTACTGTCTGCATAGGCTACCAGAAAACACAATCCACTGTCTATGCTCATGTTTCTTGGTCAACCAGCCTATGATCAAGGTCTGCTGCTTGTTATCATAAACAATGCTAAGAACTGAGCTACTTAGTAGAGTTTATACCTGATGACCTAAATGTGGGTGATCTTTGAAACAGAATTTAATCTTCGTACTCTCAGGTATGTTACAAGGGGCACCAATGAATGCATCCTAAGGGCACCTTAACCATACCACAGCTTTTGAAAGACAATAACACAAAATCGTGTCATTCAATGACTGATTAAAACTCTTTATAGAAGATGTTAATTCTGAAGGCCTCACAGGGAAATGGATATCCAACACCACCCCACACAATAGTAAATGAATAACTTGTTTCCCCCTTGCAGGGACAGTGGCCTCAATGCACTCTGTCTCTATTGCTTATTATCAAACTGGTCTGAGATCGTTAGACAGGGACATCCTGTGGCAGAGATGATATAGGCAATTGCCTGTGGATGCAAATCAATTGCAGGCATAATGTTACATAATGTTTACATATGCCCCAAATTGCCCCAATGCCCCAAATCAGACAGAGATCAGCCTATATCATTGTTTCTACAATCTATAATAATATATCTGTAGCACTGGCTTTGAGATGGTGTGTATGTTTGGCTGTTCATATGTGTATTTGTTTCTTTTGATTGTGGTGCTAAAGTAAACTCTTAATGATCCCAACACCCTCATTGCCCTGGTGTTAGACCAAAATTTTCCAGATTAGGACTAATTAATTTCATGTAATTATTAGAAGGATTAACCAGTAAGACCTATGTTGACTTGTTGATTGTTGGTGTCCACTATATAAACATGATTTTAACACTCAATATTTTTTTTAATTTTGCAATCTGGTGATGTCACTTGTTACCCCAAAGGCATGGGACGTGAACAACAATGGCAGTTTACAAGTGAAGGAATTTTCCAAAACTTTTAATAAAAAATGCCAACATGCCAACTTGTCTGGGGTCCTTTTAAAACACAAAGAGAAATTTCTATTTGGATGTTTTTTAAGCCGTTTAAATTTGGAGGTGCAGTCCTATAGCCTAACAACAGGGAATTCAGTAAAAATGTACCTATGGCTAAATGAACGGACATCCTGTTGTGTGAGTTCAAATGTAAATGGGAAATTCATAATTTCTTTTGATTTTTTTATTTGGAGGGGAAGAAAAAAAGGTTAGTAGTTTACGTTAACAGGAATGTGGTAGTGGAGAGTATCAGTCAATAAAAAAAATAAATAAATAACCTGTAATACTCCATTACGGTTGATAATGGCAGTGTAATGTGGAGATGTAATGTCCTGTTCTCCTTCTACACAGTGCATCAAAAGGCAGCATGTCTCCAGAGCTACACTTGGCCATCTTATGGACAAATACACCACAGTTCTATGACAAATAAGCAAAAGAAAGCAATACAATGCTACAAAAAAGCTTGTGAGGGCATTACTGAAATAAAATGTGTGTTCTGTGTATATGCTTTGACCTCTTTGCATTTTTTTTGTTGTTGTTACTGTTGTGGTTGTTGTTGGCTGTGTTATTAACAAACCATTATTAGCTATCAACAAATAATTTTAAGGATTTGTTAACATGGACAGGATAATGCTGTACAGCCCATTTTTTACTTCTGAGGGTATATGTTGTAAGTATCCCAAAAAAAGACAATGCAATTGTGCAATTCCTTTTTATTAACATTTGTATATTTTGGAATTTTGATTGATTTGTTAATTATAAAGTGTAACCGATTATTTAACATCTTTTACTTACCAAAATGAACTTTGCTCTTTAAACTAATACTTTTCATAGCAACATAAAATTTCTCATCTCTAAATCCATAGATGAGAGGAGTAATTGCCCTGGACAGAATAGTAAATGCCAAGAAATTGAAGTAGCGTACAATGATAAACATGTTCACACTGATTCTCATTACCTGGGCCTCAACATAAGGACAAAAGACCTCCAGCGTGCACAGAAAGAGTTGCAAGAGGTGTAGCAGCAGGGTCCTCTGGCCCTTGGATGCCGCTTGCTTGTCGTCACCTGATGCCCGTCGAGCGACACGGATAATTGCCCCATAACAAAAGAACAGGATTGCCAAAAGCACCAGGTAGTTCAAAATAAACAAGTTGCCCCTCAGCTCCATGTGCCACTTGGTTACCAGAATAATTTCATAATAGCAAAAGTTAATTCCGTTCAAGTAGCTCTTGGGAGCAGTTGAAAAGAAAATGCATAGGTCAACAAAAGGGCGCAGAAAGCTCAGGAGCCACACAATGACTAAAATAAACAGGGTCCTGGTTGGAGTGAAAACATTTACATGTCGCAAAGGGAAACAGATGGCCACATAGCGCTCCAGACACATGGCTGTGATAAAGGTGGGTGACACCTGTGCCAGCCCGTGAATGAGTACAGCGACCGGGATACAAAAAGCCAGTGGCAACAGCAGGTGCACATGAATGGTGATGACTACAAAGTCCGTCATGACAAAGAGGGCAGAGTCAGCAAGCAACGTCTGGGCAAAGAACATGAAGCGCGGCTCTCCCCGGAGAGCTGGCTTCCTCCGATAGGTGTAGTACATGAAGAGGTTAATGTAGATGAAAGGCCACACCAGGACCTGCACCAGAGCTGTGGTCACATTAAGCCGAATCGGATCGTTTCCTTTCAGGATCTTCTGTTCACTGCTGTTTTCAGACATGTCTCTGCAATCTGCTCAAGGGAACAATGAATGAAGGAATGAACACAATTTAACACAATTAATTAAGAGAACAATATTTTACAATAAATAATAGCATAATTAATAACAAAATAAAACATAACAATAATATATCATTTGAGTATAATTTAAATATATAACTTCAACACATATTTCTATAAAATTAAAAACATAAAAATGCCCATAATAAAATATGTGTTAGTGGTCAATACAGAAATACCCTGCAACATACATAAAATCAAACAACCAAAAACAATCCAGTTGAATGGCAAAGAAGTGATGTGTCGTGGTTGTGTGAAAGGTGTCAGACTAATACATATAAACAGTTACAATCATTTCAGTCAATTCAGGGCTCTCTTTTCCTCATGTACTTGAAAAAACCTGTTTTGTTTCTTTTGAGATTGAAGTTCTTTACCTGTGACTCTTGTCTGATCTTGACACTGAGGCAACCTTTAGCCTAAACTTCCCTTATTATATAGAAGTGCGAGTGTTGATTAGCCAGTAGTCACTGTGTTATGGATGTCTCCTGTGGATATTTTTTCCGCTTCTACTTTTCTGGTATAGAATATGGAGGCTAACATAGTATATGAATATGAACAGCCTTACATGTTTTATATTTGTAAGTTTTATCAATGTATTATTATTATTATTATTATTATTATTATTATTATTGTTGTAAAATTCTGTTAAACACCTTTGAAAGTTCATGTGTATATAGGCCAGTTCCAGATAACTGTGTAGGTAATTCCTTTCTGTATCTGGTATGATGTAGATTCAGGCGCAGGCAGTTACAAGAGCCACTTGTTTATTGAAGGTAAGCTACAAAGATGGCCTAAATGAAGTTAATCGAGATTGCGTGTTTGGTTTGCAGATAACAAATGTGTTGTGGCATTTTAAAATGCACTGCATACACGTGTGTTTCCTTGTTGCAAAGTTATTTCATACTTTACTCAATGCCCCATGGGCAACAGAGAGTTTGTTCAACGTTATCTGTAGTTCACATCTAGACAATTCAGGCAACAGCAGTTGTTTTGTTTTGACAATATTGATTAGAACAGAGTGCACCCGCATGTGTCTGCATGTGTCGGCATGTTGCTGCAAGACCTGTAAATTTTTAGACTATAGGCTACATTGTTGACATGAGACATGGTTATTCCTTGGCTGCATACAGATTAGGAATAAGATTTACCCTGATTCAGTCCTGCAGCTGTACCAACTAGTGGTACATAACATGACCACCACACATTGGTGCATGTGTCATCTAACCAAAATGAAACTCTATCCCATGCCTTTTGAACCACAACTCTAAAATCTTTTCCCCTACATACATGTCAATACACAGTGTACACGTCCATAGTCCTGTGTATGTGTTTGTGTGATTTCACTGTATACTGTTCACTGTGAATACTGTAATTTTGAGTTGCAAAGGCCTACGTGAATGGTCTTCCATAAACTTGACATATACCTGAATTCTTACTGTTATTCCACATGTCAAATGGAGACGTGATATTGGCAACTGGAGTGTCCTGTTTTTTTCAACTGTTTTTGTTTGCTTTTGTTTGTTTGTTTTTTTACAAAGTTGATGGAAGTGAATGATGGAATTTCCTAAATTGCAGAGGTCCTCTTGAATGGAGTTTCACAAAATTTATCACATCTCTGAACATCATCATAGTGAGTCTACATACGTACATACACATTTCCTGCAGTTTACATTCAGAAGACATTGTCGAAAAGTGCCTTGTTTTTGCATTTTTGTCTCTCTCTTGGTGGCGCTATGCAATAAATGAATGGTTAAGGGCCAGGTTGATGCATCTTTGAGTGACCAACATACTACAAAAAATTCATAATATTGAGCTGTGCTTTGTCTACTGGGGGACCCAACATAGGGGGTGGTAAACACTATAAGCCCAAAGAGGCAAAATAGTCTCATGGGACTCTCATGGGAAATTTGCCCAAAAGAACTACCAATTTTGCCAATAGGTGGCACTACACCGCAAATGGGTTCATGAGGGCTCATTGGATGCATCTCCTTGAGACCTATGCACCACAAAACTTTTATTGGCAGGCACACTATGATTTTTGTGTTATTTTGCAAAAACTTTTGAACTTCGACACAACAATCAAAATTGTACTGTGTCAGATTTAAGCCTTGCAATTAGCTACTGCTGAGAAGAGGGGCTAGATTGTGAGCAGATGCAGTAGTCAGTTAGCACTTTCTGGAAAGGCTCAGAGCAGAGTCTCTCCCCAGCCCGTGCTGACACACTCAATTCAATTCAGTTCAATTGAATTCAGTTCAATAATATTTATACAGCGCCTTTTATGATAGTATTGTGTCATGGCACTTTGCAACAAGGAGCACCCAAGACCAACACAGCCAAGGAAAAACTCCCTTGTGGTAGTGTATAGGAAGAAATCTTGGGCAGATCCGCAGCTCAAGGGACCAACCCAACTGCCAGGGGTCATTCAGGAAAACTACAACAGTAGTTATCATGACTATATATATATATATATATATATATTAAATTTTACTTTAATATATATATATCATCATACATCAATTAATAACCAACACAGCAATCACTATTGACATACTGCACGGGTCGGCAACGTCCGGCCCGCAGGCCATTTCTGGAACGATTTTCATTGGCCCTCCAGCTGATTCCATGTTTTTTTTTCCCGAGTGCGTCTTTTTTTTTACTATTATTCCGCCTCTTGTGATTCCTGCCTAGCCTGAGTCAGTATTTTGTAATGAGTGAAATAGTGCCTCCCCGATGTAACCTAATAGGCTATGTGGTGAAACACAGTATTACACACTCCTGTCATGTCCAAGTGGCAAAACAGTTTTACCGAACTCCCGTCTCATCAACAACTTAAAATGAAGTCAGATGGCAGATCAATGCAAGAGATTTAAGGAGGAGAATTACATTTGTACCGAGTAGCACTATAGGCCTACTCCAAATGCTGAAGACATGTAAGAGTGGACAGACCTACGTCTGTGAGTTTATGCCCAACCCTCAAGAAACAGCGAAAATTAATCAGATACAATGTTGTGTTGCTACATTATATTAAACGATGCCCAACTACCTGTATGTGCCCTGACAATTGTTATAAATACGTTATCAAGTAAGATTGTGCAGAAGTTATTTCTGAGTATCAAATAGTTCACATACACATAAAGATATGTTATGTACTCGAACACGGTGTGCCGACTCAAAACAGAATTTATGCC
Organism: Tenualosa thibaudeaui; assembly: GCA_027481765.1. Lineage (NCBI taxonomy): Eukaryota > Metazoa > Chordata > Actinopteri > Clupeiformes > Clupeidae > Tenualosa > Tenualosa thibaudeaui. Next base: position 1,370,318 of record JAIFZK010000130.1, on the reverse strand, counting down.
CACCATAAACAATATTAATTTTCCTACAAATTAAGGAGCCATAACCTTGTTATGTTTTGGAATTTTGTATGCTTAATGTCATAGTGGTCCGTGGGAGAAAACAAAACTTAGGAAAACACGAGTTAGGAAAGCCTCTTATCTTACTTCTTGCAGAATTTCTCCACGCCACGCAACTGAAAGACACCCGATGTTAAGCAAAATTAGGATAATACCAGAGACAGGATTTGCAGTTTTGAATCTGTGCTGCCTTTATTTTATGAAAACTTAAAAGGAAAAGTTGCATGACCCTCTTACTAGCTGTGACTTTAACTTTAACTTAACTCCAAACCGACAGTCCATCATTAAACTATTTGCTTCAGAACAAAGAAAACAATAATTCTGATTATTTAACAAAATGGTATATTTTGTTTTGTCATAACTCAGTGTAGCACGTTTACGCAAACTAAAATACAATTAATTAAGATGATGGCGAGGCAGCTGCTGTGGCAGAGGTGGTGGTTCCGGATGCTCCTGAAAAGAAACGCATGAAAGAGAAACATTTCAGGTTATTTTTAGCTTGAGCCTTGCCTAATGGGAAAATTGGTATCTTCCACTCTTCGCAATATTTTCTTACCACAGGGTGTTTAACTAAGCTGTAGGCTGGGCTATGGCCCACCACCTAGTGGCGACAAAAACAATTCTGGCCCATGGCCTAAATTACTTGCCAACCCCTGACATACTGTGTCAGTGGTAAGCCTTTCAATTAGTCAGGAGTGTCTGAAAGAGGGGCAAGATTGTAAGCAGATGTAGTCAGTTACTGGTACTTTCCGGAAAGGCTCAGAGCACAGAGTTTCTCCCCAGCTTATGCTAACACATTCCTGTGTTTGACAAAAGCAGAGCCCAGGGCTGCTCCTGGCTCATTGCAGAGGTTTCTGAATGGTAAGTTTCAAATGACTTGCAGCAGCCCTGTTCTGTTGTATTTTTGGTGTGTTTGCATTGTCTAGGCTTAATAGCTGGAAAAGACATCATACACCACCAATCAAAAAAAAAATGGACAGGTACAGGTGCTTACAGTAATTTGCAAGATACATTTATTTTTCATCTCAGTTGACTTGCTGCCTTATTTCTTATTTGTCACATCATATAACATGTTTTATTTTCCAAAATGCACCTTTTTCTTATTCCATACTCCAACACTTTTCATAGCAGAGAAAAAATTCTCATCTCTGAAACCATAAATAAGAGGAATGATTGCTCTAGACAGTATAGTGAATGCCAAGAAATTAAAATAACGCACAATTATATACATATTCAGATCAATCTTTATGACCTTGGCCTCAATATAAGGGCCAATAACCTCCAGCGTGCACAGGAAGAGTTGCAGGAGGTGCAGCAGCAGGGTCCTCTGGCCCTTGGAGGCCGCTTGCTTGTCGTCACCTGATGCCCGTCGAGCAACACGGATAATTGCCCCATAACAAAAGAACAGGATAGCCAAAACCACCAGGTAGTTCAAAATAAACAAATTACCCCTGAGGTCCATGTGCCACTTGGTTACCAGAATAATTTCATAATAGCAAAAATTCCATCCATTTAAGTAGCTCTTGGAAACAGTTGATAAAAAGATACACAGGTCAACAAATGGACGCAAGAAGCTCAGAAACCATGCAATAAATAAAATAAACAGGGTCCTGGATGGTGTGAAGACGTTGACGTGTTGCAGGGGGAAACAGATGGCCACATATCGCTCCAGACACATGACTGTGATGAAGGTTGGCGAGACGTGGGTCATACCATGAAGGATAACAGCAAACGGGATGCAAAATTTTAAAGGCAGCAGAAGGTGAACATGAATTGTGACTACTACAAAGTCTGTCATGAGGAAGAGAGCAGAGTCGGCGAGCAGGGTCTGGGCAAACAGCACAAAGCGTGGTTTAGCCTGGAGAGTTGGCTTCTTTTGGAAGGTGTAGTACATGAAAAGGTTTATACAGATGAAAGGCCACACTAGAATCTGCACCATGGCTGTGGTCACACTGAGCCGAACTGGGTCATTTCCTTTCAAGATTTTCTGTTCGCTGCCGTTTTCAGACATGTCTCTGCAATCTGAAAGCATAATTCATCATAAATAAAAATGAAGGAACATTGGGAAAATGGGTGCACATTTGAAAGCAAGCTAGATACAGTTAAACAGTCTGAGTGCTTAATGTATGTTTAACTCTATACAAATATGTAGATAGATGTAGACAATCTAGGTGCAATCTAGGTACCTAGACACATATCTAGGTAACTAACACATTGGGTAATACCAAGAGTCTGTGTGAGATCTCTGACACTGTGATGATCTTGTGCTGAGCCTTCTTTTATATTGTTTGTGTGTGTGTGTAGATCCTGGGGGGGATGTAGGGAGCAGGATGACAACTGAAAGTCAGTTACACAGGCACATGTATCGTAATCCAAATATAACTGAATGCACAGCCCTGGTAGCGTAGCGGTTAAGGAACCTGGCTAGCTTGCAAGTAGTGTGAAAAGTTGTGGGTTTGAATCCCAGCTGCCACTGTTGTGCCCTTGAGCAAGGCACTTGAACCTTGGCCCTGAACAATTAATAGTTGACAACGTAAAATGTAAGTCGCTTTGGATAAAAGCGTCTGCTAAATGCATAAATGTAATGTAAACTAAATATTAAGTTAACACTTCAACCCTCAGAATAACACTGTAAATTTGAAATTTTTGACAGAAAAGGGTGAGCCTTGCTATCACCAGACCTTATTCACAAAAGATAATTAGTCTGTGTGGTTTAATTCCTATTTTCATGGGGCATAACTAGCAATGAAATCAGTAATCTTAAACTGGTAGATTAAATTATTACTGATTGTTTTGAGAAGTACAAAGGTTTCAACTGCAGTCAATGTGATAAATGGCTTACTTGGCATATTTCATACTTTCCTGAACGTCACCGTATCAAGTTTGGCCCATGCAGCATTTACAGGTGTGATTGATTTGATTATATTGCTGATGTCAGGTCCGCATCAGATCTGGTCACGGCCACGCCCCCTCACTCAGACTCACTGCTCGTCTCCCCGTTTGCAATCATTTGATTTATAATTGCTATCACCTGATCCCCACCTTATTTAAACCTCCCTGCCACATCACTCAGCGTCTGGTCTCGTCAATTTCACTTCAAAGTCACGTCAGTGTTCCATCATTGTTTCCTGGACTCTTCGCCCGTGTTTCCTTCGTCTCCGTTCTCTTCCGCGTACCTCCTCGTTCCCTAAGTTTGTATTTCTGCTCCTTTGAGTTGTTCTAGTGTATTCCCTGCTAGTGTAGCAGACGTTATTTTATTAGTTTACTTCTGAGCTTTATTATTTACCCTTATCCTTCGTTGTTTATTTGAACCTGTTAGTTATCCCCAACTGTTGTCGTTATTCCCTCAGACTCCCCGCTTGTCATTTGTATTCTCTGTATTCCACGTATTCCCGTGTTCTCCGCTCCGTAAGTTTTGGATTCCCTGTTTGGTTTGTTAACCCTTGTTACTTCAGATCTTCCTCGTCAGTTTCTAGTGTTTACTTTCCTGCTCCAGTGTTTTCTAGTTTTCTGTTAATCTTAGTAGTTAGTGATTTTCTGTTTTTTCCTCTACTTGAGAAGTGGACGTGACTTTTGTTTATTCATTGATTTATCCCATTAAATACCTCCTTTGTTTATCTATCCCTGCCTCCATCCGTCTGTGTCTGACAGTCCCCGGCCCGCGGGCTCCCTACAGAGTTTCCGGCCCGCGGGCTCCCTACAAAGTCTACTGCCCGTGGGCTTCCTCTTCGACACGCGGCCGCCATCCAGAGTCTCCGACCTGCGGCCGCCCTCCAGAGTCTCCGACCCACGAGCTCCCTCCAGCGCCTCCGACCCGAGGTCGTCCTCCAGCGTCTCCGCCCCGTGGGCACCCCCAGAATCTCCAACCCGTGGGCGCCCCCCCCCCCAGAGCCTCCGGCCCGTGGACACCCTCCGGAGTCTGATGCACGACCGGACCTGCCTTTGCCGCTCCTGGTGGACGACGGCCCGGCTTATTCGGTCGATGTCAGCCTTAGCGGCATGCCCGACGCCCGGACCGCCGTCCCCCACGAGCGGCCACTGAAGGGGGGGGTAATGTCAGGTCGGCATCGGATCTGGTCACGGCCACGCCCCCTCACTCAGACTCACTGCTCGTCTCCCCGTTTGCAATCATTTGATTTATAATTGCTATCACCTGATCCCCACCTTATTTAAACCTCCCTGCCACATCACTCAGCGTCTGGTCTCGTCAATTTCACTTCAAAGTCACGTCAGTGTTCCATCATTGTTTCCTGGACTCTTCGCCCGTGTTTCCTTCGTCTCCGTTCTCTTCCGCGTACCTCCTCGTTCCCTAAGTTTGTATTTCTGCTCCTTTGAGTTGTTCCAGTGTATTCCCTGCTAGTGTAGCAGACATTATTTTATTAGTTTACTTCTGAGCTTTATTATTTACCACGTCATTTTATTAGTTAACTTCTGAGCCTTATTATTTACCCTTATCCTTCGTTGTTTATTTGAACCTGTTAGTTATCTAACGACTGTCGTCGTTATTCCCTCAGACTCCCCGCTTGTCATTTGTATTCTCTGTATCCCACGTATTCCCGTGTTCTCCGCTCCGTAAGTTTTGGATTCCCTGTTTGGTTTGTTAACCCTTGTTACTTCAGATCTTCCTCGTCAGTTTCTAGTGTTTACTTTCCTGCTCCAGTGTTTTCTAGTGATTTTCTGTTTTTTCCTCTACTTGAGAAGTGGACGTGACTTTTGTTTATTCATTGATTTATCCCATTAAATACCTCCTTTGTTTATCTATCCCTGCCTCCATCCGTCTGTGTCTGACAGCTGACAGATTTTGGTGATTTTGGAAATGCTGTGAAGTGAAGTAGCCTGGTTCTAAAAGGTTGTACTTCACTTCATTTCAGACAGAGTGTCTGGCCATTCGCTAGTGAGAAACTGATCTCTGATCTCTAACCCATTAATTGACTTTCTTGATCGCATTGGACTAGTCCAATGATATCTCTCGGCCCCCTCGGCCCCTTTACCTAGGTTACCAGATTTTACCATTGGAGTTTGACCGGAGTTAAAAGTGACTGTCTGTCTGTGGATTATAAACAATGGGTTACGTATGTAACCACAGTTCTATGAATTTCGTCCAGAAGCGGTGCTAAAAGCACCTGGATGCCCATCACATGCACATGCAGTTCAAGTGTATATACCAACAAAGTTGCTTACGACAGAGGTGATGTATGCCACCACACACGTACTTAAGGTTTTCGCTTGGCAGTCTTCTTGTCAGCCTTCCAAGTGACAACCAAGCTGTGGCAGCCATCCAAAATTCATAGAACCGTGGTTACATACGGAATTTCATTTCTATTTCATTTCTACGGGACGCCAGAGGTGGTGCTTAATGCCCCTGGATGACTAATACCAACAGGGTCACGTGGAAGACCTACTTACCCGTGGTACGAGAGTGTGGGCAAGGCTAGCGGATTACGCGTGGCCACAAGTACAAGTCGAGACCCACAATGCAGCGGTGCAGATATCCAAGAGCGGGACACCCCGTAAAGCTACTGATGAAGTCGCCATACTCAGAGTGGAGTGGCCTCGGACGTGGGGAGGGACAGGGAGGGACTGGGAGGTCACTGGGAGTGTAGGCGTGGCTAATGGCCTCCACAATCCAGTGTGAAAGCCTCTGTTTAGACAACGTGTGTCCCTGGCTATGACCTGCGTGACACACGAAGAGTGCTCGCACTGGGCACAGAGGGACAGCACTTTGCCCCTGCTCCTCATCCCCAGGTGGTTGTCTGAAGGACTCCAGGCTGAAGGGCTGATACCACAGGGAAAAACTCTTAGGCATAAATGCCAGGTTCAGCCACAAGGTTACCCCTGTACCATCAGGGCTCCACCGTAAGCATTCTGGGCTGATAGACAGGGCATGTAGCTCCCCCGCTCTCTTAGCTGATACCATGGCCAAAAGGAATGCCATTTTACAGAAAGCCATTTGTGCTCTGACTGTTCCAGGGGTTCAAATGGGGGTTGACACAGTGCCATCAAAACAAGAGGTAAGTCCCAAGAGGGTCTTGGGTTGTGTGCAGGGGGTCTGAGATGCTTAGCACCCTTCAGAAAGCAACTTACCAGAGTGTGGAACCCCAAAATCAGCCCATCCACTCTGTTGTGCATCGCTGATATAGCTGCTATGTACACCTTGATAGTGGATGGTGAAAGGCCCTTCTCAAGATGAGACTGCAAGAAACTCAGAATCACTGGTATCAGGCAACATGTCGGCTCTTGTTTGTGTGCTTGGCACCACTTCACAAACAGCATCTACCTGTTAGTGTACAGCGCATTGGTGGACGGTGAGCGTAAACTCTGAATGGTCCGTGCGACTGCCACTTCACACGCCGCTAACAATGGGTCGGGCCCACCAAAGGCCACACCCACAGCTGCAACCCGTGCTGGATTCAGGTACCAGAGTTGAGAGCGGAGTAGTTGCTGTGGCCGCTTGTGTGATAGTGCGTCTTGGCCTAAGGGGCTCAACTACTCCCCTAGGGAAAACCACAGGGGACAGTGAACTGTGGCTTGACAGATGAAAAGGCCCACCTCTGCCCTGCCATACCTTTACCAGATGGCCTGCACCACATGCAAATGCAGTGCCCGCAGGTTCAAGAGACAAGGTTGGGCCCATGTCAGCAGCTGCTGATTGAGTTTCAGGGAAGGCAGGGACTTGGTGCTCCCCTGGTGATTGATATGGTAGACCACAGATGTGTTGTCGGTCCTTATGATAACATGCCACCCAGCTAGAACTGGGAGGAAGTGCTGCAAGGTGAGGAAGAAGCTGCAAAGAAGCTGAGAGAAAGGGCGCAAAGAAGCTGAGAGAAAAAAGGCTTAAAAGCCTAGATAGGCTATGTTTGACTGCAGCAGTGTGACCACAGGGACTACTTCGGTGAATTTGCTATCACGTTTTATTTTTTAGAGACGTCCTCTGTCGAGTGTATCCAGATCGCCAGGAGGAGATGGATTTGTATCTGGCCATGTTGGCCAATTTTAATCAGTGATATGGCGGCACTCTCTTCTACGAGTACCACAAGTCATTCTCAACCAAATCAGTTTATCTTTACAATATTTGTCTGGACTGGCCTGTCATGGACAACAAGCTCCTGGTCCGCTGACCACTGCTGGTCATAAAGCCTTAGCGTGTGCCATCTGCAGCACTCATGGTCACTCTGCCCCAGTCTGCCCTAAAAAACATGTCTAGGTTTCCTTCCTATGCTGTCGAGGGTGCTGAAAATGTAAGCCCAGTTTTTGATAGACAAGGCTGCCCAATCACCAACTTCAACAGGTCTCAAATCTGCAATAATTTCAATGACTGTACATTTGCTAACTGCAAATTTTCTCATATCTGTAACTCTTGCAAGGACCCCCACCTGAAGTCTATTTGCCCTTGTCGTCTGAGACCGGCAGGGTGAGGAAAGGCCCCTCCCTCAAAACGATTCCAGCTAGTCACCCCTCTACTGCTGTTAATATCCCAGTACTTTGCAGCTATCTGTCCTCTACACCTGAACCCCCTTTCACTGATTTTCTCATCACGGGTCTTCGAGTGATTCGAGTGGGAGTCCTTTCTCTGGTATCCACCACATACGTTGCTAAGAGCCTAAAATCGGCTTTATACGAACCTGACGTTGTTAATAGCCTTTTGGCTAATGAAGTTAATAAAGACTATGTGTTTGGTTCTTTCAGTTCACCCCCTTTCCCTGTTTCCTGAGTCAATTCTCTTGCTGTTGCTACTTCCAGATATTCTGGTAAGAAGCGTTTTTGATATATTTGATATGTCCTCCCCACACTCCTCTTCTATTTCTAGCATTAACGAATGCATCCAGCTGTAGAAGTAGTCCTCATCTCTTTAACTGTTTGTCAGAGGCTTTGTGTTGGATCCTGCTGAACGTCTGTAAGCTCCCTTTCGTTTTGCACCCTCTAGATGACTTTTTGCTCATCGATTTCCCCTCTCATCAAACGTCTGTCCTGGACTCTCTTAAGAAAGTGTTCAATGACGTGGGCATTTTTCAAAAATGATGCCTTTGAATCCTCTGATTCCCTCAATCTATTCACTGATGCAGGTCCTGCAGGTTTTAGGGTTTTTTTCCAAGGGCACAGGTTTTCTGACTCATGGCCTGTTGAGTTCCCTCTTGTCCTCAGATCTGCCTCTATTGCTCTGTGCAAAATTTATCCCATCGTTGTTGCTAGCGTTCTCTGGGGAGAAGCCAGGTCTTGTAAACATTACAATTACAATGTTATGCGATAACGAAGCAATCTCTATTATTAACAAGCGGCACTCTTCTTGTCATCGTATCATGTCTTCACTGAGACATTTGACATGGCAGTCTGTCCTTTATAATTTTAAAATCAAAGCCGAGAATATCCCCGGCCACCACAATGTCTTGGCTGATGCATTCTCTTGCTTTCACTTCCAGGAGTTCCAATGTCTATGTCCTGCAGCGGACAAGGATCCAACACCCTGCCCATGCCTCTCCACTCTGATCTTGGACTGAATCGCTTTAACAACTTGTATTCAAAAGGTCTTGCTCCCTTTACAGTTAAGTCTTTAGGGAAAAGGGGAGTGAGAGTGTGCTCCAAGAGCGTGCCCTCGGCGCGGGGATGCAGGAGGCGCAAAGGGCTGGCAGGAGCACTCGTGGTCGGGCAGACGTCGGGTCGGGTGGCCAGGGCAGATGAGTTGAGCGTTGGTTGAGGACAGGCGGCGAGTCTGAAACCGGGGTTGGAGAGCAGAGCGTTGGTCACGGGCAGGCGGCAGGTCGGTAGCCGGGGCTGGGGCACAGAGCGTCGGTTGTGGGCAGGCAACAGGTCGGAAACCAGGGCAGGAGAGCAGAGCGTAGGTCGTGGACAGGCAACGGGTCGGAAACCAGGGCAGGAGAGCAGAGCATAGGTCAGGACGGTCCGGGTTCGGCACAGGCAGGTGATCAAGCAGGAGACAAACAGAAACAGAGCAGGGACAAGACAGGGAAACAAGGAACGGGCTGGAACAGAGACAGAAAAAACAGGAACAGAGGAGCAGACACGGGAGTCAGGATCTGTATGCTTGCCGGTAGCTGTGAAGTGTGCTGGTTCACTGATTCTCTGACAAAGGGCGGCTGAAACAGAGGGGAATAAATACTCACAGACATTAGGGAAAACAAGACACAGCTGGGGAGAACAATAGGGAACAACCAGTGGGAAGCAGGTGGAGCCTTAACTAGTGATTACCAGAGAATGAGGAAATGAGAGAAGGTGATTCAGTTAAGCTAGTTAACAGCAGAGACAGGAGGAAACGGGAGGAAACAGAGATAGACAGGACAGAGTGGTGACATTGTCCTTTTCTGATAATCGTTTCTCTGCTTCATTCCACACTTTATGTCAGCATTCTAAAACTGACATTTCTGGCCCCTGAATCACCCCTTTTCATTCTTCCTAACAGGTTTCCCATGACCAGAGAAGGGTTTAGAATGCACTTGGATTGTCAAAAGTTGCAGCCTTCCGTCCTCTTCCTACACTGGTCATTTCGAATTGGAGCAGCAACATCAGCGGCAGAGCGAGGGTTGTCCGACTCTTCAATCAAATGCCTGGGAAGGTGGTCTTCGTCAGTTTTCGAGTACTGCATAAGATCTGATTCACGTCGAAAATCAAAAGATGCTCGGCAGCAATAATTAAGGTAACGCTTTGTGGCAATTAACTGCCGATGGTTCAATACATGCATTCATTCTCATTTGCTCTATTTATCTCCCTGGCTATTGTCGTGATTTCTGTATATATTTCTGTATATATATTCTTTATATATATATAAATATGTGTGTGTGTGTATACAGAAATAGAATAGTGCATGCAGCAGTGTTATGCTATTAAAAGAAAGTGTAAGTACTAGCAAGAGAGTTATATGCATGCCAGTAGACTCCTCTCTGAAAACTGTGTTGAAACCATGTTTAGAGCATCAGCGTAAAAGGACAGAGAGTGAGGTGTCGCGTAGGATTGGCTCTGTGCCAGCTACATCATCTACTAGGGAGTATTTAAGATAGACAGATAAGGTATAAGGTTAGAATGGTTAGCATGGTTAGAGTGGTTAGAATGGTTTGAGGATTACCACTCTTATAACCATTCTCTCGGTGAACGCAATAAAGACTTGGTTGAACAAGTTGAACAACTTCTCTGCTACTTTGGGTTTTTCCTAGAAACTTCTCCACACTAAAACAAGCTGAACAACTTCTCTGCTACTTTGGGTTTTTCCTAGAAACTTCTCCACACTAAAACATAGCATACATTCATTTCAATCGTATATAACACTGTCATTATCCTGTTTCCTGAGACCCTGGCCCTCCACTGGACTATCTTTGTACTGCAGCCCTAGTGTTTGTTTTTGTGTCCATGTGCTTCTGTTTTGTTCATCTGTCCTGCCCCTTTCCCCTCCCTTGCTCCACACCTGTACCTCATGAACCTGTTTCCCTGTAATGAGTGTCAGCTGCCTCCTGTTTGTTCCAGTGCCCTGTTCCCTATATAAACCCCTGTTTGTTCCATGTTCTCTGTCTGATTGTCTGATCGCGTACCTTGTGTTGTAAGTCTGTTACCAAGTCTGTTATCTGCCGATGATTCCTGTTTTCCCGTGCTTACCCGATCCCTGTTTCTTGTTTTTGCCTTATCTGAGTCTTTTGAGTTTTTTGTCTTCTTGTGCCCTGTGGATACTTTTGGATTTGAACTGCCTGCTAATGATCTGGATGTTTGTTTTTTTTTGACCACTGTAAATAAATCCACACTGATCTGCATTTGTTCTCCGTCTGAATCTCACTGAACTTAACAGTACGATCAGACCACAAAATGGACCAAGCAGATCTAGGACACCTCCCGTCAGTCCTCCAGAAACATTGAACACTGCTGGGCCGGCACCAGGCTCAGATAGAGGCTCTCTCGACCAATTTCAGAGACCTCGCGGCCCAGATCCAGCCACTCTGGCCGACTCTATCCCTCCCCGTGCAGCCGGAGCCTTCCGCACCTGTTCCAGTCGCCCACGCGGCCCCAGCGTTTCACGAACCTCGGCTTCCCCCGCCAGAGAGATACGCTGGAGAGCCGGGCACTTGTCGCTCCTTTTTATCGCAGGATACTCTGGTTTTTAGCCTCCAACCCGGGTCATTTCCTACTGACCGAGCAAAGGTTGCTTACGTGATCACCCGCTGCTGAGAATGCCTTCCTGGAGCTGAAGAGGCGGTTCACCTCGGCCCCAATCCTGACCCAACCTGACCCGGATCGCCAGTTTATCGTGAAGGGCGACGCTTCTGAGGTGGGCGTCGGAGCGGTGCTCTCTCAACGCTCCCCCCATGACAATCGCATCCATCCCTGTGCTTTCTTCTCCCACCGTCTCTCCCCGGCGGAACAGAACTATGATGTGGGAAACAGGGAACTACTAGCGGTCAAGCTAGCCCTGGAAGAATGGAGGCACTGGTTGGAGGGTGCCCCAGTACCGTTTTTAGTTCGGACTGACCATAAAAATCTGCAATATATCAGCCAGGCTAAGAGACTGAACCCCCAACAAGCACGTTGGTCATTATTCTTTTCCCGATTTAATTTTACCCTGTCCTACCGCCCTGGCCACAAAAACACGAAACCCGATGCCTTATCCCGACAGATTACCACGTGCAAAGACGTCCCTGACCCAGACCCGATCCTCCCGCCTCATCGCATTGTAGGGGCAGTCCGCCTCGACATTGAATCCATCGTCGTTGCGGCCCAAGCAGATGAGGCTGGGCCTAGTCAGTGCCCCAATAACCGTCTCTTTGTTCCTAGCTCTGTCCGCCCGCAGGTCCTGCAATGGGGTCACTCGTCTCAGCTCTCCTGTCATCCCGGATCCAGCAGAACCCAGGTGGGGAGGGAGACGGTTTTGGTGGCCCTCCATGAAGGACGACATCACCCGCTTTGTCCAGTCCTGCCCGACCTGCGCCCAGAACAAAACCTCCAACAAACCTCCAGCCGGTCTCCTACAACCCCTATCCGTGGCCCGAAGACCCTGGTCCCACATTTCCCTGGATTTTGTGACTGGTTTGCCTCCCTCTGCTGGTAACACCACAATCCTCACTATTGTTGACCGCTTCTCTAAATCTGTTCATTTTGTTCCCTTGCCTGGTCTCCCAGCCAAGGAGAAAGCCAATCTTATGATCCAGCACGTGTTCCGAATCCACGGACTACCCATAGAGGTGGTTTCGGATAGGGGTCCCCAATTCACTTCTGTCTTCTAGAAAGCCTTTTGTAAACTGCTTGGAGCATCTGTTTGTTTGTCCTCAGGTTTCCACCCGCAGAGCAATGGCCAGACAGAAAGAGCTAACCAGCTACTAGAGACTGTGCTGCGCTGCATGGTCTCTCAAAATGCGTCCGCCTGGAGCCAACAGCTGCCATGGGTGGAGTACGCTGTCAACTCCGACGTCTCCTCCGCCACGGGCCAGTCCCCCTTTGAGTGCTCCTTGGGCTATCAACCCCCGCTGTTCCCGGACCAGGAAGAGGAGGTCGGAGTACCATCTGCGGAGACGTTCATCTGATGCTGCCTCTGGACCTGGAGGCGTACCCGCACCACCCTTCTCCGTTCTGCTGCCAGGATGAAGGCCCAGGCCGACAGGTGTCGGTCCCGAGCCCCTCAGTATCGCCAGGGGCAACATGTGTGGCTTTCCACACAGGACCTGCCTCTGAAGACCGAATCCTGCAAGCTCTCCCCACGTTTCATCGGCCCTTTTTCCATCACCAAAGTCATCAGTCCCACAGCAGTCCGGCTCAAATTTCCCTTACCCTTACACCGCATCCACCCCACCTTCCATGTCTCACGAGTTAAGCCCTTTGTCTGTATTCCCATGCACCCTCGCCCCGCTCCCCCACCACCTCCCCGTCTCATTGATGGCTCAGAGGCTTACACGGTAAAGCGGCTCTTGGACGTTCGTCGTCGGCCGGGGACTCCAGTATCTCGTGGGCTGGGAGGGCTATGGCCCCGAAGATAGATGCTGGGTTCCGGCCCGACATATTTTGGACCCTAGTCTGATTAGAGACTTTCGCCGCCAACAACCTGCCTCAGCCAAAGGGATGCCAGGAGGCGTCCGTTAGAGGGGGGGTACTGTCATGATCCTGTTTCCTGAGACCCTGGTCCTCCACTGGACTATCTTTGTACTGCAGCCCTAGTGTTTGTTTTTGATCACTGTACTTAACATTACTCCAGCATATTTGCAATTTCTTAACTAGGTGGTTTAGCCAAGCTTTGCAAGCTCCGTACAAGCGGCATAGGATCGTATTTTTAATGTCTTTGTTTTTGCCTAGTATGAGCTTTCAGCAAGCTTCGTACAAGCCACATAGGATTAACTTAATGTCTTGTTCCTGCCTAGTAAGAGCTTCCACAAAGCTCTGTACAAGCCGCATAGGTTTTATCTATTGCTTTTGTTCTTGCCTAGTAAGCCGCCTAGGATACATTTATGTCCGTCATTGTTTATGAGCTTTCTGCAAGCTCTGTACAAGCTGCATAGGATTTCCCATGTCTTTGATCATGTCGAGTATGAGCTTTCTGCAAGCTCCGTTGAAGCCACATAGAATTTCGTACAGCGTTTAGTCCTTGCCTCATACGAGTTTTCAGCAAGCTCTGTACAAGGTTTCCATCAAGTGACTTGCCGCTCACGTTTCACCTCCTCTGGTCCGAGCTTTGAGCAGCTCACGCAGGACCCCCACACCCGAGTGCTGGGAAGTGCTATCACTTTCATCTCAAACTTCAATCATGGTCTATGAGTTTAACCACTTTGCACAAAATGCTGTTCATCGCCTCATTTAAAAATTTTCATGTGATCTAATATTTTCTTTTGTCTTCAGACAGAATGCCCCTTTGACTTCATCTCCGGTGCTTATCCAATCCCTTGCATTCACCTGTCTTATATAGACCCGTCTAACGTTCATGCTCTTACTGCTCTAGGCGCCGGCGTTTCTGAGTCTCTCTCTCTGAGTTCTCTCTGAGTCTTTCTGGGAGAAAGAGACACAGAGAGTGAGTGAGTGAGAGAGAGAGAGAGAGAATTGCCTTTATAGCCTTTGTTTCTGTGAGTAGACTTGGTGTGCAACTGACAGTGTTACTTCAATGTCAGCTACTGCGCTTTGTTTTATTTTAAAATGTGCACATATGTCCTCTGGTAGGCCTATGTCGTATGCCTCTACATATCAAATAAATAATCATGGTCGGCTGCCATGGCCCAAAATTCCCATTCGGCCCCTGTCCAGCCCTGTTCACAACTCCTCTCTCTGTTCGCTGATTGGATGTGGTAAAAAATGCCACCAGAGACAACTAGTTCAATAGAATCAAATCCAGACCAGCACTGTAGGGAGATGATAATCGAATGGTGTTTCATTGTAAGCAGGGAGATCCTAATTCTCCTAAATGCGATTGCCTTTACAGATAGATAGATACTTTATTTATTTCATGGGAAATTCAGGAAATATGAATATGTTGCCACAATACTAGACACACAGCTTTTCCCTTAAAGCTATAAAAAGTAAACATGATTAGACTGTGACTTAAAAAAATCAATAAGGGAATTTAGATCAATGAATGTGGTTGTTCTACACTCCGATTTGTATTGAGCATTGTAAAGACAATGGCAGTTATTTAATGCAAACTTACACTGATGACATATCAGACAGGCCTTGTACATTCTCTGGTAACAATATTTTTGGTTTACCATTTACACAATGATCTGGGATCACATAAAATATATATAGCCTATGTTTATAAAAAGAACATAGTGCCATTATGCCATACACGCTGAGTGCTGTGTTTAAGCGTCTGCTAAATGCATAAAATGTAAATGTTAACTTCCCTGGCAAGATCAATTTTTCCCCAAACCGTGACATGATATGATTTAGCAATCATTCTTACTTACTCCTATGAAAAGTAATGCTTAAGAATTGAAAACAAATGTATAGAAATTTATCATGATTAATGTATACACTTTCAGTTTAAAGTTTTTCCAGTCTCTGTCCACCAGTCAGTTAACTTTTTTAAAACTCCAAATCTCCTTTTAGGCTCCTTTTTCTTTTGCCGCATTGTGTCAGACTGACTCGACACATGATTCCTCTTACAACAGGTATAGCTTTTCATTGCGGCATAAAGCTTCTCATCTCGGAAACCATAGATGAGGGGAATAATTGCACGGGAGAGAATTGTGAATGCCAAAAAGTTAAAATAGCGCAGGATTAGATACATCTCTACATCAACCTCCATGACCCTCGCCTCAATGTAAGGGCAGATAATTTCTAAAGTACAAAGGAAGAGCTGTAACAGGTGAAGCAGTAAAGTTCGCTGGCCCTTTGCTGCCGCCCTCCTATCTGTACTTGATGCCCGCCGGGCCACGCGGAAGATCGATCCGTAGCAGAAGAGCAAGACGACTAAAATGGCCAAATAATTCATAATGTACAGGTTGCCCCTCATCATCATGTGCCAGTTTGCCACCAGCATAATTTCATAATAGCAGAAGTTCAGCCTTTTGAAGTAGCTCTGGGACACGGCAGAGAGGAGGATGAGGAAGTCTATGAAAGGCTTTATGAAGCTCACCAACCATATCATAGCTATGACAATCAGAGTCCTGTTTGGAGAGAAGATGTTGACATGACGTAGTGGCATACAGATGGCCACGTAGCGCTCCAGGCACATGGCTGTGATGACAGTGGGCGACACCTGATTAAAGGTGTACATGACTACGAGGAAAGGAATGCAGAAGCCAACAGGCAGTAGTTGGTGGCGGTTGATGGTGATCACTGAGAAATCAGTCATTAGGAAGAGAGCCGAGTCTGCCAGCAGCGTCTGGGCAAAGAGCAGGTAACGTGGCTCGGTCCGGAGAGCCTGTTTGGACCGGAAGGTGAAGTACATGAAGAGGTTGATGGTGATGAAGGGCCACACCAGCACCTGCACCAGAGAAGTGGTGATGTTCAGACGCGTCTGATCATTGCTCTTTAGAAACTTTTCATTGCTACTGCCATTCATTTCTCTTGCAGCTATACTATGGACAAATGAGGTAGAATGACACGAATAAGCAATAACAGTAATTGGACTTTTTCTTGTTTCCTTTTTCTTGGTTCATTTAAGGACAGTACTGTGCATCAAATATTCAACAAATATGTGCAAAAGTAATACAGCATATAAAACCATATCCCTCTGCATGAAAGTCATTCATCTTGTGCAGGTCTTAGTGCATTGTTTTACATATTCTGGTCACAAAACAATTAAGAAGTACAACATGGAAAATAAACATTTTTTTCTTGTGGGAGATGTTAAATATTAAACATTCACTTGAAATATAGGCACATCTAGTGATATTAAACACTCACTTGTTTAGCAATCAACAGACCTGTTTAACCTGCAGATTAAATGTGGCAGTGTAAGTCCAATGTCTTATTGAGTCAGGCATACTCATGTAAAGGCTTGTGAATAAAATTGCACATACAACAAATAACAGTTATATTACAATATATGCTACAAACATCCTAGGACATTCACTCATTACAATATGTAAAATGCATTGAATGCAGTGACTACCTTATCCCTTGTCAAGTAGGCACTACTTGTTGCTGATCTAGAACCCAACAACAGAACACCATGGAATGTTCTTCCTTTTTAAGCCCTTTGGCGGCGGATCCCATGGTAATGATCAGCTGACAAGGCAACATTTTTACATGTTTTTTAATGTGTTGTGTATTTGGTTTATGTATCAGGCTATATTTCAAATTAACTGTACGATACTGTACTGTACAATATATATATCTATATATAGAGAGAGATTAGATGAATGTTTCTGTAGTGTTTATTCTTTTTATTATACATTACATTGATTATAGCACCTATTATAGCAACTAATTGTTGAGGCAGACAAAGAGTGAATGAGAGAACTGGTCCAACATTGGTTTTCCTTATGATTTTTAATCTGACTTTGATTTTTGGATGTTTTTAATGTTTTTTTTTTTTTTCATCAACCTTATTGTCAGACACAGATGGACGGAGGCAGAGATGGATTCAGACGAGGAGGTTTTAATGAACAAAATCAGAGAACAAACAAAAGTCACATCCGCTTCTAAAGCGGAGGGAGGAACACTTATCTAGATATTTATCTTGATATATAAACAAAAATATTCCACAAAGCACATTGTCTAGGCCATGGTAATATTACTATATTTTTCCAATTATAAATCACAGTTAATATATGAATTTTGCAAAATAACAGCTGCTCTGAGGCTAATACTTGGGGACGGCATATCTAAGGCAATTTTTTTTCATTATCCTCAGTGATCAGGGCAGTGGTAGCGTAGTGGTTAAGGAACCTGGCTAGCGTGCAAGTAGCCTGAAAAGTTGTCGGTTTGAATCCCAGCTGCCACCTTGAGCAAGGCATTTAACCCTAAGTTGCTCTAGGGGAGAACACTTGATAGCTGATGAGTTTTAAGTCTCTTTGGATAAAAGTGTCTGCTAAATGCATAAACGTAAATGATCAATAACATTTAAGCCCATTTTTCTCTGCTGTGTTTAACCATATGCTAATAAATATTTATAACAGTTATGTATCTCCGCCCTTTGATGTTTAATTTGTGATAGCTCTGCTGAAAGATGATAAGTCGAAAACATTGACTGATTGGTCAAGTACGGTCTTCGTCAGGACCAAAGACTGTAAAAGAGGTGCACAGATGGATCACACTGATCTCAGTGGGATGCGTTGAGGCCAATTTTTCAATTTTTAGTTAGGTCCTGTGTCTACTGCACATACTCCTAGCCAATGTAGTCACGTTGATCTGATGAACCTGAACACAGTAATTTGGCTAGTAGATGTAGAACAGAACAGAACAGAAATTCTCACAGATATGACAAGAAAATCTACTGTCTGTGAAACATAACCTTAAGTGCTTCTAAGCATTGTGTTTAAATTACTTTAAATGTTAGTTATTTCAATATGTATGTATGACACTAACCTGGACTCCCAAAGTCTGACAGAACACTATCAAGAAAGTATGGTAAAATACCCTCGTCAGAAAGTCAATAGTTGTCTGAATTTGTGTCGTCACTATTAGCATCGCCACACATAAAAGCTTCTTACAAGAGAATAACATGACTCAGGAGATATGCATTGGTGTACAACAACGGCAAAATGGAGGGGAGGGGGAACAAGTGGGGGACAGAATCTGGTAATAATTCGATAGTCATGTTTGTCAATTTTGAACTACAGTGTTGATAGAAACGTGCTAATAAAATACAAACTATTTGACTTTGTCTTACTCATCTGTATGACCACACAGTCTTATGAGCAATTAGAATAACAGAAGAGAATCATTAATCCTTACACATGAAGAATGCTATCTGCTAGCGCTCACTTCTTGACCATACTTACGTTACTTACATTAGCTACCGTTCAGCATTACCATGACCATGAAGCAGACTGGATTCTCTTCTGTTATTACCACTAAAAAGTGTATATATAATCATGATAAATTTCTTTAGCATTACTTTTCACAAGAGTAAGTAAGAATGATTGCTAAATCATGTCACAGTTTTTTATAATCTTTTTATAAACATAGGTTATACATGTTTTATGTGATCCCAGATCATTGTGTAAATGGTAAACCAAAAATATTGTTGCCAGAGAATTTCCAAGGCCTAAGTGATATGCCATCATTGTAAGTCCTGCATTGAATAACTACCATTGTCTTTACAATGCTCAATACAATCATGTTTACTTTTTGATAACTTGCTGTGTGTCTAGTATTGTGGCAACATATTCATATTTCCTGAATTTCCCATGAAGTAAATAAATAAAGTATCTATCTATCTATCAATCAATCTATCTATCTGTAAAGACAATCACATTTAGGAGAATTAGTATCTCCCTTACAATGATAGATACTAAAAGCTATTCAAACTGTCACATTGTCCATCAGTCACACAGAACTTCATAAACACACACACACTCATCTCCCTACAGTGCTAGTCTGGATTTGATCCCATTGAACTGCTTGTCTCCGGTGGCATTTTTACCACATCCAATAAGCGAACAGAGGGAGGAGTTGTGAACAGGGCTGGACTGAGACCAAAAAATGGCCCTGGCATTTTGGGCCACAGCAGCCCACTGTGATTATTTATTCGATATGCAGAGGCATACGACATAGGTCTACCAGAAGATATATGCACACATTGTGTTATTTCAAAAATAAAACAAAGCGCAGTAGCTGACATCAAAGGTAACACTGTAAGTTAGACACCAAGTCTACTCACAGAAACAAAGGCTCTCTCTCTCACTCACTCACTCACTCTCTCTCACACACACACACACACACCAGCAAGGACGAGGTTGTGCAGAAAACCCTATAGGCTAAGCTTGCTATTAAATGTTTTATGTCTGAGTTAAAACTAAGTGACTGAATAAAATGAGTCTAGTAATAATTTCCTATGCTGAGCAACTGCACACTTTTAGCCTACAATTTCCCCAGATACTATTTAGTGCACATATCCCAAAACATTTACACTGTGAATTCCACAGGCTATCATTTCTATTCCATTCCAGTGTCTGACTGTGCAAAGAAATTTGATGAATTTGAGGTTTGTTTGTTGTACTGCGATTGAGAATAATTTAGATCAATCCTGACTGATTTTTATTTCATCACTATATTTATCTGAGATGATTAAAGTATGTGATTATTTAATGATTTTGGTTTGATTTGAATTTATTTTATGATTTTTGGTTTGATTTTAATTTATTTTATGATTTTTGGTTTGATTTGAATTTAGGATTTTGAGGTTATTTCCATCGATAATTATTGATTTGATTTTCTTAATTTTCTTTTGGTGTGATCTTTAAACTGTTGTTTAAAGTCGCCTTGACCAGTGATCGCCTTGACCAGTGATCATGTGTTGCCTTGACCAGTGATCATGTGTCCTATGCTTGTCAGGTGCAAGGCCTTGGTATGTGCATGTATGTTCCTGTTTAGGCTATGTGTGGTTTGCTCAAATCTAAACCCTTGAGTGTGTCCCTGAGTTATGTACTTATATGGAGTTCCGCCCAGATTAGAAACTATTCAAGTTATTTTCCACTGTTTAGGATAGATTTACAATTAGACTTTTGAGTATATGTAGAGTCCATTTTCTTTTTAACTGATGAGAAGGATCCAGACGAGCTACGCCACAAAATCTTAGTTATCCTGTCTCAACCTCGCCGGCGAGACAGAAGAGTGTTTGATAGTCTTTAGACTTCACTTTGTTACATCAGCTTTTTATTTAATCTATTATTCCATCTAATCAACAATTGTAACTCATTTAATTCATTTCATAATAAATCATTGATCCTGATCCAACGTAACTGAGACATACAGTCTTCTATTCTGCTGGAAAGAAAACACAACGCAACTTTAAGGTGAACAGTGACTTTAGGTGAAAAGTCAAACTGGGAAAAAAAACAAATCTAACAGTTCTGAAGCCAACCACTCAACCAATTTGTTGTGGATAACTTCTTTAAGTTTTCAACATCAATTGAATCGCACAATGTAAAATGCAGGTGGCTTATTTGTTACTGATGCAGGTTGCACACAAACAAATGCATGCCATTCAAGAGTGACACACACACACACACACACACAGCCCTCCCTACATGAAAAGTACCTCTTCATTCTGCTAACATTTCGGCCACTTCTTACAGGATGAGGTTAGCTATTCTGACCTCTTTCTCAAACTGTTCCTGCTGGGTCATGTCTCTCGTCTCCTCCGAATTACCTGGAGCTACTTATCATTCCTCTATCATACCATAGGTGGTTATCAAAAGCTATGGCGGGACAGTGTAGTACAGGCATAGTGTTATAGTCATAGTGTTATAGTCAAGGGGTGGGATCGATCAGTGCTAGTGAGGGGTCAGTAGAAGGGCTTCTAGGAGAGTTGATCGTGGCATGGACCTCCTGTGAAGTTAGTTACATTCCTCTCAGGGGGAGTCGGTGAAAGGAGTCAGCCAGTGGGAGGCAGGGATGACACTCAGCAGAGATGATTTGGTGTAGGTGAATAGAGGAAACACATGAGTTAGACCAGGCTCTTACTTCACTGATCATTTGTGTGTAATATATATGTATGAGAGAGAGAGAGAGTTGTACAGCTTGACACATGTTTGTGGAGGCACTAGGCTAGCAGCACACATACACATCATACACACTTATTTTCAGACACCCAAATGAACTAAGACTGTTCCTACAGTTCTATGTAAAGTCAAAAGTAAAAAAAAAACTCAAAATTACAGCACACACCTTCTTCCTGACAAAAGCAGGCAGAGCCCAGAGCTGACTAAACATTCTACTGTTTTAATGTTCTAAATGTGCTGCAGCATCTAATATGGGGTAGACATGGTCCGTGGTGTCATAAGGTGGTGGTGGTGTTTGGGGGGAAGGGTTAAAACTGTTCTAAGGGCACTGCCTTAAGGAAACCCAGATGGTACATGAGCTACATTTTTATAATGAAGATCCAGTATTATTTTTATGTAGCCTGAGGTCCAGCTAAAAGCTAAATTTCACTGATATTAGCAGATGCTAGTAGCAGTCAGGCTGCATTGGGAGTCCAAATTAACTAATTAATTCTGTTTGTGGCTTGTAGCTTCCACTAATATTAGTTGTAGGCTAGCAACAATAAGCAGCACAAACATGAAAACAAAGAGTGAATCTTCAGTGTAAGTGTGAGGCAAGCTATTATGGACCATAATTTTTAACTGTATTAAACATCTGCTTGATGGTGTATGTTTGTGATTATCACTTGGACATTTCATAGTCTATTTAAACAAGGTTTTAATGTTTCAGTTTGATGAATTACATAGGCATTAGGGATATAGTTATCAAGAACATGCATACTGTGTCCAGACTTGTTGAAAGGAGTCAACAAAGGTGATGTTTGGAGCCAAAATAGTGTTACAAAGAACAAGACAGGGACATACGAGGGAAGAGGAACAGTGGTTGTCAATGAGGTACTGAGGTAAGCTTAAATTGAAAGGTGTGACATATGTGACATTGCTTGACATTAAGTTAATGAGCACTGCTGAGGGAGATATACAGGGGACCTGTCTTGATAGTCTGCCTAATAATTAAGGCCCTCTGCTGGCATATTACACAATAGCATGAGGCAGGAAATGTATGTTCTTGTGCTTCTTTTTAAAACACTGAATTTAAAATTCTATCTGGTAAAGAAGATCTAAGGACAAAAGTGGGAGTGTGTAAAAGTAATGAAGCTTGGAGCTTTTGTTCAACTGGAAAACAACCTGAAACATGCTTTATTAGCAGCTGACTTTTAAATGGAAAATAATAATTAAAAATGATTAAATGAAATAAAATGATGTATCACTATCAATGTGCCAGAATGTCAATCGGCAAGAATGGAAAGAATACTGTGCTAAACTTACTGTCTGGACCTGAAACAGGGTAGATTTAACATGAAATTCACATACATAATAAAATTGATCAATGAAACATGAATTGAAAGATTAAACATGAAAATTACTTTTTTAATTTACATAATCCAGACATGATACCATGATGCTATGAATATAACCCTTTGTAGTTTCTATCATGTATGGACTGTTAGATTTGGATTCATTTGTGACATTAGGCCTATGTATATAGCAGGGATGAATTTGCATGAAAAGCTGTGCATTTCTGAAATATACATAAATTCAGAATTGTCTTGAACTTACAAATGTCTGAAATGAAATGGGGGCTGTTTCATTTGTCTGAAGAGACTGAATTCATTCCACACTTGGCATGCTGTTTCAGAGATGCATGAAACCGCTCATCTCTGAAGCCATAGATAAGGGGGCTTGTTGCTCTGGAAAGCACAGAAAAGGCCAAAAAATTGAAATAGCGCACAATAAGGTACACATCAATATCTCTCATTTCCAGGATCTTGGCCTCCACAAATGGACAGATGGTTTCCATTGTGCACAAGATGAGCTGTAGCAGATGAAGCAGCAGAGTCCTTTGTCCCTTTGATGCGGCATTCTTGTTGTCACCTGAGGCCCTCTGTGCAATATGCATGATAGAAACATAGCAGAAGAGCAGAATGAGCAGAACAGCAGCATAATTCAGGATGTAAAAGTTGCCCCGCAATGACATGTGCCAGTATTGTATCAGTAAAATCTCATAGTAGCAAAACGTCAACTGGGAAAAATATCTTGCCGTTGCGTAGGAGAGAAATATGCACAAGTCCACAAAGGACTTAATGAAACTTAGCAGCCAGACAAAGGCAATGACAACCATGGTCCGGTTTGCAGTGAAGATGTTGACGTGTCGCAGGGGCATGCAGATGGCCACATAGCGCTCCAGACACATGGCCACAATGATGGTAGGCGAGACGTTCGTGAGGCCATCCATGATGATTACGAGGGGAATGCAGAACCCTATTGGCAGCAGGAGGACCAAGTGATACGTGATCACCACAAAGTTGGAAAGCAGTAGAAAGAGAGGATCGGCAAGCAGGGTCTGGGAGAACAGAACATAGCGAGCTTCGGTTCTCAACATGGGTTGTTGCAGATAGACGTAGATCATGTAGAGGTCAATGCAGACAAAGGGCCACACCAGGACCTGAGCTACAGCAGTTGTGGTGTCCAGCCGCACAGGGTCGGTGCCAGCCAGAATATTGTGTCCACTACTGTTACCACTGCTGCTATTGCCCTCCATAACTGTGATCACGTTTCTCTATTGGCAGTTATTTATCTCCCAGTGTCAGTCTATCGCATTCAGCACTATTTCACCACAGTTGGTTTGTCATGATAACTTCCTACTATTTATACAGAACAGGAAGCCAAGATTTTGCATATTAAATGAGCAACCATTACTAAGCAACCATTGTTATATGCTGTCAATAAGTCTGAGCTCAGGCCTGAAACAAGCCTGAGGCCTTCATTACAACTATAGTATAATAATAACAATAATAATAATAATAATACAAATAATAAAATGTACACTCTTTTAATTCCCGTGAGGGAAACTTGGTCATTTGGTCATGACTGGGTCATTTAACCCAATCTTGAATTAGTGAAACACACACAGCACGGAGTGAACTAAAGTACACACTGATCCGGAGCAGTCTGCTGCTTGCTATAGCAGGGAGCAGTGAGGGGTTTGTTGACTTGCTCAAGGGCACTTCAGCCAAGGTTACAAGCCTAAAGCACTGACCAGAAGACCCTGGCTGCCCTGAATACACAGGCTGAAGGTACCATGTTACCACAAGGTGCACCACTGAGACAGGAAATGACAAAAGTCAGCTACATGGAGGGGCCAAAAGTACAATGCTGGTGCAGGCTACTGCTACTACTCTTGTTTTTGTATTACCGTATAGGCCTACAAAGACCACATAAAAATTGACAGCGGCCATTGATTTTTCTACAATGGTATGATATAAGAACTATCAGAAAGATCAGAAATATAAGAAATATCAGACCTCCAAATGTTAGGAATCATTTTGTAATTTTGAGGGTTTTTTTTACTTTTGACTTTACATAGAACTGTAGGAACAGTCTTAGTTCATTTGGGTGTCTGAAAATAAGTGTGTTTGAAGTGTGTGTGTGTGTGTTAGTGTGTGTGTGTGTGTGTGTGTGTGTGTGTGTGTGCGTGCATGTGCTCAGGTGCTCTTGCTAAGACACAAATACAAATATTTTGATAATTATCCTCCAGTTAGCTGAACGACAACAACTGTTGTCATGTTGCCTTTGTTTAATCATTGCAAAGCTAATAAATTATTCACAATCCTAATTATTGCTTCAGTGAAATGTACAGTAATTGGGGGCATATTTGTTTTGCATTTGGGGAATAGTGAGGTGATTAACAGTGAGCTCATTTGGAAGATGATGCAAAGTCTCAGGTCCCTGATACCCAGAAACCTCTGCAGGTCTTACACAGACCAAATTCCTGCCATGCAGGTCATGCAAGAAAGATTAATGCTAAAGTAGGCCTGACTGGCCTGACTTCAGTCAGTGATAAAAAAGGTACCTTGCATTAACTATACATATTTATTTTTGATTCATGATTTTATGTTAGGTTAAAGGTACACTATGCAAGAATTTTAATTTACCAGCTTCAATGTCTTTTTTATGGTCAAATGACTCATTATGGGTTGGAATAAGGCTTTCTTGATTACCACTATGGTCTCTTGGGCAAGTTACCTCACTTGCAAGATACAACTTGGGTGCAACTTATTGTCTTTGTAAATAAATAAAGTTGAAAACCATCTTTAAACATGATAATAATGGTAACACTCATTTTTAATTTACCACAGATCTGATTATTGAGAAAGCACATTAGAAAGGAGTTGAAGGCAACCTTATTTATTGAATAACTGAGTGACAAGTCATTAAAAGGGATTACATTAAACACCCTTATAGCAGACCTTAAGCCCAACAGTGATAACCTAATTGTTCTTTGATCACATGTTTCTCAATGGGCAGTTATTTATCTCCCAGTGTCAATCTGTCCCATTCAGCCACATTTTTCCACATTTGGTTTGTCTTGATAACTTCCTATATACAGTAATATAAGAAAATAAGTAATTAGAAAAAAACAGCAAACAAAACCTTTGCAAAACACATGGCTAAATCCCTTGTCTAAGTTGTCTTTATTAAAATTGCAATTCATTTAGCACAGTGCTTATTTTCCTGGGGCAACATCATTCATGGTGCAGCTGGCATAATACTTAACTGCAGCATAAAACTTCTCATCTCGGAAGCCATAGATGAGGGGGCTCACGGCCCTGGACAGAATGGAAAAGGCCAGAAAGTCAAAAGTGCGCACCACATTATATGCAAACAGATTACCAGTTTGGAGGACTCGAGCCTCAATGTAAGGACTAATAGTCTCTAACGTGCACAGGATTAGCTGAAGCAGGTGAAGTAGGAGTGTGCGCTGGCCTTTTGAGGCAGCCTTCTTGTTGTCGCCGGAGGCCCTGCGTGCGACAATGATAATTGACACATAGCAGAGGAGCAAGATAGCCAAAACGACCAGATAATTCAGTATGAACAGATTTCCCCTCATCAGCATGTGCCAAGTCCTTAGCAGCATGATGTCATAATAGCAGAAAGTGATCTGAGTGAAGTAGCTCTCTGTGACATGGCTCAGGAAGATGCTGAGGTCCACCAGTGGTTTCAGGAAGCTGAGAAGCCAGACTATGGCTGTGAAGAGCCTTGTCCTGTTCGGGGAGAAGATGGTGACATGCCGTAAGGGCAGGCACACAGCCACGTAGCGCTCCAAACACATCGCCACAATGACAGTGGGCGAGACATGCGTGAGGCCATCAATGACCACGCACAGTGGCACGCAGAAGGCCACAGGTAGCAGCAGCCTGCCTTGGATGGTCAGCACGATGAAATTGGAGAGTGCCAGGAAGACGGCGTCTGCCAGCAGGGTCTGGGTAAAGAGCAGGTAGCGAGCCTCCGAACGCAGGCTCTCGCGCTGCCTGAACACAAAGAACATGAACAGGTCGATGCAGATGAAGGGCCACACCAGGAGCTGGATCAGGGCAGCAGTGATCGGTATCCGCACAGAGCTCTGCAGGCCCTGGTCACTGTTGTTCACAGCCTGGGAGTTGTTCTCAGACATGGCTCCGGAACTATCTGACTGAAAGCACAAGCACACAAATGTCCATGCACAAACTTAAGAAACTAAATGCGGCATGCACAAACTAAAGAATTGTAGCCTATATGGCACTTCCTGTAAGTTACACACTGTAGTTAATATGATTGAAGTACAACTATAGCTTTTACATATTGTTGTTTAAATAGTGCTAATGACATTTAAAACATAAACCTGTGAATGCATAAAACACAAACACTTTGACAAGAAAGGAAACATTGCTTAACTAATGCAGAACAAATCATCAAGAATTATATGGTACGAAATGAGCAATGATCCACTGCCAGTGAATTTTGAGTCAATCCTGATTACAAAATCATTGGAGAGATACCTATGACAGTTACTGTGCCAGCATCTGTATCATAAGGCAATGTTTCTTGAGTAGTTATAATCTAGCCATTGCCAAGTACTGCCAAGTGATCTTGAACAGCAGGATGTTGCCTATATATAGCAATGCAGGTCAGCCATGTGACGTGACTTGCCAGCCTAAGGCTACTTGATGATATGCATAGAGGTCATGATGTTAATTACATCAATCCATACCTTAGCTTGTTTTCATTCATAGGTACATCAGTGTTTGCTATCATTTACTGCTATCTGTACACCATGGCAGTACTGGCCTGGCATTATAAAGAGACTATGACGTGACTTCACAAACACCCCCAGAATACTCACACACACACAGTTTACTCTCAACTTTGGTAGGGACAACCATCAACTGCATAAAAAAATGCTAATTTGAAAAATGGGTGTCAATTATGATAATAAATAATTCACCACACACTGGTGTATAATGGCTCATTGGATGCAGCTCTTTGAGACCTATGTGCCAAGCATTTCATCAGGTCGGCCACTACAGTTTAGGATGATCAATTTTGCCATTTTTGTCTGTCAATGGGTGGCACTACAGCAGACATAGGTGCATGAAGGCTTGTTAGGTGCACCTCCTTGAGACCTACACACCACTGAAATTTCATTGGATCAGGTGCCACGGTTCTTAGTTAATTCACATTATTCCGTGAGTTATTTCACAAAAATTGTGCCACACCAACCTGTGGTCCAAGGGGTGCAACACAGGCAGGGAGCAGTCTCTGAGGACAAAACTTTACTACACTTTATGGGTCTAGTGGGGCTACATACCCATCGTGTTTCAAGGGCTCCGGTGTTTTAATGTCTCAGTATCACTGACAAAGTCTCAGTATCACTGACGAAGATTTGCTTAGAAAAAAACAAGCAATTTTGCCATTTTTTGCCTGTCAATAGGTGGCGCTACCCTGCACTCTGGCAAACAAAGTTTTAGTGGAAGATAGGTCTCAATGAGCTGCATCCAACAAGCCCTCAACCTCCCATGGGTGGCGTAGCGCCACCTATTGACACACAAAAATAGCACTATTTTGGAGCAATTACCATCAGTGATTCTCTGTACACCGAAACACTGCATCACCTCAAACTCACTGGACTACACTGGAACACACTAAGCTCTTTTGGTCTCCAGGGACAGCTCTTCCCCTGTGCTGGTACCTCTGCATAAACTGTTATGCTTTGGCCAACAAAATTTATTGGTATATAGGTCTCAAGGAGACGGATCCAATGAGCCCTCAACCACCCTTGTATACTGTGGTGCCACCTTTTGAGAGACAAAAAATTGTTAAATTGGCTTGATTTTTTGAAAGCAAGTTTTCGTCTGAGGTTTCAGACACACTGACACATGGGCCAATGCAAAGAGCAGCAAGTGCAGTATATACAGTATATGCAGTATGTACAGTTAAAGAGCAAAACCTCCTCATTCAAAGACCTGGAGAGATAAGTGATGAGACCTATGTTGCTGCTTGTGTAATTCTGCATTGTAACAAAATGTTTTAGATCTTTTCGACTTTGTTGTGATATATGAGATCAAATCTTAAGAATGAACATTAGTTCCAATATAAATCACAATGGCATGTTTGCTCATGCATGCAGGCAAAATCCTTCAATATACACATGCCCAAACCATTTGTCAATCACAGGCAGAAAGCATAAAACATAAAGGTTTATTTAGACATTGAGTTGTTGCACTCAACTGAAGTTGTTCTAATAATTCAATGGAAGACACTATTTTATATATTGTTGGAGGATGGTCTTAAGACATGTTTACCTAATGGTTTCTGTAGTAACAGTTGATATCATCTTGGAAGTGGAGAGTTTAATTTCATAGGGGCATATCTATGGGCCCTAATTTCACTGGTGAACAATAAGGAACAGAAGCAAGCAAATTTACTCACAAACTATACATTACTGTTGACCCATCCCCCATTGTACAATAGAGTTCCTGGACAAGTTCCAAAGCTTCTGGTCAGTGTGTATATTTAAACTAGCATGTTATCAACCATTCACTAAGATTAGCTCATGTTGCTATGGGAGTAAAACACTCTTTCAACTGCATTTGCAGCCTGTGTATTTTTCCTGCTGAAAAAATCATTTTTTTCATCAGCTTTGAGTGGGTTCTCATCTCCAGAGGGAAAAGGTCCTCACCTACTTTCAACAGTCCATTGAAGTCCCACTTCAGTAAAAGTACAGATACCCTACCAAAAAATGACATAGGTAGAAGTTCAAGTCACCCACTAGCATGTCACTCAACTAAAAGTTTAAAAGTATCTTGCATTTACTGCACTTAAGTACGAGAAGTGATTTATAATTAAATGTACTGTAACAAATGTTCAAAAGTGTCAAAAAAATCAACCCCCACACACACACATACACACTCAGAATGAAAAATAGTGCCTATATCACATCCACAGGTTTAATGTAGAATTTGTTGTTTGCACTTGTCCAATGACAAGTGGGCTTCCCCAAAACTTTGCTGCAGTTACTCAGTCAACACCCATAATCAACTTCATCTGAAACTTGTAATTATGCTGCCAATTTAAGTAGTGGAGTAAAAGTATGCAATTAACTCAGGAAAGTGAAGTAAAAGTAATAGTTGACAGATATATAAAGGATAGATACTCCCCAAGCATACTTAAGTACTGTACTTGTATTTTTACGTAGTTACTATACATCTCTGTTGGTCAGTAATGTGCAGTGTAGATTTGTTGTTTCCAGACATCAAAGAAGAGTTCAGGGAGGCAGTTAGGCCTATGCCAACCAAGATCAGCCTGACAGAATATGTTTATATATCTGCTTTCTCAGATTTACAGATTTTTCTATATGTGATGTTTTTTTAGCAATTGGAATCATATCCATGAGCTGTTTAATGCAGTATGTTGTATTTTATATACAGCAAAATTGTTTGTTTGGTTTCTTTGGGTAGCCAATGAACACAACAAGCTGTTAATGAGGACCCACATTAGCTACTACATCACCATAAGCGAGGAGAAATGGCGTGTGATTGTGCTCACTCAAAAAAAAAAAGTTGCCTGGGCTACAACACTTACAACTGTGATGAATTAATGATGTCTTTAGTGGAGGTATTATAGCTAATGTGTGGCTAATGTATGTATCAACATCAACCTACCCTGAGTTCACGGTTTGTAATCTCGACTTGATTTACCGTTCCATTGCATTTTCTCAAGGTGAAAGGTCGTTTTTTTCCTACTAAGTTTTATGTCTGCAGATAAACAAATAGTTTGTGATGCAACTTGAATATTCCATAGAATGCAGCTAATAAACTGCTCTACTTGCACATTCAAAGAAGTTCCATTGCGAGAAGTGAATGCTGGCTCACAGAATGATATGATGTCAATTATGTGTGCTGTTATATGATAGATGTTCTAGTATTTGGCAGAAATATTTTTATCTAAAGTATTGTGTATGACGTCATTAACAGGGGACTATGTTTTGAAAGACAGACTTTGTAATTTGCAATTGAACGATTATAGTTTGTAGAGGCAGTTTTGAGTAGGTCACTATTTGAGTCAAAGTTGGGTTGCACTACCATCATTAAGCAAACACTGAGCTAACGTTTAGCGAAACACACCCCTGGCTGCTTTATGATGATGCATGATACATTGTGATATGACAAAACACATGCATAAAACACCTCTAAGGAGGCATCACGTCTAAACATGACATCTTAATTAGTTTTTCTCTGAGCTCTTAATTTTTTAGAGGAACCAAAAAAAGCATAGTCTCAGCACAACATAAAACTTTGTATCTATAAGATTGTATATGGAATATAGTATTTATTATACAGTAAGATGTACAGCTTGTGTGTTCATACATACAGTACACATTGGCATATGCACCAGAAGCATAACACATTGTGGCATATTACTCAGTTTAACTTTGTTATTAATATTTTTTATGTTTGTCTTTATATGACATGGTTTTATGATAATGCAGGATAGACTGTGATCTCTGGCATATACAACTGTGCTCTAACTTTTAAAAGGCTTTATGCTGACATAACATCTTAATTTGTTTTTCTCTAACTTGGGGGAAACAACTTTGTCAAAATGGTATGTAGGTAAAAAGATACTAATGATGTCAGGGCCTTAATGCTATGCTATGTTTTGCAGGTAAAAAAAGATTCTGGCACATAATTAAATAACTAATAACTTAATAACAAATGTTAACTTAATAACTAATGCCTGTATTTCAGTGAAATGGCAGTTTTATGGTTATGCAGGGTACGTTGTGATATCTGTATGAAACATTTGTGCACTATGTCTGGGCCATGTTCTTGTATGGCATCTTAATTTCTTTTTCTCTGAACTCAGACAGGGAACCACTTTGTCAAGACCAAAACAAACATAGTGTCTCAGCGCAACATAAAACTTCTCATCTCTTAAACCGTATATGAGAGGGCTGAGACAACGCGGGGCAATATAGAACACAATAAAGTTGGAGTATCTGACATTGATGAACAACACAAAGTCAATCTTGATGAGGGTCATCTCAACAAATGGGCACACAAACTGAATCAGACACAGCAGCAGCTGAAAAGCATGCAGTATCACTGTCCTTAGTCCTTTGTGTGTGGACATCTTCTTATCAGAAGATGCAGCCCGTGCTACCTTCAGGATCGCAATGTAGATGAAGACAATGATGATGAACATGACCACAAAGTACATTAGCAGGAGCACATTGCGCACATGGCTCAACCAGGTCTGCACCAACATCATTTCAACGCTGCAAACTACATATGTGAGCAGGAAGGCAGGCGGCACTAACAAAAGAAAGGACACAAGTATGACCATCGGTATAAGTGTGCTCATCACCCATATGACCACCAGGCCTTTGTGTCGATTCCTGGGGCTAGAAATTTCAGCGTGCCGCAGGGGCATGCAAATAGCTACATAGCGCTCCAGACACATGGCAACAAGAGTCAAAGGGGTACCAATAGAAAGCCAGCTCATCAGAGAGCAAAATACAAAGCATGGAATCCAGGGGATTGGAAACTGATAGTAGTTGCCAATGAGTGCCAGGTCTGTCAGTAGCATGAGGAAGGAGTCCATGAAGAGCGTCTGGGCGAAGAGAATGTAGCGGGTGTCTGTCCTGAAGGCCTCTTTCTTCAGGAAGGTGAAAATCATGAGAGAGTTGACATAAAGGAAAATCCCCACCAGTACCTGTACAAGCAGAATCTTCTCATTCAAAGGCCTGGAGAGATAAGTGATGAGAGATGTGTTGCTGCTTGTGTAATTCTGCATTGTAACAAAAATGTTTTAGATCCTTTCGGCTCTGCTGTGATACATGAGATTGCCTCTCTCTGTCATACACATCGTCAATATCTACAAATTATATGAATGAAAATTAGTTCCAGTTAAAATATAAATCATAATTGCATAATTTGCTAATGAATGCAGACAGAAATCTTACAATATACACATGCTCAAACCATTTGCCGATCACAGGATGAAAGCATAAAATATAAGGTTTATGTCTGTCATTGAGTTGTTGCACTCTACTGACGTTGTACTATGGAAAGCATTGCTTTATATATTGTAGGAAGATGGTCTAAAGACATGGTTTCTGTAGCAACACTTGACATCATTTTGGAGGCGGAGAGTCACTGGTAAACAAAAAGGAAAAGAAACAAGCAAATTTAATCATGCTATGTTGCTGCTCACCCATCTGCAGCTGTACATTGTTGCTTAAAACTGGACAAGTTCCAAAGCTTCTGGTCAATGTATTAGCATGTTATCAACCATTCACTCAGATTGGCTCATGTTACTATGGTAGTAGAACACTCTCTCAACCGCATTTGCTGCCCGTGTATTTTTCCAACTGAAAAACTGCACTGGCCATCATTTCATCTTAAAAATTCAGTCAGATCAGAGCAGAGCCTTATTAGTTTCACAAATGGAGAGTATTGCTTTCCTTCTTTTGCTCATTTTGCTCAAATTGTGGACTCTTTCAAGTTTCTGGGATTCATAATTTCAGCAATGTGACTTTAAGGTAAATGATTTATTGCAAGTGGTGTCCCAATCATTAGTTCACAGGGAGGACATTGAAAATCAGCCAGTAGGTAAGGGCAAACCCCTGGTGTTAAGCCTCAGACCTTTCCTCTTTCCATGATTGAAGCTGGACTGGGACCGGGGCTCAGCCCTGGAGGAAAGCAAGAGCAAACCAGTGCCGAAGTGGGACTTTCGAAATGGAATTTGATGCAATATTAAAACTGCTTTAAAAAACTGTCAGCTAGCATTTGTTTAACAAATGGTTTAGCTTGTAAAAAAAAATCTACAAATATTTAAAAACATAATCCAAGGTTAATTCGCCTGGTAATAAAACCAGACCCTCATTCTACACTTTTGTTTCGTACACAGAGTCTGGACATTCGTTAGTGAGATTCAATTGAGGTTGAGGTTGCTTGAGGTGTTTAAAAAGATTGGATCAGCCCCTGACTGATAGCTTGTCTTGACTGATAGCATTCTAGAACTGTATTCACAAAGCCTCCCTCTGTTCACTGACTGGACAGATTAAATGCCTCCTGAGACAACAAGCTCAATGGGATCAAATACATACTAGCACTGTAGGGAGATGATAATCAAGCAAAAGTGCTAGGAAGGCATGGCCAGGCTAAAGGATAATTGTTTCTAACTACTGATGTTTTATTTACCTACCTACGTCATAATGCTCACTGGTAGGCTTGGTAGGGTAAAGTACTTCATTGTGCCCCATTAATCTATATGGACACTCTATGGTTAATTAACTCTATGGTTAATTTTTTAAACTAAATGAGTGAGGTGGATATCAGAAGCCTATGTCAAGCTGGTGGTGTGCTTGTATCACACTGTAGTGGGGAAAGTGATTCATTTGACAGCTAATGTTAGCTTTAGCCGTGAAAGGATGTCTGGGAAAAACTATGCTAAATTAACCTTATGACAACTTTACAAATGGTTCTTAACTTTTCTTACAAATTACAGCATATAACTTAAAGACCCATACTCATTCTGTACATTGCAGCATGCCGGTGATTAACTTTATTACACTCATTTTGAACAGATTGCATGGCAAGTTGCATAGGCGATATGAATGAGCATTAGGTCAGTGCTGCTAACATAACTTATCACTACACATACACACAACACAAGCCTACCTGGTGAACACAAACATTCTAGAGTGTTTCCCCAAATATGAAAGAGAATAAAAGCAGTGATTCTTTGTGGATAGTTTAAACTGTTTATTAAGGAAGAAATTATAGCATTAATTTTATTTCAAGACACGTTTAAACATTCATGTCATTAATTTTGTCATTTTGGGCTACTGTTGCTGAGCAGTGTTTGGAAATTTCTAGCATTGTTAGCAAAATCCACGGGGCTCCAGCTAATGTAAATAGAAGACTAGAGCAAGCCATCTGTGTTTAAGACCGTGCCCAGTTGTTAAAGGACAAGTTTGTTTTTTTACGCTTAAAGCCTCTATTTCTGATTGTTCATGATGAAACGCAGTGGTTAATATTGAAATCTTGATGAATGCTTCTGTTCTGAGAATCAGTTGTTTAGCACCCCTCCCACCTACAGAATGGCTGCATAGGTGCACAGCTGCAATCAAAAACGCATTAACCTTTACGAAGTAGTCGGTAATGTTCACTTATGAACAAGGGCAGAGAGGAATGTCACAATCAAAGAGTTTGCAGGAAGCACTTCTGAGTATAGGTGAAAAGCATTTTCTTTTATAATCTCCTGCACTGTTATAAATTTAAGTTGTTCCTGTAAAAACGTTGAAGTTTGAGTCGTGACTTTTTTGGTGTAGCCTCAAGGAAGGCTATTTTAAGCAGGCTAATTCAGATAAATGAAATATTTCTGTATATTCAAACTGAAATTATGTTTCTTTCCACCATCTTTAGTGTAGCCTGTTCCATGTTTTTATCCTTTAACTGGACAGTTTCTTGTATGAAATACACTTTATACCACTGTTTGATCAAATTTTCTTTTATGATGCATTATTTAGAACATGCATTATTTTCAGATAACCACACACCTTTGAAGTAGTTCCACTTTTCTTGTTCAGGTAGGTGAAAATCATGAGAGAGTTGACATCCCCACCAGAACCCTCTCATTCAAAGGCCTGGAGCTGCTTGTAAAATTCTGCATTATTGCAAAAAAAATATATATATATTGTCGACTTGACTGTTTTTCTGCATCACTGTGTATCTGTTACTAGCTATCAGTGGTAGCCTATATATCTTCAATACATCTTCTGTCAATAGTGCATCTCAATTTAAAAGCACATATACGATTACAATTGGTCACAATAGCATGACTTAGCAACTCACATAAAATCACTTGTTATTTGAAGAGATACTGTATGACTAACTTAGATACCAATTGCAAATGAAAGAGCTCATGTCAAATACTGTATAACAAATATTGTGATATATATCTAAACGCAGGGGGGTTTTGAAGGGATGATTTATAACAGTTTCTATAGCAACAGCTGATGGATGTGGCAACAAACAAACTGTTCAGTGAAATGTGGGCTTCTTACCATGGCCTGCACCCCTGTGTTGACTGATGGTTTAAAATTAGCAAAATCATTTTGGCAGTTATTACATAGCTTTTCTGGAGTTCCTTTGGTTGTAGCTGCTTGACTTTCAATGAAATTAGTTGTCATTTTCACTCTGTATAAATCAATTGAACAAGACTATATGGATACTTTCTTCTTCTTCTTCATTTTGCATGGTGATATAAGCAAACAGTAAATAGTATTTACATAAGCTGAATGCAAATTATATATTGAATGTCAGTGAACTTTCACTTTGGTGTAATCAGTCTGCATCCTGACCAAGAAAGTAATCTTCTCAGGACAAGGAAATACAGGCGTTAATGAAAGACCAACCAGATATATATTTTTTTATCCAGTTGTTTATCCACATCCATGTAGGGCACATACTTCATTTACTTCATATGTTACATTGCACTTTTGTTTTGTTTGTTAATAGTTGTCTAGCAACCAGGTGTTCATGGACAGAAAGATGTACAGTTGTAGGTAGCAACCATTTATGTTTGTGAAACAAAACATTAATATAGTCTTCAATTTGGTGAAGATTACCACCACCAACACCAACCCCCAAACACACACACACACACACCGACCCATACAGGAATGTAATTGATAGGCCTAAGTAGTGACATAGCTTAATGACTAATCAGTATAGATCTAGATCAATTTGGGATGATTAATGATAACTAGAATGGTGTCATCTGTTGTCACTGTTGTTCTCATTATCATGGCCATCTTCAGCAGCATCTGGCATTTCTTCACCCTGATCTCTGTGACCCTCTAGGAATTCACTTGTGTCTTTGATGCAATCTGTGTTTGCATTGTTTTGTGTTATGTTGTCCAAGACCTGTTGCTAGGGCACATGAGACACAAGTGCAATATGTTTTGCTGATTACCATTAATTAGTGAGCAGCGTGTTTGTTGTCAAACTCATTAGTGTTTCCCTCATTAAGAAGTTAATAAATTATTCCCACATTGTGAAATAATGAGCAAAAATATTACTTTGGTATTTTTTGTTAATGATACACTTTGGAATCATGTTGTTTTCATTGCAAAGGAATATTGACAAGGTGTGCTACATGTATCTGAAGATGATGCAATTCCATAGTAGACATGTGGAGAAGCATATTCAACATGAAACAAAACCTCTAAATGAAGCCAGGTTGACATGAGCAAAAACCTGTGACAGATGATCAGCTCAGTGAAAAGATTAATCGTATGTTTTGTTAAAACTCTTATTTATTTGGTAAAGTAGACCTGTGTGTATTTTGGAAAAAAATGTACTGGAAACAAATAACATACATTCAGCATGGGGAAGCTAGGAAGCTCCCATAGTATCAAGCACATGGAATAAGACTATGACCATACAAAACAGCATCCCGATAAAACACTGAGATCTGGGTTGGTGCCCATGGGGACCTATAGGGTCAGGTTTAATTTTGACCTGTGGACATCACTCCATCTGTCTCCCATTACATTTCTGTCAAACTACGTATTATCATAATTCAGATAGACATAACTCCATAATTTACTATTCTTACATGAGAAGTAATTTAGGCCTTAATGTCTCAGGCCTTTGTTTGTGGATGATGCTCAAGAGTTGCATAACAGTTTGTTGTTTTCCCTGATAACCCACTGGGATTGTTTAAATGGACAAATCAATTGTAACTTTTATACTTCAGAGAGTCCGTTGATGAACAAACATATTGCGTGAGGTCTATGTGCTGAAAAACAATCCATTGTGATGTTTTTACAACCTTCTAGATGTGCAAACAAACAGAACATTATGACTAATTAGTCTTAGAGATGGTGGGGGAGAATAACAGAATAGCAAGCTGGCTAATTACTCTCTTAAGGCCTAATTAATCTCCAAGGAGCAGTATCTAACAAACACCTACTCTGTGAACTGTTTGCCCAAGCCTGACAACAACACTGCTTGGTCTAAAGGGCCATTTTTGTCATGTGCCCTTGTTTCTTTGTAAATAACACAGCTGGCTAACATGGTCATTTTGCAGTGTTTTCATGGTTCTTTTGTGAGAAAACTTCTACTTGTTTGTTAATGAGCAGCTGCATGTAAAGATAATTTCTGACCTGTTAATATTTTCTGATCCACTTATTTTACATGTCAAGGTCAGTGCACACCAAATGTGGATTTTTGCACGAAATATTTGCACAAAATAATGTATGTAACATATGTGTTCATACAAGTGGTTAAAAAATATTGGATCATTTTTTTTTTAATTTTGCATCATGGTCGCTGTGCACTGACCTTTATCCTTCACATTTACACCATATGAGGGGTAATAGACTTCTCTGTTTGAAAGAAGGAAAAAGCTGTGCTGTGAAGTGAGGTGAAAAGGCCAGTCTGTTGCAGGGCGTGGTCACATTACTGCATTGTTTTCACATCACATTGTTTTCTGTAACCTGAACACAGGTTATAGTATATGGACAAGTTCAGTGGAGCATGGGAGATTGTCAGTGACTCAGTCAGCCAGGCAGGTAGACCAATATGACAGAGACCAGTAGAACCAAAATACAGGCAGTATAGGAAATCCTGGGGGAGCCTTGAATAGGAAAATGATGATTCATTCACAGGCCCCTGTATCTGTTTTAGGTAGCTGTGATCCCCCTCATAGATCAACCCGCACACAGCACACTGATCTACATACATAATGCACTGAGAATGTTTCCACACCGAGGGGCCTAAGCTAAGTCCACTAGTATATGGGCTGAGAGATATGGCATTTATCAGGCCCTAATTATCATCTGCTTTACAGAATGTGGAGTGTGACAGTGGGACCATTCCATATAGTGGTGTCGTTTTCCAGCATTTCTCAGGTCTTTCAGCCTTTTCAAGACACTAACTTGCAGAACAAGCTAATGTCATTAACTAACTGCTTGCTCTGTAACAGGGAGACTACACCAGGTATATTACAGAAGCAACTGCATAGCAAATACTCTAAAACAAAATAGACCCATCTTCTAAATGTGTTGTGACATGACTTAATTTGTGCTTCTGTAACTTATCCAGTGTAGCCCTAAATGGAATGTGACTACATTACTTGGACAAGTTTGAAGGCCTGTTGATCCCAATTATATCCAACAGTTGTTAAGATATTTGATTCACATGGTAGGAAGATTCCCCATAAACTTCCTCAATATTGTATGCTTCAATCTTGTAGTTGTATGGTTCCAAATTTACATCTCCTCAGAAGCTGGATATTGTTTTGTAAAACAGTCT
Source organism: Tenualosa thibaudeaui (assembly GCA_027481765.1). NCBI lineage: Eukaryota > Metazoa > Chordata > Actinopteri > Clupeiformes > Clupeidae > Tenualosa > Tenualosa thibaudeaui. The sequence goes on along the minus strand of JAIFZK010000130.1, from coordinate 1,331,494 downwards.
GTCTGTTTGCCAGTACTTCTTTTTACTCAGCTTAAAAAGTATTGGTTGACTATACCTCAGGCCTCCATCAAATGATTGACATGTACGTCATTCTATAATTTTCAGCTGTGCTGTGTCACTCACTAAGTCTTTGTTCTTTCTATAAATGAAAGTAGATATTTCTACTGCCTGTTGTGATTCTACAGATTAACGGTTATAAATATTAATCTTAATGAATGGAGCAGATTTTCCTTCTTATTACTGGATATGCCTGATAATAAAGGTATTGACTCAATAACTGTACAGTCAGACATAATTACTGTGTAAAGCTATGATGACCCAAATGCAGGTGCAGGTGGCATTTTTCAATGCACTTTACTGAGTGTTAAAATTAATAGAGGCTGCTGTTCAGAAATGTACACTATTACCACACATTCTGCTATGCAAACCTCAAAAGTGCAATTTATTCACTGAACCAAAGAAGTAAGACTGGGAAAAAAACAGGCCCTGTCTCAGGCCCTGTCCACCCTTACAGATTTACTGACTTAAATGCGTGTTAATGCTATGCTCGCAAGGGTATAGGGGTGTCCCACTGTCAGAATCTGAAGTGTGCAAGAGTTGGGTTGCACCCATTCTGTGCCCTCAGCCCTGTCCTAAAAGTGGACATCATATACAGACTTTGCCAAAGGGAATTACCCAGAGCTTGTAGTACTGTAACGAGAAGCATGGAAACGTCAAAAAAACACCTGTAAACAACTGGCATAAAGCAAAAAAGGAAACGTGATTGCGACGTGACTTGCTGTTAGTTGAACGATTTGTCACAGATGGTGTCCAAATCATACAAACAGCAAGGTGAGAACTCATAGCCTTGCAAACTCATTCACTTAAGGTCTCAGGTCTCAGAACATTGAAACTCGGTCATCATCTTTTTTTTTCTGCTCCCATGGCAACATTTCAAAGTTTACTGTCAGGATAGCAGCTCTTTTCTTCCTCCCTTTCCCGTGGAGAACTCTCATGTTGAGTATGGTCTATAATATTATATAAGCAGCAGTCTCGATGCCTCTCCAGTCAGTTATCACTGCATAGCAAAGCAAAAGTGTTGTTTTTCCATATTATCAGTACTTGACATATGATTGTTACATGACTTTATTGTGTATGGAAAATTATTTGATTCAATGTATACAACAAATTTTTAAAATTATGTTCTTTGAGTACTTCTATTTGGTTTGAACAGAGCTTGCTTGTCAGCATTATTACATCTTTTTTTCCAGGCGACCAGGGAAGTAAATGCAAAATACAAGCCAGGAGGGTTTCTCCCTGCCTTCTGTACAGGCGATGAGGGCCCTCAATGATCAGGTAATCATAGTTCAAGTTCTGATCAGTCTGTTCCTCTATATCGACCTCCTCATGATCTTCACCTTCTTCAGAAAGGAGGCATTCCATGCCGTCACGCGCTACATCCTGTTCGCCCACACCCTCCTCTGTGACTGTACCTTCCTCATCATCTCAGACGTGCTGCTCTTGCTCAGCTACCTGCGCATCTTCATGCCGACCAGCCTGTGCGTGTTTATCTGTGCCATCATGGTCAACCTGAATTTGGCCACGCCATTAACGCTCACAGCCATGAGTGTGGAACGCTACGTGTCCATCTGCATGCCTCTGCGCCATGCCGACCTCTCTACGCCACAGCGTGCCGCCCACACCATACTGGTCATCCAGGCTCTGTGCTCTGTGCTCATGCTGGTCATGCTTTTCAGTCTGGCAGCCGTCATGCCACAGGACTTCTATTTGTCTCATTGCGTGTGCAACCTGGAGATGCTGCAGGTGCACAGGTGGCAAAAGAACCTTACCAACGCCATCTCGCAGCTCTACTTCCTATTCATGTCGCTGACCATCTGCTTCTGCTACGTCAAGATCATGGTGGTGGCGCGTGCCGTCTCCGGGGCTGACCGCAGCTCCATGAACAAGGGGCTGCGGACTGTCGTGCTACACGCACTCCAGTTGCTTCTCTCGCTCATTCAGCTGTGGTGTCCCTTCGTCGAGATGGCCGTGCTCCAGATCGACTTGCACATGTTCATAACCCTCAGGTATTTCAACTATGTGGTGTTCATTCTGGCACCGAGGTGCCTTGTGCCTCTGGTGTATGGACTGAGGGACGAGGGCTTTGTGGCAGCCCTGAAACACTATGCACTCTTTGGCTGTTACAACAAAATCACTCCTATGAAGGACAAGAAACATGACATAAGAGTTACAAAAATTTTAACTTAAAGACCAATATGAATTATTTAAATTCTCACTGACAGAGAGTGAAGTCTCGCTATTGTGAACCTAGAAGATGTTACCATTTACATAAAGGATGAGTTCTATGAGATGAAGTGGAAGACTACTTTGTAATAGCCAAATATACCATTGTAATATACTGTACCAAAACAGACTACTTTTGCTAAATTGAACCTACGTCTGCCAGCTGAAACTGTTGTACATGCATCTGTGGCAGCTGAACCTATTAAACATAGAGCAATATTTTTTTCTGTCATAAGCAATGCAGTGCAATGTCCTGCGATAAAAACCACTGTTAAGTGCTTTGCTCAAGGGCACAACAGTGGCAGCCGGAATTCTAACCCACAATTTCCACTATGGCACTACTGTCCCTTTTCCCTTTTCTTTTTTAGCAGCCTAGATAGATAAATAGATACATACTTTTATTAACCACAGAAATTCTAGTATCCTTAATCTTCCACAACATGGCATACACATAACATATATACATAATAAAACACAGAGCATAAATCCTATTATGTGTGTGTTTAGGGTGCAGAGGTTGCTATGGTAATCCTAGTGCAAAAGTGCAAGCACATTTCCAGTGCAGATTCTGTTCCAGGCAGAGTATAAGTATTAGGAATAGGTAGGCTGGTAGGCTACACACATATATATATATATATATATATATATATATATATATATATATATATATATATATATATATATATATATATATATATATATATATATATATATATATATATATATATATATATATATATATATATATATATATATATATATATATATATATATATATATATATATATATATATATATATATATACTTAGCTTAGCTTATATATAAAGCTTAGTCCAGTCCTTGATATATAGAAAAGAGTAAAAACTGAAAAGATTTAATAGAATGAGGTGGGGTAGGGGTCTGTGCAATGGGCTAATATAGTAAAAAGTTGATTAGGTGAGGTACAGGCATAAGATGTGGGGTTACTGTGGTGTACAATCGAGACACCTCCTCTGTGTGATGTAGTAGAGCTGTATGGCCCATTGAGACAATACTATTGTAAAAGGCGCTGTATAAATAAAACTGAATTGAATTGAATTGAGACAAAGGGCCTTCTCAGCCTGTCAGTTGAGCATGTCAGGGACAGGAGTCTGACACTAAACATACTCCTCTGTCTGGACAGTGTGTTGTGCAGGGGGTGATGGTAATTGTCCAGTATAGATATCAATCTGCACAGGGGCCTCTTTTCTGAGGTGACTCCAGTTTCATGCCAACAACAGAGCCAACTTTTCTCACCAACCTGTCTAGTCGTCCAGCGTCCCTCATCCTTGTCCTGCCTCTCCAGCACACTACAACATAGAAGAGGACCCCACTGGGGACCCCAGTCTCCTGAGAAAATAAAGCCTGCTCTGCCCCTTCTTGTAGAGTGTGTCAATGTTAGCAGACCAGTCAGGTTTCTTGTCAAGATTTAGTCCAACGTATTTGTACATACTGAACTGTGAGTTGCATTTAAGCATGCCATAATATTAATCTACTCTGTCAGCTAACATGTGATGGTATTCACTTCTATTCATGGCATAGTCTTCATACTTGCCTATCCATCTGTTTTTAGCTTGGAACTTTGAATGACAATGCTAAAAGTTAATTATTCACTTCAGCCCACCTTGTCCAGTATGCAAAGCCAGAAAGCCATGTTATAACACTTGGTTGGCCCAAACACATAGGCACATAGGCAAAAAGTATTTGGGCTGCCACTTAAATACCACAACAGTAAAAAAAAGATACATTACTTCAATAAAAATGGGTGACATCATACAAGGTATTTCTTTCAGTAGGTGTACTAAAGTAATCTTCTAAAAATCCACTGGTAATTACATTTGTAAGATATCCTACATATTTTTGGTGATCCCCCACAAATTTTTTTAAGTAAAAATACTTATAACAATCAGTTATAAGAAGTATGGTTTTCACTTGTTCAAAGGCATTTTTTTCTTAATCCTCAAAGCCTGAGGATATTAAATATACATTTATTTCAAGTAGTAATCATCTTAATCATCTTAATCAGTCATTTGGAGTCACACTTCCATGACAAGAGATGTTTGTGAGTTGCCTCCAAATATGGGTATATATCAATTTAATTTTTTTTTAACCAGTTCAGTGGTTACCTTTCTAGAAATATAAAGAAGAATTCAGAATTTTAACTGGGCTCAATGCTAAATTGGCTGCACTGCTATGTTGTGGATAGTCATCTGTGTGAATGTTGTGTGACATCATCAACATAAACTGATATAAATGCAAGTAAAGGCTGTAAAATGTATAACATTTAAAATTGTTAAACTACTCACTGATACTGCAAGATCACATTTCAGCACCTTTCAGGATTAATGTGTGATCACAATATGTGAACTGGGGCTGTGGCATTCAGGGAAATGTAATGTTTATACAATACCTAGATGTCAAATCGACAGCAAATACCCACTAGCCTTTTTCAGTGTAAGATTTTTCATAGTTTATCAAGTTCCAGAAGGACTTTCATTCAGGATGGTCACTCTTTTCTGGTGAATCCAAACCGCATGTTTCTGATTAAGGATATGGGTCAGATGGCCCAAAAACAAACAAATAAAACAACTGTGTCTACATGGTTACATGGGATTTAATTTGTAATTTAACCTATTTGCCACAAGGTTAATTTGAGCACAGTGGGATGACCAAAACGATTTATTAAACATGAGCTGTTGCTGCCAGGAACATAGAAATGGTTGGGATGAAATGTTGGGATGAACAGTGGCTGTGGCTCCGACTTTACAAGCAATCAGCTACAATACAAGCAATCAGGCATATCAGAAGGCCTAAACTCTAAGACCTCTTTTATAATGTCATGTGCAGTAACAGAATTCCCACATGTGGATGAGCGAGCAGCAGGTAGTCTGACAGAAATATGGCAGATAACTTGGTGGCAAAGTCCAATAATACGTTGCCTATTTGGGCACATTTTGGCTTTGAGCTAAACAAAAGAGGGCTGCCAGCAAATTTAGATGAGCCTCTTAGCAGCCTTTCTCACAAACTTGTACCGGTATCACATGCAAACACTACAAACTTGCAAACACATTTGCGCATTCATGACCCGGTTTTGGCCCTTTGGAACAACCACGGCTGCAGAACGGCTTTTGATAAGTGTACGAAATATGCACGAGTGGGCCACTGGTGGCAGACCCTGATTGACAACGTGTTTCACTTGCTGGTGGAAGAAGCCGTGTAACCGTGTTAATTCTTGCCTTTTTACCGCATTAATAAAAAATGCTAACTGTCCCAGCCTTAGGCCACCATCCCAATCCCGAACATTCAGGTACCTGCATTTGATTCTACCATGGCACCCCCATTTTATACCCACTTCTCCCACTGTCTCCACTGCGCCCAATTAAAGCAATGTAAATGTCTTTATCAGTTACCAATATTCTGGGGATCCAGTTAGTGCAAAGGAGACACCAAAAGCATTTGGCTCAGAACAGATCATACTGTATGTATGTTCATCACCCTTATGAAAAAGTCCTGCAGAGACCGTGCTTATTATCTGTTCTACTAGAATAATGGACTGTCTAGTTCTCATATATAATTTGCAACATCCAGCAGACATTTTAATGTAGGCAATTACAGTAAGTGTGAAGCTATTTTTTAAGTAATTAATTTTTCATTTTACATTAAAAGATGGATAGATAGATAGATAGATACATAGATAGTTAGATAAAAGAGCAGGACCAAAGCACCAAAGCTTATGTCCAAAGCACACAAGTTACACTTTATGTGTAGATTAGAGTGTTCACCAGCTAGACTCCGCCTCACAATCTACCCCCCTACCCCCCAACTGTGGCTATGGGTAAAGAGACAAGATATAAGGCATCTTCTGTCCTCCTCTCTGCAGTATGGAGGAGGACAGAAGGAAAGACAGCTATGATGAACTGACTCATTACACATTATGAGGAACTCCCATGGTGTGTGCTTATTTCTGAGGTTGCACGCAAGAAGATGGATTGCAAAGCGTTGCTGAGATCTTGTCTTTGTGGATTTAGACTTGTGATTTTTATGGTGATATGATGTACATACACAGTTGGTTATAAGGCTTGTCAGTTTTGATGTCTTCAGAAGCTTTCAGATACTAGTGAGAATTTTCATTGTATTGTAATTTTAACACCAGTTGAATGATGATGGTGATCATTGCAAATGGCTTTATATAATACATCTTCAAGACAAACAGAAATGTTGAAATATAAATTTTCCTCATATGATATGTCAAGTTCATACTATTATATACTGTGTGTCTGTAGCCCAAGGACTGCTCATATGTATGCTAATATGTGTGCTTATTACGTAACTATAATCAGAATTGTGCGAGTATTTTATTTTCTTTTTTATTTCAGTCTATGCTAGAGAGACAAATATGCAAAACACGAGTCAAGGTAACTTCACTCTCCCTCCTGCTGGGGGTCCCAGGCCTATGAATGAAAAAGGACTTATAATCCAGGTGTTGATAGCCATCTTCCTTTATGTGAATCTCCTCATGATCTTCACTTTTTTCCAAAAGGAGGCCTTCCGCACAAACACTCGCTACATTCTGTTTGCACATACATTAATCTGTGACTGTGCTTTCCTCATCTTCACTGACATACTCCTCCTGCTAACCATTGCCCGCATCGCCATGCCGACAGGCCTGTGTATCGTCATCTGCGCCCTCCTGGTCAACCTGAACATCGCCACACCGCTGACACTCACAGCCATGAGCGTGGAACGCTACGTGTCCATCTGCATGCCACTTCGCCATGCCGAGCTCTCCACACCTCAGCGTGCAATCCACAGCATCCTGGTGATTCAGGCTATGTGCTTGGTGCATGTGGTGGTAATGCTGCTAAGCCTGTTCGCCGTCATGCCGCTGGGCTTCTACTCTTCATCACTGTTCTGCAGCCTTGTGATGCTGCAAACTTACGCCTGGCAGAAGCACCTGAGTGACATCATCCTGCAGCTGTACTTCGTCTTCATGTCACTGGTAATCTGCTTCAGCTACATCAAGATCATGGCTGTGGCACGTGCCGCCTCTGGAGAGGACCGCAAGTCCATGAACAAGGGGATGAAGACGGTGCTGCTGCACGCCCTGCAGCTTATCCTCTCTCTCATTCAGCTCTGGTGTCCCTTTGTGGAGACAGCCGTGCTACATAGCAACCCGCTCCTGTTTGAGACAGTAAGATACTTTGACTATATCATGTTCATTCTGGCACCCCGTTGTTTGGTCCCTCTGGTTTATGGCCTCAGAGATGACAGTTTCATTGTGGTGCTACAATATTATGCCCTGTTTGGCTGTCACAAGAGAATCACTTCAGTTAACATGCATAAATTAAAGGTCAGATCATCAAAGAGACGTGTGGCACAAGCTGTGTAGTCATCTTATACTGTTTATGATCTACATGACACATCTTTTATGCAGTCTTAAAATTTATCATGCTCATAAACAAATCTTAATGTGAGCCCTTTGAAATCACATACACACAAATTCTTGAAATGCATGTACATTAAATTAGTCTTAATGGTGTGTGGAGACAGAGGAGGTAGCCTTACACATATGTATGAAAGTATTTTATTATTTATCATTTTAATCAAAACAAGAAATCGACATTAGGAGTATGAGATCATGATTATATTATCAATTATTCTCACTCTTCTTTCAATAATTGTTTGAGTTCTAAACACATCACTAAAATGTTTTGATTGTTTGTTTTGTTTGTTAATTTGTTTTAACCAAACTAAAACCATATTGTAAACAAATGGTCAATATGAGGGACAAATGCATTTGTACTGATTAGTCCATGTGAAATGATATTTGTAAAGGCCTACAACTAATTCCAGGTCATGCATTCTATTGAAATGAGAAGCTTACTGTTCAGTAAGTAAATGAAAAGTTAATTTAGCAGATGATATTGCCTTTGTCAACACTTGTCAATTGTCAATTTTCTCCTTTTTGCAACTTCACCATTGTTATATAGGCCTGTCCATCTGTGGTAGCCTAACAGTTTGTCAAAATTGGTCATGATTCTACCTTATAAACAATGTCAGTGTATCAAGCCTTCTAGGAGTGCATTGCATTCTTCATAATAAAAGTCAGTGTATTATTAAAATGATTCTGAAGCCATTATTTTACAGTAATTGTGTTGAGCCGGCTGTCCAATTCAGTATTACTATAGGTGTCATTACTTTGCCATGTCAGTATTGGTATTTGAAAATGTAGCCTATGTCCATATTCCTCAAATGCAGTCAAATTGAAAGAAATATAATCCCTCATCTCTCTCTGATAGCTCTCTCTCTGAAGGCTTTTAACTGTAATAGCTTAGTAGCAGTACCTATTGGCTAGCTATTGGCTAGCAAGCTATCACATATAATTTGCCATTTAATGTATAATGCCACTTAGTGTAAGATAAGATGGGCCCCAGATGAAAAACACTTGAAAACTGTGTTATAGAATGGATTCATAATGGTCATTTACAGTCCTAAGACAAAATAAAAAGCTGTATTATATGAACAGACTTGACTGAAAGATCATAGGACAAAGAAAAATGCTCAAAAAAAATGCAGTTAATGTTAAAAATAATTGCACCTGAAAACAACCATGTGGACACATATGCCCACCAATGAAACATGCTTATCCCAAGTAGGCCATTTTATTATAATACAATATAATATACTAGTAATTTACAGAACAGCATGGTACTGTGTTTTTCTCTGTTTTTGCTGTTTCACTACCATCCCATCCATCTACTGTAATCCAAGAGAGACGATCATGAATGAGACAAGTAGCCAGAGTGGGAACAGCAGTGATGGATATGTGGTGCTGAAGGGGAGTGACTCACTACGGCTGAACCTTTTTACTTCCCTGGTTCAGATCTTGGTCTGTCCTTTCCTTAGTGTAGAAAACTATATGATCTTTGTCTTTTTGAACAGAGAAGTCTTCCAGGCAGGGCAGGTTTGCCCAAACTCTGTTTGCGGACTCTTGTATGCTTGTGCTGACTGACTTTGTGGTGATCACTATGCACGTTCAGCTTCTTGTGCCTATTGGGGCTTGCCCACCTCTTGTCATATTCATGGATGTTGTAACAAATGTCTCACCAACCATTATAGTAGTTATGTGTCTAGAACGATATGTTGCTATCTGCATGCCCCTAAAACATGTAGATATTTTTAGCCCAAATAGAACTATTCTTTACATTATCCTGATCTGGCTTTTTTGTATATTCATACCATTTGTTGACTTATGTATTACTCTCGTCTTTGCCACAAAAGACTACTTTGAGGAGCTTGACTTCTGTTACTACGAAATAATGTTTGTGGAGGACTGGCACATGGAGATGAGGGGGAAGTTTTACATCGGTGACTGCATAATGACTTTGAGCATCCTGCTGTTCTGTTACGGCTCCATCATTGTTGTGGCTCGCAAAGCATCTGGTGACGACAAGCAGTCAGCCTCTAAGGGACAGCCAACCATATTGCTCCACCTATTGCAGCTCATCCTGTGCAGGCTTTGCATTAGGTGCACAGTTGATTGTGGTGATGGGTTTATGTTAGGAGGTGGGTGCATTACTTTCGACAGCACACTTTTCACGTTCATACTCCATACACCTGGGGGCGCTGGTTTGCCTGTTGTGCATTTGTATATAAGCCCAAAGGTGGAAGGCCCATGGGGGAAAAGTCACGTGAAGCAATGCACCTGAGGCTTATTTGGACTGCTGGCACGAAGGCCAGCTTCCCATAGGCATTGGAGAGCAGTCTTTGTTATCTAAGGATACTTTCGTTTCTTTTCGCTTTTGGAGTGGAATTATCTTTTCGGGACTTCATCTATTTTAAACACAAAACCTTGAACTACGTCGGGGCTGTAGGCATCAGCTGTCCGACTAAGTGGGGGGTCTACGCTTGGGCTGACCGCCGCACAGGTAAGCTGGTGTCCCCAGAGACATACATACCACGCTAGCTTCAAACATACTAACCTCCACAGCTTTTGCACGCACTTTAGGTTAGGGGCTTACTCAGACTGAGAATCCCTAGGCACGAGTACAAAGCGCATATGTTTTGGTAAGCGCCTAACAACTGGGGGCTTGTCCTTTCTCGGAAGGACTTGTTTGTGTTGTGTGTCCTGTCTGGTGCCCGCTTTGTTTAGGTTGTTTGTGTAGCAACTCGTTTGTATAAACTAGTTGTTGGTTAATGGTGAGTTAATAGTTGGAATACTCGGCGTGTGGATTTGGTGCCTAGTGTGTGTGTAAGTGTTGAATTAAACTCTCCACTGCGATTGTCTTGTTGACTTCATTGGTGTTTTCCTTTTGTAATTTTTGTTATTTTGAATACCGCTGGATTGTGTGGCTAGTCATGGAGCAGTTTGAGCGCATTTTTTCAACCTGATTTAGTGTGCAATGACTGGATCAGACTGACGAAGTCTCAGCTCACACAGGTAGCTGAGTATGAAGAGATCGAGTTAGACCCTAATTTTAAAAAAATTGAAATGATTGATTTTATCATATCAGAGCTTGGTCTTAGCAGATCAGACAAAATAGGAAATAGGAAAATGCAGCTTGAAATGGCAGAGATTTACAGCCGAACACAAATAGAGATCGCAAAAGTAGAACAAAAGGCACAATTTGACTATTTTGGACAAAGTTCAGCTAGAATGTGTTAAGGTAAAATCAGCAGACAACATAAGTCAAAGGCAGCACGAAAATACGTTTAATATATCTAGCTGTTTAAAGCTCATGCCTAAGTTCTGTTCAGAGGAGGCCGATGTGTTTTTTGATGCATTTGAGAAAATCGCTAAGGAATTACAGTGGTCACAGGAAAGCTGGCCTACTCTGGTGCAAAACTAGTGCATGTTGGATGCTTTAAAGAGCATAGATTATGAGCAGGTAAAGCAGGTTGTCTTGCTTGCTTATGAGGTTGTTCCAGAGGCTCATAGGCAGCTGTTTAGGTCTCTTAAACGTAAGCCTGGGGAAACTTTTTTGGACCTCATTAGACACCAAGAGGCTGCATTCGAGTGCTGGCTCAAGGGTGATGGTGCTTACACATACAGTGAACTCAGACAGTTGATTTTGTTAGAACAGTTTAAGTTTACCTCGACACATAGAACTTCATATTAATGACAGCGAGGTGACTCGGACCAGACTCGGACCAAAGCCAGTACAGTCGTCTTCAGCATTGAAGGACATGATTTGTCATTACTGTAAAAAGCTAGGGCACATGAAATCTTGGTGTCCAGTGTTGGTGAAGAAGGCTTCTTATGAATCAGACTCTTACAGGCCTATTGCTGTGGTTCAGTTTACTCAGGAGCAGGTGTCTGATGGTGAACCATCTGGAAATGTTGCTTTGGATTTGTATTAATGTTTCAAGTCAGTTGGCACTTTGTCGTTGTCTTGTGAAGAACAGGGGGTACCAGTGACTATCTTAAGAGATACTGGGGCAGCCCAGTCAGCATTGTTGCAAGGGGTTGTGGAATTGCCAGAGTCTGCGTCACTGAAAACTTCAGCCGTGTTGAAGGGCTTTGGGGGGGGGGGGGGGGGGGCCAGTTGGTTAGTGGAGAGCTGTCACCTTGTTTTGTCTATCTCTGTTTCCTCACGTTCTCTCCCTGTCTGTTTCACTAACGGGCTTCATTGGTTTCAATCATTCTATCTCACTTCCTCATTCCCCGTTAATCACTGGATCCCTTTCACCTGTCCTTACTGATTGCCTCCACCTGTGTCTTGTCTTCCCCTATTGCCCTGGTTATTTATTCCCTCTGTTTCCTTCACTCCCCATCGGTGAATTAGCGAACCTGCACGTGTCTATTGCTGAAGGCAAGCAACACACTCCTGACTCCTGTCTGTTCTGCTGTTTTTCCCGTGGTCGTTACCTGCATTTGTTTCCTGCCCGTGTTCTGTTTTCCCGCCTGGTTCCCGGTCTGTCTCTGTTTGTCTCTGTCTCCGGAAAGATCGTCTGCCTGTTGCCGAACCCGGACTGCCTGACCTACGCCTCTGCTCCACTGTCCTGGATTCCGACGCGTGCTCTGGTTTCGATTTACACTCCGCGCTCCAGTCCCGGTTACCGACCTGCCGCCTGCCTGCAACGCTTGCCTGCTCTCCTGCCCCGGCTCCAGACTCGCCGCCTGCCCCCGACCTACGCTCTGCTCCTCTGCCCCGGTCACCCGACCCGACGCCTGCACGACCACGAGTGCTGCTGCCAGCCATTCTCGGCTCTGCGTTCTTCCTAGCAGATCCACACTGCAATTCCCCCCAAACCCTTTAATAAAACTGTTTGCAACTCGCTGCAATCGTGGTCCACCCTGTCTGTTTTCTGACAAGAGGTCACCTTGGGTGTCGTTCCATCTTTGCCATAGAAGGCGTACAGCTGTTGCTGGGCAATGACCTGGCTGGAGGGCAGGTCTGTGTCAGTCCAGTGGTTAGTAGATTCCCGTGTAAGGCCCTTGAAACCAAGGCATTAGATGCGGAGTAATCTGCTGTGTTCAGTACGTGTGTGGTGACTAGGGCACAAGCCCAGCTGCAAAAAGCAGGGCCTACATGTTCTGCTCAGCCTGTTCCCTATACAAATAGGGAAGCTTTTAGGATCTTCCAGTGAGCTACACATGAGTCATGAGGAGTTGTTGAGGGAACAGGCAAGCGATCCTGTCCTTGCTCTGCACATTGAGTCAGCGGCCAGTTATGAAGAAAGTAAAGACATAGCTGAGGGGTTTTATCTGGAACAAGGGGTATTGATGAGGAAGTGGAGACCACCTAGGTGTCCAGCCACTGATGACTGGTGCATTGTGTCCCAAATAGTACTGCCAGCATGCTTTAGGGGGGAGGTGTTGAAATTGGCTCATGAAAGTCCCATGTCAGGCCATTTGGGTATATGGAAAACCCAAGGAAAAATCTTGAGGCATTTTTATTGGCCTAAATTGCATGGTGATGTAGTTAACTTTTGTCGCACCTGTCATGTTTGTCAAGTGGTCGGGAAGCCCAATCAGACTCTCCCTGTAGCTCCATTACATCAGCTTCCTGTAGTTTCAGAACCTTTCTTTCCTGTGCTTATTGATTGTGTGGGCCCATTGCCCAAAACTAAAAAGGGTAATGAATACCTTTTGACTATAATGGATGTCATGACTCATTTTCCTGAAGCTTTAACATTGTGGAACATCAAGACCAGAACTATTGTGGAGATCCTGCTCCAAATTTTCTGTCGCGTCGGGCTACCACGCGAGGTGGAGTCCGACCGTGGCTCAAACTTTACTTCTGGTCTCTTTCAGGAAGTAGTTAGTGAGCTAGGCATTAGACAGTTTACATCTCCACCCTATCATCCACAGTCACAAGGAGCACTAGAGAGGTATAGTCAGACCCTAAAGGGCAGTGGTAGCATAGTGGTTAAGGAACCTGGCTAGGGTGTAAGTAGCCTGAAAAGTTGTGGGTTCAAATCCCAGCTGCCACCGTTGTGCCCTTGAGCAAGGCACTTAACCCTAAGTTGTTCTAAGGGAGATTGGCCCTGAACACTTGATAGTTGATGAGTTGTAAGTCGCTTTGGATAAAAACGTCTGCTAAATGCATAAATGTAAAGATAATAATTAAAACTTACTGTGCTCAGGTGACTGGGACAGGGCTATGCATTTCCTACTTTCCTCATCAGGCAAATCTGGTAAAGGCAAAAGACCAGTCTGAAGACAGTTTGATTGTAAGGCAGTGGCACACTCTTTTGCAATAGGGAATAGAATGTTGGTTTTGATGCCCACAAAAGGGGAGGGGCTCAGCACTAAATTTTGTGGTCCATACACAGTGGTAAAGCGAGTTGGGGAGACCAATTATGTTGTGAGCACGCCTGACCGCCATAGGAGTAGACAGCTGTGTCATGTTAACTTGCTGAAGCGCTATCATGATCACTCCTCGGTAGAATCTGTGTGTTGTGTGGTGAGGCAGCCTGTGTTGTTGGATGAAGAAGGTAGTAGTGGGCGGGAACCACCCGCCTTCAGAATTTGGCTGATCTAAGTGACTTGCCTAGACTGCCACATCATTTGATGTCATCTCAGCAGGCTGAGATGCAGGCGTTGATACAGTCTCACCTGCCCCTGTTTTGGGATAGGCTGGGCTGTACATTGCTGACGGTGCATGATGTGGAGACTGGTGATGCAACTCCAATAAAACTGCATTTTTATAGAGTGCATCCCAATAAGTTGGTTCTCATGAGGGAGGAGTTGGCATACATGGTGGACATGGGTGCAGTAGAACTGGCTGCTCACCTGTGGTCCTCATTCCAAAATCCGCTTTTGTATTGACTATCGTAAAATTAACACCGTGACAAAAACTGGTGTTTACCCTATTACTCGATTGGAAGATTGTATAGACCAGATAGGGAAAGCAGAGTTTGTGACTAAGTTGGATTTGCTAAAAGGGTACTGACAGGTTCCCTTGTCTGATCATGCTAAGTTGTTTCTGCCTGTTACACCTCAGGGCCTGTATCGTTGTCTTGTACTACCTGTTGGTATGAAGATTAGTCCAGCAACCTTCCAAAGGTTATTAAACCTAGTTACATCTGGTCTAGTGAATGTTGTTGCCTACACTGATGATCTCGTTGCTTATAGCTTTTCCTGAGCTGATCATGTGACACATTTGGGCCAGCTGTTTGACAGGCTAGAGAGTGCTGCTCTGGTGGTCAACCTCCTCAAGTGTGAGCTGGGTAAGGCTAGGATGACATCTTTGGGTTATCAGGTGGGTCAGGGTGCTGTACGGCCTAGAGAGGCCAAGGTGCAGACCATCTTAAATTTGCCTGTACCTCAGACTCGTCGACAGAGTGTGTCTTTTATCGGAAGTTAGTCCCAGATTCCGCTGCTGTAACTGCCCCTTTGACCAACCTGTTGCACAAGGGTGTGATATATGTGTGGCCTCCGGCGTGTCAGTTAGCTCTTGATCAGGCCAAGGCTATCTTGGCATGTGAACCTGTTCTTACAGCTATAGATGCTTGTGACATGGGGGTAGGTGCTGTATTGCTTCAGAGTGATGTATCTGGGGTTGATAAGCCAATTGCCTACTTTTCAAAGAAGCTGAATCTCCATCAAAAGGTGTACTCCACCATCGAGAAGGAAGCTTTAGCCCAGGTGTTAGCTGTGTAGCACTTTGAGGTGTATTTGTCAGTAGGAGGAGACATAATTGTGTATACTGACCATAACCCACTGACATTTCTAGACATTTCATGGTTCCAACCAGAGGGTGTATTGCTGGAGTTTGGCTTTGCAGCCATATAGTCTAGTGGTGAAACATCTGCCAGGAATCGACAATGTCATTGCAGACGCCTTGTCCAGGGGGTGAAATTATCCTGGGTAATGGTGAGTCCATTTTTTTTCCCAGCAGGAGTTTGGTTATTGTGGGACAGGTCATGTGTGGAATGTTCATTTAGGAACTAGCTTTAAATAATGAAAAAGGGAAAATGAGAGGGGGGGGGGGGATTAAGATGAGGTCTCCTGTTTAGTGTTTTTTTGAAGGGGGGAGGACTGGCTTTACTTTAGACAGCACACTTTTCACGTTCATACTCCATACACCTGGGGGCACTGGTTTGCCAGTTGCTTTCGCAACTAAACTAGCTAGCTGACTAGCTAGCAAACAAAGTTAGCCCATGTGGCTAAATGGCAAACTGTCCAAAAAATTATGTTCATTTTTGTGACTTATCATATCCGTAATGGTCAAATTGAGCGGACTCTCCTATTTCATTGAAAGGAGCTAATAAGCATTTCCCTCCATCTCCATTGACCAAAACTCTGCCCTGCTCTGCCTCTGTTGGACTGAAAAGCTGTGAGGTAAAAACTGTTCTGAAACCTTGAAACTGTGATTTGACATGTTGAATCTTTAGCGACAGCTTGGAACTGCTTGCAACCACAAGAAATATTTGATTAATACCACCGCAACTCCTGTCTAAAACAGTCTCGTCTCGTTGTGAATCTTCAGTCTGAATTGGCCTTAACAGTTTGTCAAAATGGGTCTTGACCCTACCTGATAAACAATATCAGTGTATCAAGCCTTCCAGGAGTGAATTGGCAAGGTTAGAAGCTGCACTCTCCATAATAAAAGTCAGTGTATTATCAAAATGTCTTTCAGTAAAACTGTTTCATTGGGTTGTTAAATATGAAAGAGTCTCCAACAATCTTTCAAGTTCAGACGTAGGCAAGAACCACATAAAGTAACTTGTTTTAATCCATATGTTTTATCTTGAAAAGGTATTTAGCATCTTTCTGGAAGTTGCAGTTTTAGCTCATGGACATATTTAGAAATTGTCTTTCACTAGTGTTGTGCAAACAGACTCATGCCCAAGACCCTGTCCTATGCAGTATATAAGGAAGGGCAATTGAACAGATACCTCAGTAGGACAGTCAGCTTCTCCAGCAGAGGACAAGAATCACAGACAGCACACAGGTGATGACTATTTCATACATTACACATATAATTTGCATGTTATTTTACTACTTCCTTTATCACTTTTACTACACGAAGATCCATGTCAATGATTAATTGACAGGCAGCTGCTACAGACACCTACATTTTGTGTTTTTTTTTTCTGTTTTCATTATCTTTGTTCACCTACATTCACCCTAATTTAGATTTCTTTTACAGCGCTTTTTTTCCATTGTGATTTCTGTTAAAACATTTCAAGAAAAATGTTTTGTCTTTGTTATTTATCACATTCTAAAATCACTAGTAATTGCTTGAAAATGTCCATCTTCCTTTTATAGTTATGGCTGAAAATCAGACCAGCCGTAACATCACAGACAAACCAACCAATCTGTTCTCCAGGCCCTTGAATGAGAAGATTCTGCTTGTGCAGGTACTGGTGGGGATTTTCCTCTATGTCAACTCTCTCATGATTTTCACCTTCCTGAAAAAGGAGGCCTTCAGGACAGACACCCGCTACATACTCTTCGCCCAGACGCTCTTCATGGACTCCTTCCTCATGCTGTTGACAGATCTGGCAGTTATCCAGAGTTACTACCAGTATGCCATACCTTGTGTTTCGTGCATTGTCCTCTGCATGCTTATGATCTGGCTCCAGTTTGGAACTCCTGTGACGCTGGTTGCCATGTGTCTGGAGCGCTATGTGGCCATCTGCATGCCCCTGCGTCACGCCGACATATCCAGTGACAGGACCCAGCCGATAGGCCTTGTCGTGATCTGGTGCCTGAGTGCAGTCCCACCGTTCCTTGTGCTGTGCTTGTTCCTGTCCTCCATGACCACACAAAGCATCCTCTCCTCCCACATGATTTGCGAAGTTGAGCTTCTGCTGATCAAAAAGTGGCAGGCAGACTTGAGATCAGTTGTGGCAATGCTGTACTTCTTTTGGATGTTGGTGGTCATAAGTTTCACATATATCAAGATAGTCAAGGTTGCTAAAAAAGCTGCCAGTGGAAATAGTAAATCTACTTCCAAGGGTCGCAAAACTGTAATACTACATGCTGTGCAGTTACTGCTGTGTTTAATCCAGTTCTGTTGTCCTTTTATTGAAACTGCATTTCTCAAGATTGATTTGAAACTATTTATCAATGTACGATATTTTAATTTCATTAGTTTCATTTTAGCCCCACGTTGCTTAAGCCCACTGATATATGGATTAAGGGATGAGAAATTTTTCTTGGTCCTGAGGTACTATGCCGTTTTTGGATTAAGTGAAAACTTAATTAAGTTTCAAAGGCAGTAGATAATTATATTGGCATTTATAATGGTTTAGCTTTAAGGTTCCAGATAGAAACACTGTTGTATGTTTCAGTCTGTTGTTGCCCTTCAATATTTTTATACCTTGATGGAAGTAGAGAACATATGATCAGTGATCACACTGGGCATTGTGGCATTGTGTGCACTAAACATGGACAGCCCTTCCAGATTTTTAATATCTCGATCCACCATGTGACAGAAACTTCCACACTTTAGGAAGTTGTGTTTTCTCAAGTTTTCTCAAGTTACTCATGTTTGCTTAGTCAAAACATTAATCTGAGAAGAGATTTGTGGCTAATGCAGCTGTATTTCTTCTGTTTTTATTGTATCTTATAAACAGTATGCCAGAATTTAGCACACCCCTCACATTTTTTTACTAACAACTACAGAAATAAAAATATTTGTCAAAACATAAAGTACAAAATACAAAAGATTGTATGGCAGTATACATATACTGTCTTCTGTAAATAACTTGGCATACAGCCATTAACATCTAAACAACTAGAAGAGTACAAATTGTGCCGAAGCTGTAAATTTTGTGTGACCACCATTACAATGCACTGCCTTGGGCCCTTTGGCCCTTTCACCAGTGCTGCAGAGGTTACTACTGGAATCCTCTCCCACTCCTTCATGACATCACAAAGTTGGTGTCAAATCCAGTCGTGAAATTTCCTCTCTCCGAAATATTCCACAGTCAACTGTCAGCTCTATCATAACGAAATGGAAGAGTTTGGGAACAACAGCAACTCGGCCACAAAGTGGTAGGCCACGTAAAACTGAAGGAGAGGGGTCAGCGGATGCTGAAGCGCATAGTGCAAAGAGGTCGCTGACTTTTTTCACAGTCAATTTCTACAGAGCTCCAAACTTCATGTGACCTTCAGATTAGCCCAAGTACAGTACGCAGAGAGCTTCATGGAATGGGTTTCCATGGCCGAGCAGCTGCATCCAAGTCATACATCACCAAGTGCAATGCAAAGCGTCGGATGGAGTGGTGTAAAGCATGCCACCACTGGTCACCAGTGCTGCAGAGGTTACTACTGGAATCCTCTCCCACTCCTTCATGACATCACAAAGTTGGTGGATGCTAGACACCTTGCTCTCCTTCACCTTGCACTTGAGGATGCACCACAGGTGCTCAGAGGTCTGCTTAGGGCCACATAAAGACTTGGCCCGGACCTGTATGAGAGACAGAGGGAAAAGAAAGAATGTGCGTGAGAGCATGTGAATCGGCGTTAGAGTGTAATCAAAGACTGACACCATATTTGGAATAAGGTATGCTACTGTTGAGAGTGCAGCATGGACACATAGAAATAGAAAACCTTGCAGGGTCACTATGATTTCCACTATAGCCTCTGTTGACTCCTTTGTGCTTGGACATTGCATGGAAGAACCTGTCTGTGTATTTCAAATTACTTTACTCAGTACCTTAACCATTTAATTAAGCACATTCTCAGTTAGTTTCTAGTGCTTACTGTCCATTCACTGTCCCCACTGTCCCTAATAAATGATGAAAGCAAAAATGTCATAGACTGCCCACACTTAAGGCTATATAAAGACACCCTGCATCATCCAGCCCCATATTCTCCACTCAGGCCACGGATCAGGTGGAGAATGAGCTTTGCAGGTCAACCTATTCTTTGCTGTAATATAATAGAATGATTTCCTAAAGTTTTACAGAACAGCATGGTGCGTTTTTTTGTATTTCTGCTGTGCGTCACTACCATCCAATCCATCTACTGTAATCCTGTAGAGAGATCATGAATGAGACAAGTAGCCACAGTGGGAACAGCAGTGATGGATATACACTGCATTACTAAAAGTATTCACTCACCCATCCAAATGATTAGAATCAGGTGTCCTAATCACTTGGCCTGGCCACAGGTGTATAAAATCAAGCACTTGGGCATGCAGACTGTTTTTACAAAGCTCAGTGAATTCCAGCGTGGAACTGTCATAGAATGCCACCTGTGCAACAAATCCAGTCGTGAAATTTCCTCACTCCGAAATATTCCACAGTCAACTGTCAGCTCTATCATAACGAAATGGAAGAGTTTGGGAACAACAGCAACTCGGCCACAAAGTGTTAGGCCACGTAAAACTGAAGGAGAGGGGTCAGCGGGTGCTGAAGCGCATAGTGCAAAGAGGTCGCTGACTTTCTTCACAGTCAATTTCTACAGAGCTCCAAACTTCATGTGACCTTCAGATTAGCCCAAGTACAGTACGCAGAGAGCTTCATGGAATGGGTTTCCATGGCCGAGCAGCTGCATCCAAGTCATACATCACCAAGTGCAATGCAAAGCGTCGGATGGAGTGGTTTAAAGCATGCCACCACTGGTGGTCCTGAGGTACTATGCCATGGTTTTTGCAAAGACTGAATAAACCACCCCTGTCTCTGATTATGCGTTTCGGTCCAACTTACTAAAACCCTGATAGTACAATCAGAGCAACATGGACCCAGCAGATTCGGACCTCTTCCGCTCTGCCCTGACTCAGGACCAACTAGAACCAGGACCAACTAGACGCCATGGCCAAGACCATGGAATCCATGGCTGCGAGCCTGTCTGATCTGACCGGAGAGATTCAGCAACTTCACCTGTCCAGATCACCCAACCCTCCTCCTTCTCCTGCTCCAGTCACTTCCTCTCCATCGTCGCCACCAGCCTTCCATTCAGCCAAGCCGCGCCTGCATCCATTCCATTCAGCCAAGCCTCTACTCTCTCTCTCAACCCGAGACCAAGGCGATGAATAAGTACATCTCAGAGTCGTTGGCAGCAGGCATAATATGCCCCTCATCCTCGCCCTAAAAGCTGAGAAGTGTGAATTCCACCAGCACACCACCTCTTTTCTCGGGTTCATTGTCTCAGCGGGTATCCTGCAAATGGACTCCAGCAAGGTCCGGGCCGTGGTTGAATGGCCCAGACCGTTGACACGCAGGGAGCTGCAGCGGTTTCTCGGCTTTGCAAATTTCTATAGGCGATTCATCAGGAGCCACAGCACGCTGGCTGCCCCCCTGACGGCCCTCACATCCTCTGCCACTAAGTTCCTGTGGTCCGCTGCGGCTTAGGGGGCCTTCCAGTCCCTGAAGGCTCATTTCACCTCTGCTCCCATCCTCATGCAACCCGACCTTAACAGACAGTTCATAGTTGAGGTGGATGCCTCGTGGACGTGGGGGCTGTTCTCTCCCAGCAGTCTCCCGAGGACCACAAGATTGTTTCTCACGGCCTGTCTCCCACCAAGGCCAATTACGACATCGGGGACCGGGAGCTCCTGGCGGTGAAGCTGGCCCTGGAGGAGTGGAGGCACTGGTTGGAGGGAGGGACCGTTCCGTTCCTGGTCTGGACCGACTACAAAAATCTAGAGTACCAGGTCCGCAATGCCCAATCCCCTGGGCCTACCCCCCGTCACTGTCCTGAGAATCGTTTGTTTGTTTGTTCCTGTCTCTGTTCGCCCTCAGGTGCTGCAGTGGGGTCACTCGTCCCGCCTCTCCTGCCACCCTGGAGCTCGATGCACCCTCCGTGGGGGAGGACATCCAAAGATTCGTCTCCTCCTGCCCCGTCTGCGCCCAGAACAAGAGGTCTCTGCCCCCCTCAGGTCTGTTACAATCCTTGTCCATTCCCAAGGGGCCCTGGTCGCACATCTCCGGAGACCAGGAGAAGGAAGTCGAGGTCCCCTCTGCCCAGGCGTTAATCCGTCGCCACCACGGCTCCCCAGTACCACGTGGGCCAAAAGGTCTGGTTGTCCACCCAGGACCTCCCCCTCAAGGTGGACCTCCCACTTCCCCATCTGCAAGATCGTCAGCCGGTCGGTGGTTCATCTCAAACTCCCCCCTCAACCTCCGATGCATCCACCCCACCTTCCACGTCTCCCGCATCAAGCCCTTCATTTGCAGTCCCATGCACCCACCCGCTGTTCCCCCACCACCCCCTGCCTCATTGGTGGTTCAGAAGCCTACACGGTCCGACGACTGCTGGGCGCCCGCCGTCAGGCCACGGTCTGCAATACCTGGTGGACTGGGAGGGCTACGGTCCGGAGGAGAGGAGCTGGGTTCACGCTCGGCAGATCATAGACCCCACCCTTATCAGGGACTTTGAGTCTGGGTTTGGAGGTTGCCAGGAGAACGATACATTTCGGACTGCATTGTGCCGACTGAAATTTGGTGGAGGAGGAATTATGGTGTGGGGTTGTTTTTCAGGAGTTGGGCTTGGCCCCTTAGTTCCAGTGAAGGGAACTTTGAATGCTTCAGGAGACCAAAGCATTTTGGACAATTCCATGCTCCCAACCTTGTGGGAACAGGTTGGAGCGGGTCCCTTCCTCTTCCAACATGACTGTGTAAAAAGCGTCCATAAAGACATGGATGACAGAGTCTGGTGTGGATGAACTTGACTGGCCTGCACAGAGTAGACCCGATAGAACACCTTTGGGATGAATTAGAGCGGAGACTGAAAGCCAGGCCTTCTCAACCCACATCAGTGTGTGACCTCACCAATGTGCTTTTGGAATAATGGTCAAACATTCCTATAAACACACTCCTCAACCTTGTGGACAGCCTTCCCAGAAGAGCTGAAACTGTAATAGCTGCAAAAGGTGGACCGACATCATATTGAACCCTATGGGTTAGGAATGGCATGGCACTTACCAAATGAGTGTTCAAACGAATGTTAAGTCATTTAAAGTTTTTGTTCGTACTCACTCTTCTGACCATGGCCTCTTGTGCCATGGACCACGATCCATGCCAAGCTGATTGTGTGTATGACACCCAGCTACCTCTACACCATCCGAGTCAAGTAGAGGACGCTGTTCCCGATGACTTTAACACTTCTGTTCATTGGAGCTCCCGCTTACCAAATAGACCAAGACCCACTACGCTCAGCATTAGTGATAGTCATATAATCAAAAATACATTTTGATCTCTGATTTGACACCACTGCCGAACCAGTTCCAAAACAGTTTCTGTCTCTTACATATGCTTGTTTCTGTTTGGTGGACAGCCCCTTCTCCAATAGTTTAAGAAGGGCCCCAATCGTGGAGTCTTTGTCTTGGTGTGACCATAGGTTAACTGGTAAATGGATGGGGGCTGCATCTTACACGGAGTTGATGGCATTGGGTCCCGTCAGCTCTATGCTCTCCCTGACCTTTGTAGCCCTGGTGGAACAGTGATGCCTGATGTCATGGCCATCATAGGCGAGATGGATGGATCACACTGACGCAATGTGGCATTTGCGTAACAGTTTTCTGTGCCAGGGCAGTATTTTAAAGTTAAAAACAGCTAGCTGTGAGTCCCATCTTTGTTCCACAGTGGCCAGCTTTGCTGGCTGCAAGTGGCTTAATGGATTGTGCCACAATGCCACAAATTCAAGCTTCATTAAGCTATAATTTGACATGTTCTTCTCAGATGGCCGCAGGGTTCTACTGGCAAATGTGTCGCTTTTGCAGTGTGTCGCTTTTCTCCACTCACTTCCTGGGACAGGACAGCGCCTAAGCCCTGGTGACTGGCATCAATTTCAAGGATGAATGGCAGTGAAAAATCAGCGTATTGGAGTACTGGGGCACTGACAGGTTCCTGCTTCAAGGTTTGGATTGCATGCTCATAGTTGTCATCCCAGCAGTCTCTCAGCTTGACATTAGATACACCACACTTCTTTCCCCTTCCTTGAACTGTAAGGGACCTGCATGCTTTGCAAATCCGGACACAAATCGGCAGTAATATGAGGTGAAGCCCAGGAACGAGCGCAGTTCAGTCAAGGTAAGAGGGCGATTCCACTGCAGGATGGTCTGGATCTAGTCTGGGTCAGTTGCTACTCCACGAGCTGATTCTACATGGCCTAGGTATTGCACCTCTTGCTTGAAGAAAGGATATTTACTCAGTTTGAGTTGTAGGCTATGTTCCTTGAGCCTGTCCAAAACTAATTGAAGCCACTGTAAATGCTGTTGCAAAGTGGATGAAAACATTACTGTACCTTCCAAAATACACCAGCAAGGAAGTGAAGCTTTGGTCACCAAAAATGGTTCCATTAACCACTGGAAAATACTTGGTGCGTTACATAGCCCAAAGGACATACGCTTAAACTCAAACAGTCCGAAAGATTAACAAAAGTCAGTCTTTTCTTTGTCCTTTTCAGCCTTGGGCACTTTATTGTAACCAGAGGCTAAATCTAGTGTGTAGAGCAGTGTGGCCCATGTCAGCGTGTCCTAGGACTCCTCTATTCTTGGAAGAGGATACGCATCCCTCCTAGTCTTTGTATTAAGTTGCCTGTAGTCCACGCAAAAACAAATGGACCATATTTGGACCACTACGATCAGTGAAGCATAGGGACTACTACTAGTTGCACTATTCCCCTTCTCCACTAGTTCTTGGACATGGGTCTTAACTTGTGCTAACTGGGATGTAGGCAAATGACGGTAGCACTTCCATACAACCTAGGTCCCCCTCATGTTCACTAAACACCTTGGTATTTTTCCAACAGCCCCCTAGCCTCCTACTGGGAGAAAGGGAAAGGGAAAGATCTGGCCATTGTAATGACCCAAAATATTAGCGGCAGGGGGGTGTTTTGGGTACTGGCTTTGGTCACCATCTAAACTAAGACCAGAGTTTAGATCCACCACATAAAGGCTGCCCAGTGCAGTACAGGGGTGGAGCCACTGGTCCTCTGTTCCCATGGGAATGACTGGAATGTTCGCTTTGCCCTGAGTAACTGTCAATGAAATCAGAAGATTGCTCAAGTTCTCGATGAGCACTGTTTTACTTTCCTGTAAACATTGTTTTTCCCATGCATTTTAAATAACCACCTCCAAATAAAAATAAGTAAATAAATAACAGTGAAAAATGATGTGTAATGCTAATGAAAGAAATAGCTAGGCTAATTTACACACAACCTCTTGACCCTGCTCAGAGCACCAAAATGTAACCTGGACAACCTTCTGGATAAGTCTATCCTGGGTCAGAATCAATTTAACCAATGGGTACAGAGCCTTACTATTCAACTGAATGAATAAAGCAAGAGGCTGTGTACAAAAATAATAAATTATTGATGCAAAAATAATCTTAATTAGTGATGTCTTCTTTTTAGTTAAGCAAAGCAAAGTGCAGCAGACATTGTAATGGCCTAAGGACAGCTTATGGTGATTAGTAAATGAGCTCCGCTAGGGGTTATGAGCAGCAACGAACATATTTGAATACCACTGGTGCTGTGTGGTTACTAGGGACTTCTACCACACGGCAGAAAACATACAGACTTGCTTGAATACTACAAAGTAGTTAAATACAACTAAGCCTTCATTCTGTGTTCAACATAGCATAACCAGTGTTAAAAGATGTTTCCCTTACCTGCTTTGCGTTACATCACCACCAGCTAAAGCTGCACACCAACAGTGCTCTCACCATCGCTGCGCTGTTAGGTTTCAGACAAGGAATTTGAATTACAGGCTACACAAATCTACCTGTGTTGCTTCATTACGTGAGGCAATTACACATCAGGTGACTCACTAGACTTCGCTTCTGACTGCATTTTGATTTTATGACTAATTACATCACTTGTCTGAATACTTCTCACTTCGATCTGACACATTTAGTATATTCATCTCACTGGTAAAATTAGAATTTTGAAAGCTATATCTTTTAAGCTTGATGTAACTGTGCTCGAAAAAAATTAAAAATTCAAAAATTCAAACCATCTAAGTTCAGTGGTAGACAAGAGCCATAAAACTTGTTTTAATGTATATATATATATATATAAAACAAGTATAATATATATAGATACCCTGTCCTATATAAGGAAGGATAATTGAACAGTCAGCTTCTAAAGCACAGACAGCACACAGATGATGACACATATGATTACACATATGATTTGCATGTTATTTTACAACTTCCTTTATCACTTTTACATGAAGATCTATGCCAATGATAATTAGTTGACAGGCAATTGCTACTAATACAGCCACTACTATTGCTGATATTTTGTAGGTTTTTATTCTGTTTTTATTAACTTTGTTCACCTACATTCACCCTAATTTAGATTTCTTTCACATTACTCCTTTTTTTCATCGCTATATCTGGCAACACATTTCAAGAAAAATGCTTTGTCTTTATGTTATTTATAACATTCTGAAATGTTATGGTTGCCATGTGTCTGGAGCGCTATGTGGCCATCTGCGTGCCCCTGTGTCACGCTGACATATCCAGTGACAGGACCCAGCTGAAAGGCCTCTTCGTGATCTGGTGCCTGAGTGCGGTCCTGTCGTACCTTGTGCTGTGCTTGTTCCTGTCCTCTATGACCACACAAAGCATCCTCTCCTCCCACATGATTTGCGAAGTTGAGCTTCTGCTGAGAAGTGGCAGGCAGACTTGAGATAGGTTGTAGCAATGCTGTACTTCCTTTGGATGTTGGTGGTCATAAGTTTCACATATATCAAGATAGTCAAGGTTGCTAAAAAAGCTGCCAGTGGAAATAGTAAATCTACTTCCAAGGGTTGTAAAACTGTCATGCTACATGCTGTACAGTTACTGCTTTGTTTAAACAGTTCTGTTGTCCTTTAATTGAAATGCTATTCTCAAGATTGATTTGAAACTATTTATCAATGTACAATATTTTAATTTCATTAGTTTCATTTTAGCCCCACATTGCTTAAGCCCACTTATATATAGATTAAGGGATGAGAATTTTTTCTTGGTCCTGAAGTACTATGCCATTTTTGGATTAAGTGAAAACCCCACTGTATATTCAATTAAGTTTCAAAGGCAGTAGATAATTATATTGGCATTTATAATGGTTTAGCTTTAAGGTTCCAGATAGAAACACTGTTGTATGTTTCAGTCTGTTGTTGCCCTTCAATATTTTTATACCTTGATGGAAGTAGAGAACATATGATCAGTGATCACACTGGGCATTGTGGCATTGTGTGCACTAAACATGGACAGCCCTTCCTGATTTTTAATATCTGGATCCACCATGTGATAGAAACTTACGCACTTTAGGTTTATACAATACAATGTGTTTACTCAAGTTACTCATGTTTGCTTAGTCAAAACATTAATCTGAGAAGAGATTTGTGGCTAATGCAGCTGTATTTCTTCATTTCTATTCACTCTGGATAATTCCTTTAAAGCCATTTCCTGGAAAACGGGGTTACAACAGGAATATTCCATTTTAACTGGCATGTAAAATGGAATATTCTCCAGCAGCAAAAACGTCATAGACCGCCCACACTAAAGGCTATATAAAGACACCATGCATCATCCAGCCCCATATTCTCCACTCAGGCCACGGATCAGGTGGAGAATGAGCTTTGCAGGTCAACCTATTCTTTGCTGTAATATAATAGAGTGATTTCTGTTTTTTTTACAAAACAGCACGGTGCTGTTTTTTTGTGTTTCTGCTGTGTGTCACAACCATCCCATCCATCCACTGTAATCCTGGAGAGAAGATCATGAATGAGACAAGTAGCCAGAGTGGGAACAGCAGTGATGGATATACTTTTCTGAAGGGGAGTGACTCAGTACGGCTGAACCTTGTCACCTCCCTGGTTCAGGTCTTGGTCTGGCCTTTCCTTAGTGTAGAAATCTATATGATCTTTGTCTTTTTAAAGAGAGAGGTACTCCGGGCAGAGGCACGCTATGCACTGTTTGCCCAAACTCTATTTGCGGACTCTTGTATGCTTGTGCTGACGGACTTTGTGGTGATCTCTTTGCACGTTCAGCTTCTGTTGCCTATTGGGGCTTGCATCCCACTTGTAATAATCATGGATGTTGTAACAAATGTCTCACCAACCATTATAGTAGTTATGTGTCTAGAACGATATGTTGCTATCTGCATGCCCCTAAAACATGTAGATATTTTTAGCCCAAATAGAACCGTTCTTTACATTATCCTGACCTGGATTTTTTGTATATTCATACCATTTGTTGACTTATGTATTACTCTCGTCTTTGCCACAAAAGACTACTTTGAGGAGCTTGACTTCTGTTACTATGAAATAATGTTTGTGGAGGACTGGCACATGGAGATGAGGGGGAAGTTTTACATCGGTGACTGCTTGCTGATTTTGAGTGTTGTGCTGTTCTGTTACGGCTCCATCATTGTTGTAGCTCACAGAGCATCAGGTGGCGATAAACAGTCAGCCTCCAAGGGACAGCGAACCATACTGCTCCACCTGTTCCAGCTCATCCTGTGTACACTGGAGGTGACGTGTCCCTATGTAGAGTCACAGGTCCTGGAAATCAGTCTAGATGCCTTCATCATTGTGCGCTTTTTCAACTATTTAGCATTTACTATCTTTGCCAAGATCTTGAGCACACTGATCTATGGCCTCAGGGATGAGAAGTTCCTGGCAGCTATGAAGTTTTATGTAACATTTACAAGCAAAGTCCATCAGGTGTCGAGTAAATAACTTGTGTTTTGGTATAGTAAAAGCAGGCCATAGTATAGAGTCCATCTGGCATTACTGGCAAATTTGAGACATGGGTCACAGCAACTGGTGTTGACAATAGTTAAATATTAGTTTACAAAATTGTTTTTTTTATTCAGACAAGTCTAGGGCTCAATTTCTTTCCCCAAACATGCCTCTTTTTCAATGGTGTCCAAGGATGAATTTTAATATTAATGACTTTGAGTGACTCAAGACACTGATATTCAAATCTACATTTACTTTGAGAAGTTATGTATTGTCCATATATCATATTATATTTCAGTGAATCTCTTCATTGCAGCTATTGTAATGGTTACACAAAGCCACCCATAATATTTAAATTATATTGGTTTGATAATAGATCAACATACTGTTCCCATTAGCCTCCTGGTTTAGTTGTTGAAATATGGACAGATTCTATATGAAGGAGGTACAGTACATAACATCGAAATCATCATAGTTTCTGCAAAAATATCTCAAAAAGTGTATTTATATAGACTGTGTCCTGGATAACATGGGTCCATGGGTACCTGGTAGTTTTTTTAAGAATTTTGGGCCAAATAGTAGGCGAAACAATAAACAGGACCTAAACATACAAGAAGAAAAGAAAGAAAGAAGAAAGACAAAACTCTTCTAAGAAGACACTGTGAACATGGCTTCTATATTATTAATAGATAGATTTGAAGACACACTTCAAACATCATGTTTTAGTGCATATTGCATTCACACTGACAACCACCACAGCAAAACTCTGAAATGGCCTGAAGTGGCCAAAAAGTTCAGTGAGAAACAATGGACACTACCTGCACTATCACTACCTGCACCACGAGACAAAGGTGAGAGTAGTAGTAACTACAGGGCTGGCCCAAGCCTTTATTGGGCTCTAAGCAAAATTTCTTTTGGGGTCCCCCCGACCTTAGTGCCATAACCTATTGAATATACCCAATGCATGATCAATCACACACTATAAATCTATCACATCTTTTATCACCTTCATTAGTTGTGCCACTGTGTGGCATCACGCCGTTTTACTCTTTTACTCTTCTGTTGTTTATAATTGCAAAAGGTAGCGAGTTGACAAAAAAATATGCTTTAACATACTAAACATTACATACTAAAGAACTGTAAGAAATTACATGTCCTTATATTGCAAACAAGTTACTCATTTCATCACATCTGGCTTAAAATATGCCCATTGTGCAAAAGTGCAAAACAATCAAGACTGAAACTAAGGCAAAAGAAAAGTAGTAATTGATGTAGATTCTGTACAGCACACCTAAGAATGTAAAAAAAGATCAAATTTGGTCAGATTTAAATGCCATATTAGAATGTGGTGTAGCTACAATTGAACAAGAAAATATATCAGATATTTTGGTTTATATTGGTTTATATACTCATCTTTTGCACACTTGGGAAGAGGGTGACTATGGTTGGGCCTCCACAAACATTGCAGCCGGGAAAGCACAAATGAACAAAATTATTATAGTCTACTGTGTTAATGAATCTACCCATTTATAATGTAAAACATCATGCCCCCATACCTTTGTCTTGCTGTTCCTTTGCTTTTGTTGCTTTTCTTTATCCTGCACCAGACACATTTTAAGGGGCCTAAACTGCTGCTTATGTCACATAAGCCTTTGGCTGGCTTTGAGTCATTTTGTTTAAATCCAAGCAGCAACAGTAATAAAATGATTTTATTCATGTTTCATACACCAGGCTACAGTCATCAATCTGAATGTTTGAGTTGGCGATTTAAATGGTGGCTCTGTCTATCACTCCATCCAGGACAACACTTAACATCTAAAATGCACACATTGGCAGTAAGTGCTCTGTGCACACTGTGCTCTACATTGCAGTGTACTCATAGAAGTGTGTGATTTGAAACATGGCCTTAATCACATTTTTATGGTCTTTTTAAAAATGGAACATCCTGAGTTCTGGCAGGCCATGTAGTCAAACCTGCTATCAGCTGTTATGTCTCCTATTGTCTCGGATTGTTGTCTGCCTGGCTTCTGATCAAGGTTGTCTCCATGGCCACTGGCTGTGTTATCGCTGTCACCCTGCAAACTGAGGCTCACAGATTGGAAGCCATGAGAAACAACTCTGGCCGTACACACACAAACCTATACACTTACACTGATACGCAATCACCACCCTCACCCACCACCCAACGCCTTTGCCGCTTCACATTATATGTGCTTATATGTGCTGAGGTGTTTTTTTACCCCCCTACACTGTTGGGTTGAGATGGTCCCCACTGTGCTCTCCACCTTTCTCCTCATGTTATGCTGTATTGTGCCTTTCATCCCCCCAAACTTGGAACATTGGTGGCGCGTTCAGACGCAGCGACCTCTTGCTCTCCCCACCACAGGGGGAGTGAAGAATATATTTCTATTCCTTTGTATGTCTTGTATATGTGAAGAAATTGACAATAAAAGCTACTTACTTACTTACTCCTATTGGTTAAAGCTAACCCAGCCCACATCAGCTGTTGCCTCCACTAATCAGCTGTCGCTTGCAAGTGGCATCTTGCAATCAGGGCACCTTATTCAAGCTGTTGCTATTTGTCAACTCCCCCTGCCTTCTCTGCATGCTGCTTTGCAAGATGCTGGTTTGTAAGATGCTGCCTTACAAAATGCTCCTTTACAACCACCTAGTTTTGTACTGTAAGCTTCAAACTAATGTTAAGTCATTATCATCTATGGCACAAGAGGCCATGGTCAGGAGAGTGAGTATGAACAAAAATTCATACTCACTCTCCTGACCATGGCCTCTTGTGCCATGGATGATGATCCATGCCAAATTGATTGTGTGGATGACACCCAGCTACCTCTACACTATTCGAGTCAAGTACAGGACGCTGTTCCAGAGGACACTTCTGTTCATTGGAGCTCCCGCTTACCAAATAGACCAAGACCCACTTCGCTCAGCATTAGTGATAGTCATATAATCAAGAATACATTTTGCTCTCTGATTTGACACCACTGCCAAACCAGCTCTAAAACAGTTTCTGCCTCTCACGCATGCTCTTTTCTGTTTGGTGGACAGCCCCTTCTCCAGTAGTTTAAGAAGGGCCCCAATCATGGAGTCTTTGGCTTGGTGTGACCGTAGGTCAACTGGTAAATGGATGGGGGCTGCATCTAACGCAGAGATGATGACACTGGGTCCCGTCAGCTCTATGCTCTCCCTGACCCTTTGTAGTCCTGGTGGAACAGTGATGCCTGATGTCATGGCCGTCACTCACTTCCTGGGACAGGACAGCGCCTAAGCCCTGGTGACTGGCGTCAATTTCAAGAATGAATGGCAGTGAAAAATCACCGTATTGGAGTACTGACAGGTTCCAGCTTCAAGGTTTGGATTGCGTGCTCATAGTTGTCATCCCAGCAATCTCCCAGCTTGGCATTAGATACACCACACTTCCCCTTCTTTGAACTTCTGAGATTAGCTTATGTAAGGGACCTGCATGCTTTGCAAATCCGGACATAAATCAGCAGTATGGGTGGGAGACAGGATTTGAAACCACAATTTTCCTGGCTACTTGCATGCTAGTCAGGTTCCTTAACCACTGTGCCACCACCACGCCAAAAAGGAAAGGCTCAGGAGGAAGCACAGAAGAACAAACTGAAGTCACTTGAAAAGTCTACTGAGGCTGAATCCGTACTTGCATCAAAGACGAGGCCAGACAAGTACTGAGAGAAACTAGGCTGCTTAAAAAGGTGCCTAAGATGCAGGTGTCTGTGATCAGTAATCAGGAGAGTGGGACTGGTGAACTTCAGTGGCAAGAGAGTTTAGAGGGGGCATGGCCAGTAGAGAACCAGGTGCAGACCTGACATTTACATAACATCCTTTGCCATTCTGATTATCTTACTGGCTATGCTGCCATCATTGTCATTGCTCATAGAGCCTCTGGTGATGACAAGGAGTCGGCCTCTAAAGGCCAGCGCACCATACTGCTCCACCAGTTGCAACTTACTGCTCCACCTTTTCCAGCTCATCCTGTGCATGCTGGAGGTCATCTGGCCCTACATAGAGTTGCAGGTTGTTTCAATTAATCTGGACGCATACCTTATTGTGCAATTCTTTAACTACTTGGCATTTTCTGTTTTTTTTTGAGTACACTAATTTATGGCCTCAGGGATGGAAAAAAATTGCTGCCATAAAATCTTATATTAAACCTAGGAAAAATATATTTCACATAAATTAACTGTACTTTTACATGTCCCACACATTTATTGGTTAGACTACTGAAAAGAGTATGGGGAATATCGAAGAAAAATTAAACATCAGTGCATTTCATGTCTTTAAACACAAGACAGCGGCATTACAGCATAACCAGAGAATAAAAATCTGGTTATTGTATACACTAGGTACATCTGGCACCTTTCCCTTACAAAAGGACAGCATTTATAAATGACTGATCAGTTATTTTATTTTACAATGTTTTTTTCTTTTGTTGTAATGCTATTTACTATACTATAGCTGCTGTTGACTCCTTTGTGCTTGGACATTGCAGAATTAAGGCCATTACATGAAAGAACTTGTCTGTGTATTTGATTTTACTCACTACCGTAACCATTTCATCAAGCAAATTCTAAATTAATTTCTAGTTATACATAAGTGCTCACTGTCCCTTCACTGGCCCTAATGAATAACAAAAGCATAGTTTTTACTCTCATATCAAAAACATCATAGACTGCCCACACTTAAGGCTATATAAAGACACCCTTCATCATCCAGCCACATATTCTCCATGGATCAGATGAAGAATGAGCTTTGCAGGTCAACCTATTGTTAGTAATATAATAGAATGATTTCCTGAAGTTTTACAGAACAGTAGGGTTTTTTTTTTTGCGTTTTTGCTTTGTCACTACCATCACATCCATCTACTGAAATTTCAGGAGAGAAGATCATGAATGAGACAAGTAGCCAGAGTGGGAACAGCAGTGATGGATATGTGGTGCTGAAGAGGAGTGACTCACTACGGCTGAACCTTTTCACCTCCATGGTCCAGCTCATAGTCTGGCCTTTCCTCAGTATAGAAATCTATATGATCTTTGTCTTTTTAAAGAGAGAAGTCTTCCAGACAGAGGCACGCTATGTACTGTTTGCCCAGACTCTATTTGCGGACTCTTGTATGTTGGTGCTGACAGACTTTGTGGTGATCTCTTTGCACATTCAGCTTCTTTTGCCTATTGGGGCCTGCATCCCACTTGTAATTATCATGGATGTTGTAACAAATGTCTCACCAACCATTATAGTAGTCATGTGCCTAGAGCGGTATGTTGCTATCTGCATGCCCCTAAAACATGTAGATATTTTTAGCCCAAATAGAACTATTCTTTACATTGTCCTGGTCTGGATTTTGTGTATATTCATACCATTTGTTGACTTATGTATTACTCTCGCCTTTGCCACAAAAGACTACTTTGAGGAGCTTGACTTCTGTTACTATGAAATAATGTTTGTGGAGGACTGGCACATGGAGATGAGGGGGAAGTTTTACATCGGTGACTGCTTGCTGATTTTGAGCATCCTGCTGTTCTGTTACGGCTCCATCATTGTTGTAGCTCACAGAGCATCAGTTGGCGACAAACAGTCAGCCTCCAAGGGGCAGCGAACCATACTGCTCCATCTGTTACAGCTCGTCCTGTGCACACTGGAGGTGATGTGTCCCTATGTGGAGTCACAGGTCCTTGAAATCAGTCTAGATATCTACCTCATTGTGCGCTTTTTCAACTATTTAGCATTTACTATCCTTGCTAAGATCTTGAGCACACTGATCTATGGCCTCAGGGATGAGAAGTTTCTGGCAGCCATGAAGTTTTATGTAACATTTACAAGCAGAGTCCATCATGTGCCCAATAAATAATTTATGTTTTGGTATAGTAAAATGTCATGGTATCCTGTCCATCTGGCATTAGGGGCAAATTTGAGACATTGGCCACTGCAACTAAATATTTAGGGTTTTGCCTGTTTTATATGCCTCATCACTTGCTCAACAATCAGACAAGTCTTCGGCTCAATTTTTTTTCCAAACATCTCTGCCTCTATGTTCCTACACATATGGTGGCAAGGATGAATGTTAATGTGACACTGATATTCATATTTAAATTTACTTTGACACCATTGAGAAGTTATGTATTGTACATCATATTATATTTCAGTGAAACTCTTCGTTGCAGCTATATATAGTCAGGGTTGCCAATTCCACTTATTATAACCAACTCTGGGGTTGTTTATTAATATAGTCGCTTTAAAAAATGTTCCTTACAAGTTTACTGTTGTTTAAATAACCTAAAATGCATTAACAGCATCATTTTTTTTATTATTGCGATAAACTGAACTTGCGATAAAGTAACTCACTATTAACGTGTATTAACATGCAACATACTATTCACATTAGCATGCAAAATTTGAGCCTCCTGGTTAGTTGAAATATGAACTCAATCTGAAGCTGCATAAAATCAACACCATCCTGATCCCCACAAAACTGTGTCTCAAAAAGTGTATTTATACAGACTATTTCCAGGATAACATGGGTCCATGGGTACCTTTTTATAGAATTTTAGGCCAAATGGTAGGCCAATTAATAAACAGAACCTAAATTTCCCCCTAAAGATTTCCACTTCTAGAGGGCTTTTAAAATGCATATTTGAGGTATTTTTGGGTGATGTCAGATGATTTAAAAGAAAATGGGGACCCCCAAATGAAATTTTGCCTAGGGCCCCAACAGTCTCTAGAATCGCTTATGTGCATTGTCAATAAGGGTCTGTGTTGTTACACCAAATTAGGTAAAATAACATGTTTACTGCCTTTTCCACAAATTTGCACACTGTTCACCCTTCTGAAAGTAACACGAAAGTTTTAGTCCATATTGAGTTCACACTGACAACCACCATGGCGAAACTCAGTGCACTGAAAGTACCCAAATGACACACTCATAATGACCAAAAAGTTCAGTGTGAAACGATGGACACTACTCGCACTGAACGACCTTATCTTGGGTACTTAGTGGAGGAGTGGGGTTGTTGACCAGTGCTTTAAATTTGATTAGTGGTGGCCAACTCCGAGACCATGGTGAAAGTAGCAGTAACCGCAGGGTCGGCCCAAGCCATTATGGGGCCCTAAGCAGAACTTATTTTGGGGGCCATAACCTATTGAATATTCCCAATGCATGATCAATCACACACTATAAATCTATCACATCTTCTATCACCTTCATTAGTTGTAGCTCTGTTACATCATGCCGTTTTACTCTTCTGTTGCTTATTGTTGCAGAAGGTAGCATGTTGACAAAAAACATGCTCTCATATACTAAATATTGGGCACTGAACAAACTACAAGTCCTTATATTGCTCATTTAATCATAATAGAAATATGAATTGTGTTATTAGTGTTTATCTAAAGGCATGGTGCCACACAGCTTATGAAAGACCTTGGGGTTATCATTAACCAGGATCTCTCTGAATACCCATGAAAAACATCTTTTTTCATCTATGTTATATCACTAATGTCATGGTCTCACTCTATGCCGTTAACTTTCCTCCACACTGCACCCGTTCAATCACCTGGCACGGCCACCTTGCACTCACTCAGTTACTATGCAATCATTCCCTTCACCTGCTCCTTGTTACGTGCCACAGTATATTAACCCACAGTTTCCAGCCAGTCTTTGTCAAATCGTCTTCAAAGATCCATGGTGTTTGCACGCAACTTCAGTTCTCTGGCTGCCCATTAACGGCCCGGACTGACCCGGCTATCCCTGCTCTTCTGACTTTCCTTGCAGCCCCTTTCCACATACCTCTGTGCAGCCGGATGAGGTTTCAATGGAGTTTGGGGTGTTCTGCTTCCCGCCTTGACCCTCTGTAGGTGTCTTGGGATCTTTCGCTGACCAGGGTGGTGGGCCAGGGTGCAGTGCTGACTATTGCTGGACTATTGCTGGTGCACTCTGAACAGCGAATCACCACTTTACAGTCTTTGGCCTTATGCTCTGTAGACATGCAACATTTGTAGCAGATTGAATGCTACAAATGTACAGACATGCAACATTTGTAGCAGATTGAAACTTTTCCTCTCCTCCAATGTCTACATTCTAAATCCCCTACATTTATCCAGTGAATGTGGCTTCTTATGAATGGGACATTGTTTATCTGGGTCAAGGGGTGGCGTGTTGGCACCCAACAAAATAAAAAAAGGGGGATAAATTGCATTATGCTCTTTCTTATATCTTGTTCTTTGCTTGATCCATGCCTCTTGGAGATTATGTGGAAGCTTTTCTACAATGGGGTTTATTCCTTGATGTGTCA
This sequence comes from Tenualosa thibaudeaui, assembly GCA_027481765.1. NCBI lineage: Eukaryota > Metazoa > Chordata > Actinopteri > Clupeiformes > Clupeidae > Tenualosa > Tenualosa thibaudeaui. Next base: position 1,294,790 of record JAIFZK010000130.1, on the reverse strand, counting down.
AGAAAACTGAGGCCTGGTAGATAACCCTCATTCTTTGCTGCTTGTAGCTCGAGAAGAAGGACAGTGAGCTCTTGCAGTAGGTGGATGTCTTTGTAGAAGATCCTGGGGAAACTCTCCAGCCGTTTAAACAGGGACGCTTCAATAGCTTCTAATGAGCCGTAATTCTTGTCCAGCCGTTGCCACAGACGGCGCCAGCCTGTCTCTGGATTGTTCACATGGACTGCTCTAATCCTCAGGGCATGTTGAAGTGACTCAAGCCATTTTGTGAGTAGATCAAGCTCTTCGCTGGCTTTGAGGTTTAGTCCTTCAATGGCATTTCAGAACACAGACTTATGCCTTCTCAACCTCAATGTCGATTTGGCGTTTTGCAACTCAGCTTTGGTGAGGGCAGCTTCAGCTGCTGCTCGTGCTTGGGCAGCAACCAGGCTTGCACTTGACTTGCTTGACCGGCGTGAAGTTGATGTTTTAGCTGAACCACACTCTGACCTAACCTCCAACTGGGAGAGGGGAGGGGTACCATCTACACTGGACATCTTAACTGATTGGAGACGTAGCTCTTGGTGATTAACTTGAAAGAGTTCACAGTGCCCCCCAGTGGCGGCCCCCCATTGGCGGCAGCGACACAGAACCTATGATGACCTAGGGCGTAGCAGTTGGGTCCACTGGTCATGTTTATGGAGAGTCTGTCTAACCTCTCACCAACAGTTATTTTGGCCATGTGCCTGCAGCGCTACGTGGCTATATACAGACCACTGAGACATGAAGACATATTCTCCCCCCGACAGACATTTATCTGCGTTTCTTTTTTCTGGAGCCTTTCTTTCTTAATACCATTCATTGACCTTTTCATTGCTTTGGCAATGAGAGTTATTTCTCTCACCTTACCTACTGTTACTATGAAATAATGTTTGTGGACAAGTGGCATATGGTGTTGCGAGGACTCTTTTACATAGCAGAGTCCTTTGCCATTCTGATTACCTTACTGTTCTGCTATGCTGGCATCATTGTCATTGCTCATAGAGCCTCTGGTGATGAGTCGGCCTCTAAAGGCCAGTGCACTATACTGCTCCACCTGTTGCAACTTACTGCTCCACCTGTTGCAACTTACTGCTCCACCTTTTCCAACTCATCCTGTGCATGCTGGAGGTCATCTGGCCCTACATAGAGTCACAGGTTATTTCAATTAATCTGGACGCATACCTTGTTTTTACCATATTTTACCATATAATATACATATTTTTTCCAAAATACTGAGTACACTCATTTATGGCCTCAGGGATGAAAAGTTTTTTGCTGCATAAAATCTTATATTAAACCTAGAATAAATATTTCATATAAATGAAGTGTACTTTTCAATGTCTTACAAACAAAACTTTGTTGGACTAATGAAAAGAGCATGCTGAATATGAAAGAAATGAAAGAAAGAAATCAGTGCATTTTATGATGTCCTAAACAACAAGACTGCGGCAACACAGCATAACCAGAGAATACAAATCTGCTTACTCGATACATTAGTTACATCTGCCACCTTTCCCTTACCAAAGGACAGCATTTATAAATGTCTGACCAGTTAGATTTTTTTTACCTTTTGATTGTGTTGCTTTGTCATGGGTTCCGCTTTCCACTTGTTTTTCTTTAAGTGTACAACCAGGAATTTAAAAATATAAACACTGTATAGCCATGCCAAGAGCACTCATTTTAATGTTACAGAAAATTATTGTAAAGTTTCCAGATACTTTAGATCAGTGACACTTGCCCAGCTTCCCTTCATTAGTCAAGGTCTGAAAGCTTGATGCACCCAATCCAACATATTTTAATAATTAATGAATGTAAATCAGATCGTAAAGCACAAGTACAATATTAAAATATTATTTTAACATCAAGTGTATTGAACTGTAATGAATGTATGGTGTATGTGTCAAATTAGCTAAACCACCAGCCCATTATCATTACAGTAACTGTGAAGTCAAAACCTAAAAGAAGTATTAGCCCTTACACGTATTTACATGTATTACTTTTTGTAGTGGAACATTATATGAGAACCTCTGATTAAAACTGTTTGTTTTTGTGTTCACTGCACATTAACCACATTGCGGTCATGCTGAGTGACAGCATGTACTATAATTACGGCGACAGTAGTGCATGTTGCATCAGTTTGCATTGATTGCCATTTTGCTGTTTGGTCTACGTTTCACCAAATAATATCGTTCTCATACCTATCGACAGCATTCAGCAACATGAAACAGGGTAACTGGTTGATTCACTCTGGATAACTCCTTTAAAGCTATATCCCGGAAAACAGGGTCAATACATGAATATCCCAGTTTACATGCCAATCAATCAATCAATTAATCAATCAATATTCTGAATAATAAAATGTGTACATGTGTATTAGTGATTTCCTAATGTTTTACAGGACAGCACAGTGCTGTGTTTTTCTTTTTCTACTATGTCACTACCATCCAATCCATCTACTGTAATCCCGAGAGAAGATTCTCAGTTAGTTTCTAGTTATACATAAGTCCTCACTGTCCCTTCACTGTCCCTAATGAATAACAAAAGCATGTCAAAAACGTCATAGACTGCTGACACTAAAAGCTATATAAAGACACCCTTCATCATCCAGCCCCATATTCTCCACTCAGGCCACGGATCAGGTGGAGAATGAGCTTTGCAGGCCAACCTATTCTTTGCTGTACTATAACAGAGTGATTTCCCAAAGTTTTACAGAACAGCACGGTGCTGTTTATTTTGTGTTTTTGCTGTGTGTCACTACCATCCCATCCATCTACTGTAATTTCAGGAGAGAAGATCATGAATGAGACAAGTAGCCAGAGTGGGAACAGCAGTGATGGATATGTGGTGCTGATGGGGAGTGACTCACTACGGCTGAACCTTTTCAGCTCCCTGGTCCAGCTCATAGTCTGGCCTTTCCTCAGTATAGAAATCTATATGATCTTTGTCTTTTTAAAGAGAGAAGTCTTCCAGACAGAGGCACGCTATGTACTGTTTGCCCAAACTCTATTTGCGGATTCTTGTATACTGGTGCTGACTGACATTGTGGTGATCACTATACACATTCAGTTTCTGTCGCCCATAGGGTCCTGTCTATCTCTTGTAATAATCATGGAGATTTTATCAAATGTCTCACCAACCATAATAGTAGCCATGTGCCTAGAGCGGTATGTCGCTATCTGCATGCCCCTAAGACATGTAGATATTTTTAGCCCAAATAGAACCATTCTTTACATTGTCCTGATCTGGCTTTTTTGTATATTCATACCATTTGTTGACTTATGTATTACTCTCGCTTTTGCCACAAAAGACTACTTTGAGGAGCTTGACTTCTGTTACTATGAAATAATGTTTGTGGAGGACTGGCACATGGAGATGAGGGGGATGTTTTACATCGGTGACTGCATAATCACTTTGAGCATCCTGCTGTTCTGTTATGGCTCCATCATTGTTGTGGCTCGCAAAGCCTCTGGTGACGACAAGCAGTCAGCCTCTAAGGGACAGCGAACCATATTGCTCCACCTATTGCAGCTCATTCTGTGTACACTGGAGGTGACATGTCCCTATGTGGAGACACAGGTCCTGGAAATCAGTCTAGATGCCTTCCTTATTGTGCGCTTTTTCAACTATTTAGCATTTACTCTCCTTGCCAAGATCTTGAGCACATTGATCTATGGCCTCAGGGATGAGAAGTTCCTGGCAGCCATGAAGTTTTATGTAACCTTTCCAAACAAAGTCCACCATGTCCTGAAAAAATAATGTTTACTTATGTTTTGTTAAAGTAAAAGCATACAGTGGTATGCAGTTCATCTGACATTAGGGGGAACTTTAACACATGGGCCAGGTATCAGGTGTCTGATAATATTTTAAAATATTAATTTACAAAATATTGATTTAAATATTTATAAATATAAATATCTATTTTAGTTTCTAACTGCTTTGTAAGCCCTATTGCTAGCTCAACAATCAGACTGAGCCCTAGAAATTGAGTCTAGGTCTCAATTTCAAAATCTGTGCCCCTTCAATTGTGTGCATGGCTCCAGGGATAAATGTTAACGTGAATGACTGAGTGACTCAAAACACTGATATTCAAATTTACATTTACTCTGGTATCATTAATAAGTTATGTATTGTCCACATATCATATTATATTCAGTGAAACTCTTCGTTGCAGCTATTGTACCTAATGATTACACAAAGCCACCCATAAACATTTAATTATCACCATAGTTAGCCCTGACTGTCCAGTAATGACCAGATATGCTGTTTACATTGGCATATAGCATAAATGTATTTACTGATTCTTTTTGTCACTATTTTTCACCCTTGGACGTGGCCCTTATTATGTAAATGAATAGGTAGAGACGTACAGATCATACTGCCTATATCGTAAGCATCAAGCATCAAGGTCCTCCCAGTTAGACAGGCCTTTGAACTTCGTCAGACAATTATCTTTGCCAACAAGGATTAACTTTCCCTTCCCATCAAATTGTACCTGTGTTTTGGACTGAACTGCATGTAACACAATATTAAACAATAAACATTTTTGAGAAAAAAAAGTTGTGTAACATGTCAATTTCTAACCCATATCGACCTTAAGTTCTGCTTGCTGACTCGTGCTTGCTGAATCAGTGCAGCACAGCATACATACAACATGCAACACATTTTGTCCCTGTTTTAATTTCTATGCTCGGGCATCCCATGCACTCTAAATGCAGGTCATGAACAAGTCTGTATCCCAGAAGCAAATCAGCAGCAATAGTAAATTCCTAGAACAGCTCAGAAAACTATGCAGTATATAATACTGTACCCTTGGCCAACTGAGGTTATATTATGATGATGATCTAATCCTGGCTTTTCCATCTGGTGAGTTCAGTCAAATCACCATTAAGTCATTGTGTGAATTACATAAATATACTGGAATACCAAATATTTGTGTTGTCTTGGGTATTTGTGTCTCCTCTTTACCAATGTGTAAGAGTGCACTGATATCAGATGGATCTAGGGTAGGCTTACATATCAAATGGAGAAAAAAACACTGAAGAGATATTGCTAGCTGAATGTCACAACACTGTCTAGATATGTAGTATTATACACTGCATGCACTATGGTTAAAAGGCAACTCTGGCACATTGTAACCTATAGCCCTGCTGGCACAGGCCTTTGGAGTACTGTCTGTAGGGAAAATAAATCTAGCACACTATAAAAATCTAATTTCTACTCGCTATTATTTAACACTCATATTTTGGAATTCTCAAATGCTCCCGACATTTTACTGACACAGTGTTTTATGTGAACACTGGCTAGGTTGTCTCCTATGCTCCTGTCTTTTCACAGCAGTGACACACACACTCAATCCATAGGACTTCATATGCTTTGCAACCACATGTGACTTTATCATGACAATGTACTTCTGAAGTTTTCCAGTAGAGGGAACATTTGGGAAAATGATCTACTGCTGCATTACATGAACTTCACATATTCACATCACATATTCTACATTGTCCCTACTGTTCACATGCACTTAGCATCTTTTCAATGCATTGGACATAAACAGTAGCTTGCTTTTGCGACTGATTATGTCAATCTACAATAAGCTTGGTCTGGATACCTAGCTGTCATCACCCAGTTCTCTCATGTGGGATCAACAAATGTAGATCAAAATGCCTTTGTTGGTTGTTAGGGCAGTCTCCATTGCATCAGAGGTAAAGGCCCGTTTCATTTTTGTTCTCTTTTTCAGACAAATGAAACAACGTGCAAACAAGGCTGTTGGCCATGCCACAACATGCAAACAGGCCTAGTGGCTATGTAATGAATTGCAGAGCGAAATCAATGTTATCGCAAAATGAAGTCGCTCACAGATTAGGATGGCTTCTCCCAGGCTGCAAAAACAGGCACCAGTAACCAAGGTGAAAGCAAAGCACATTTAAAAACATCTGCAACCCCCCAGTCTGTAAAACAATAAATAAAGAATTTAGATGCAAAAGTCCATCTTCAGAAATATGCTTAAGTTGTTTTTATTATTTTAATATAAGTAATCTCTTTCAATCTCTTTCTACAATTTTAATGTTATTATGAAGTAAAAACAAATCAAGCCAAAATAATCCAATTGGAGTCAGACTAATAATAAGGTATATCAAAATTATCTTTTTCTATTTCTGTGAATTCATCGCAAATGGACTTTTGAATGGGTTTTGCATCTGAATTTTTCAAATTGTAATGCTAAACTAAAACTAATAGGACTATATATGCATTATATTAAAGCATTGCATGGAAACTATGGCATTAGTCTGGTTGAAAGTTCATTTACTAAGCTCTGGGATGCAGTAATTTCCCAAATATACACCACAACATGTGTAAACCTCATCAGTGTTTTAAGCAAACTAAAAAAAAGAAAAAGTGTATTGACCACACCCATGAAGTAACCACAGTTAACTAAACATTGATTTAGATTAGATGTCATGCCCTCCCCATGCATTTTGCTAAATCAATTTATTAACCTTAATCTGGAAATTACATTAATATGAGGGATGTAATTCTGTGAACATGTTACATCCTTAACGATTATGATGTAACACTAACTTTCATGAACATAGAACATTTCAGCTAGATGTGGCAACTTGGCAAACATGCTAGTTATGTGGCAAGAACAGCGTATTCTCCAGTGGGACTGAACAGCATCACTATTAAACTAACCTTTCATGTTGAAACATTTTATAATAAAATAAAAAACACTTTGTTATGTTAACTGTGATGTATGTTTTAGCGGCCGTTGCTATTTGTTAGATAATGGCTCGGCTACAATCATCTGCTTCACTTAGTTAGTTAATAGCTTAGCTACAATCATCTGCTAACTGGCATACACATAGGGCTAGATAAGATGCTAGGTGGAAGAACGCTATTGTTTACCAACATCCTAAACTCCTCTAAACCCTTCTAAGTTTCATTTTTATATCATTATCAAACCATTATTGGCAATGAACAAATCTTTACTTTGTATTTCAGAGTCTTACATGGATTTCTTCAGGCCTGTGCAAATATAGGCTTAGGATAATTGAAAATGTCTGAGACCAAATGCAGATTTTCAGTCTGGAGGTAAGTTAATGTTAAAAAAAAGTTGCATGTGAATACCTTCTTTTGCAGCTGTGTGGCTGTCGTCATGATAAACAGCCATTGACTGGTGATCAAAATATGGCTTACCAATTTACCATACATTTCTGGTGAGTTCAGTTGTGAAGAAATTCCCTGAAGATATGTGAAGTTGTCAACAACTTAATATTCAAATGAAGCTCATCACACACTATAAAAAGCATTGCCACCATGAAAGGTAGTCAAGATTTGACACATCATGAACAATAAGCTCAGGTAAAGACTGAATATAGCATTGTAAGCATCATGTCATTGGGAATACTTTGTGTGATGTTTTTAGGTTAGGTGGGCATTAATGAAAGTGAAGTACTGTATAAATAAGAACTCTTTATCTGTATTTTCACCTGTATCTGTATTTTACATATCATATTTTCTTGCAAAGTTTGTTTTCTGTTGTTTTGTTCAATATTTATAATAGCCCCTTACTGTATGTAAGTGTACCATACCATATTCTTTGTAAAAAAAATTATTAGTTTTCATGAAAAAAACCTTGACTTCTTCCTTGTCACAGAATTAGCATGATTTCTGACTGATTAGATTTATTTATCTGTATTTAACACACATTAACTTTTTTGTTTTGATTTAGATTTTTTGTTTTGATTTAATTTTTTAAAAAATGTATTCATTTTTATTTCTCTGTCACAGAAAACCATGAGTGACAACAGCAGTCAGGTCAGGAATGCCAGCAGTGGGAGGCTGTTCACGGGCAATGATCCAGTGCGCCTGAGTGTAACCACAGCGCTGGCACAGATATTTGTGTGGCCGTTTGTCTACATCGACATCTTCATGTTCATCGTGTTCCTGAGGCAGCGAGTTCTCCGGACCGAGGCCCGATACGTGCTATTCGCCCAAACTCTGGTCGCCGACACGGCTTTCCTCCTCACCACCAACTTTGTTGTGATCACGTACCAGGTGTTTCTACTGCTACCTGTGGGAGCCTGCCTGCCTCTCAGCCTTCTCATGGGAGGCCTCACTCACGTCTCCCCCACCACCATCATAGCCATGTGCATTGAGCGCTATGTGGCTATATGTATGCCCCTCAGACACGTCAACATCTTTTCGCCCAGCAGAACTATGTTGATGGTAGCCTTGGTCTGGCTCATCTCCTTCTGCAAGCCTTTCATTGATTTCATGATTTTCCTCACCTATGTGACAGAGAGCTATTTCTTCCAGCCCACTTTCTGCTACTATGAGATCATCCTCCTCGAGGACTGGCACATGATGATGCGAGGGAACCTGTTCATACTGAACTACGTGCTGGTGCTACTGATTCTGGCCTTCTGCTACGGCTCTATCATGCACGTGGCACGCAAGGCCTCGGGTGACAACAAGCAGGCGGCCTCCAAAGGCCAGCGGACGCTCCTGCTTCACATCCTACAGCTGGTCATGTGCACCCTGGAGGTCACGGGGCCCTTAATTGAAGCCAGGGTGCTGGAGGTCGGTGATGTAAACATTTACCTCATTGTGCGCTACTTCAACTTTCTGGCCTTCTCTGTCGTCTCCCGCGCCACGAGTCCTCTTGTCTATGGCTTGAGAGATGAGAGGTTTAAAGCTGCCATGAGATACTATGGCAAGTGTGGATCTAATGTAGAAAAATAAATCCTTTTTTCTTGTCTCCTCATTCTTCATAGGGCTTTGTATATGTACATTAACATGATTTGATTGTTATTCAAGTCATCCCATTGTAAGGACCTTTTTACTAATATGTCTGATTTAATTTCTTTAAATGGACCTTACAGTAAGCATGACAAGGCCCATGTTCATCATTACCTTATTACAATTATGGATAATGTGACAGTGGGCTTTCATAAACCAGATTAGAACAGTGAGCCAAACACACAACAGTCAGGTGTTCAACTCCATTTTATCATTGTGAGCAACATTAGAATTTCACAGATGGAACTATTTCTCACTAGATCTCACTATTTAAAGGGCATGTTACAGGTTAACAGCTACTTTTGATTAATGTGTAGAGAAATGGACCAAGAACTGAATCTTCAATGAAATATGTATTTGAAATACACAAATTAAACATTTCCAGCTGTTTTTTGTAAATGACTTTATGAATATTCCAAAAGAGAATTTGGTTAAGAATGCGGCACATTGGGTAAACATTGACTACGTTTACATGCACTTCATTGTCCCAAGCTAACAGTCATCAGTTATCAACAGTCCACTGTATTATTTAAGTTGCAAAAACAAAGTAGACAGTTAGTAATGTTTTATGCATTTACAAATGACTGGACTGTAACTGTGGATGAAATAGGTATAAGTGATATAAAAAGGATAAATCTCTAAAATGAGACTGTACAAAATGGCCTACAGTTTATTAATTTAATATTTAAAAACTGTAGCCATAACTATTCTTTCCGTAGAAAAAGGCAGTGCAAATAGGAATGGATGTGCAGGACGACAGACACTCAGTGTGGAAAAACCAAAACGAAGCAAAACAAAACAACACAAAACAGTGACTACTGGAGCTACTAGTAGCACTATTCCTGAAACAGATATAAGCACAATAAGTCCTGATAGCCATGCGCTATAAGCGCGCCATAGCATAGGCTTTCCAAAGTTTGTACCTGTTCTGCAACAACAAAGCGCTGAAGAGCTCGACTCTGCTTCCACCCCAAGACCCCACAGCACAATCCCCCTTTGGTGCAGCTTGCACCTGCAACAGTGGTTCAGTATTGGCAATGGTTACGGCCTTACGGCTTACAGTATTAAAACTTGTACAACCAAAAGTGTGTGCTCATACTTGGCTGAGATGACAACAAAAGGGAACTAACCCACCAGCAAAGATACATGTCTGGGTCCACCACTGGGGTCAATGAACAAAATGGTTCACTAGTGAGTGCTCCACAGTATTGTTGTTGTTTTTAGAGTTGCAATTTCCATACCAGGTAGTGATGTGAAAGTCATTTGTAGTTCAGTTGAGATCTTGAACTTTCTTTGCCTCCTGAGGTGTAAATACAATGCAAGGAATGGGCAGATGTCAGAAAAGTAGCTATGAGCTGCAGAGTACGACCGTATGAGTGAGAACTAGGCTACTGATCTTCAGCTTTATTTCATTTCATAACATTTTCTGTAGGTGCAGATGTTAACCACTAATTACTCTCTTTGACTAGGTAAGACTGCACTTCATCACTATTACACAGACAATTCCACGACAAGACAATTCCATGGAAAATGAAAGTTTTTGTCATATCTATACTGCCAAGAACTTACTGTAGAACTTGAAAAAATGTACAAAAAAACGATGTACAAAACATTTCATTCACATTACATTTATGCATTTAGCAGATGCTTTTATCCAAAGCAACTTACAAAAGAGGAGAACGTTCAAGCTACAACACAATAAAAAACTAACAAAGAGTGCATATTGCTAACATAATATTTGCAGTATTTTAAGTTGAAATTGCAGTACAGAGAGAGATTTCACTTAATCATTCACATCATACAAATACCAAGGCATTTTATTGGTGTTATAAACGTGACAAAAAGTTAATTTTCCCTGGAATTAGCCATATACTGAATGACAAAAGTCATCTGAAATTACAAACAGAAGATTTCTGAAACCTCGATTTTGGTTAACTGATATACTTCTGCTGTGAAAATGGGTGAATATAAGCATGAGCCTTTTATAGTTCATTTCATAATGCAGTGCACTTTGCCTGGTAGTGCACTATAATATTTACCCAAATAATTAGACTTTGGGTCTAATTGGACTGAATTTACAATAGGTTTAAATTAACAATATCTTAGGTCACTAGTCAAAGGGGTAGTAAATACAAATTGCCAGATAATGAGTGCAGTTATCTATGGTCGTAAAAGTTAAGAGTGGTCATCATTTGTACAACAATTACTAAAAAAGTGAAGCACATCCCAGAGAAACAATGTGTGCTTGATATATATGGCATGTTAAGTGCACTATTGTCTTTTAAATGTCTCTGAATATAACATGATTCCCAGAAATCTAAACAGTTGAATGAATTTCAGATGTTACCTAACCTCAAAGGGCAATATCTGCTGTTTTTAACTTGCCAGCGTCATAGTGACTTCTGTCAAAATTACACCAGGTAACATTTTATGCTGTTTTCAGGTTAATTTACCAGCTTCCTAGTCACTTTCGGGATGCTCTACCCGCACAGTTACAGCATATGCAATAGGACAACAGTGCCACAATGGACATACCTTTGGCATAGAGTCCTTTTTTTGTTGTTTGTTTGGGGGCGGGGGGCTGTGTCTGAGTCCTTATTCCAGCTCCCAGAGCTGAGGTCATATAGACTATAAGAAGGAGGTGACACAGTGAAATGACATTTTAAAGTTGAGAAAACATACAACTCTTAATCAGTGATAATGTTTTATCCCATTACATTTTTTTGTATTTATTTATTTGTTTGAATTAACAAACCTATATTCCTATTATTAATAAATCTATGTTTCCAGCTTTTTATATGTTATAAAAATGCTGAAATGTTGACCTGTAATGACCTACCTTAAGTTAGTAAAAAGGGTAGCCTATCTGAAACATTTTCATGCCAACATAGTATGGTGTTCTTATACCTATGTCTATGTCAAAATGTTAGCAAGCTGCATTAATGTGATTTACTAATAGTCCTGTTCTTGAACAGCAACATTTGCGGTTCTGTATATAATCAGAAACCTTCTTGGTGATTTCTAGTGATTTTTTATTTATCCGTCTTGCTCTGATGAAAATGAATGGAAATGTTTCTGAAATCCAGTCAAATCAACCACATATACCAACTGCTTTTTGCTCTTTGAGCAGACACATGGTGATTTGGCTCAGATTTGGCTCACATTTCTGAGCAACTAATGGTTGTAGTAATGCTATTATAACATTCTGTGAGAATTGCTATGTAGCAGGTGACATCCAGGTACAACCAAGTAAAAAATATCTTGTAAACATATTTGTTACAATGCAGAATTACACAAGCAGCAACACAGATCTCATCACTTATCTCTCCAGGCCTTTGAATGAGAAGATTCTGCTTGTGCAGGTACTTGTAGGGATTTTCCTCTATGTCAACTCTCTCATGATTTTCACCTTCCTGAAGAAGGAGGCCTTCAGGACAGACACCCGTTACATCCTCTTTGCCCAGACACTCTTCATGGACTCCTTCCTCATGGTGCTGACAGATCTGGCGCTGGTGGCAAGCTATTACAGTTACCCCATCTCATGGATTGTGTGTGTGTTTGTTTGCATAGCAATGACATGGTTTAAAACAGGAACCCCACTGACACTTGTGGCCATGTGTCTGGAGCGATACGTGGCTATCTGTATGCCCCTGCAGCACGCTGACATCTCCACACCCAAGACACGTTTGGTGGTCCTGGTGATCATTTGGTGGCTGAGTGCGGTCCCCGCGTTTGTCATCCTGTTCCTGTTTCTCTCCTCCGCAGGCGAGATCATGCAGAGCCCAGGCGTCGTCTGCACGGTGGAGAAGCTCATCCTGGAGAGGTGGAAAAAACACCTGCGCACAGCCATCCTTGGACTGTACTTCCTGTGGATGTCCGCCATTGTCGTTTTTACCTACTTCAAAATAGTCAAGGCTGCTAAAGCAGTAGCTTTAGACAGCAAGAAATCAGTATCGAAAGGCCAGAAAACTGTGATCCTCCATGCTATACAACTGCTGTTGTGTTTGATTCAATTTCTCTGTCCCTTAGTTGAGTCTGCCGTATTGCAGAATAATTTCATGCTTTTTGTTAATGTCACATATTTCAATTTTGTGGTCTTTATCATTACCCCGCGATGTCTCAGTCCACTTATTTATGGTTTGAGGGATGAGAAATTTTTCTCTGTCCTAAGGTGCTACGCAGTTTTTGGGCTGAGCAAGAAAGTTCAGACTGCATTAAAAAAAACTTAGTCTTTTATTTTTGAAGCCAGAAAGCCAGAAAGTGTGTTATATTGTATCTGTGTATGTGTATGTGTGTTTAGACATTTCCTGTCTTTGTTTTCTGTAAACTGAGAGCCAGCTGTAAGCTAATTTTGCATGATATTGACTACTGGGGAGGCTTTAAGGCCGACTGCATGAGCTTCTGCAATGTTCTTGTAACAGTAAATACAATATAAACAACATACAATACAAATACAACATAATACAATATATTGTTATAACAGCTATTGTGGCAGACAGACCTCACTACAATACTATACATGCAAGTGATACAGGGTTAGAGTTAACCCATTACTTAAGTAATACTCCCCCAGTTTTATTAATCATAGTTCACAGTTTCGTGTCATTTTAATAAATCATGATACATTACTTAAAAAAACACATGGGAAAGGGCATTTGGAATTGGCTGGTAAGGGTTTAAGGGTAGGAAATAAACAGGCCTGATGCAGTACAGTTCTGCATTGTGCATTCTGCACACAACACAAGGCATAGCCTGACACATGGATACATGCACGTGTGTGTGTGTGTGTGTGTGTGTGTGTGTGTGTGTGTGTGTGTGTGTGTGTGCAGGCGCATGTGTTGTAGGACAGAACAAACCAAGGCCTGTTTAGTGATAATATTGTGACTGATTACCAGTTGTAAACGGTGAAGAGATGATGTACTATAAATCATATGCCATTATAAATCACATACAATCACAATAAAACAAAGAGCTGACCTAAAGAGTCTGGATGACCATAACTGACGATTTAGCACATTTCTACACATTGCCCATACACGTATTTAATTGTGTATTTTTAAAACGTCAGCAGAGTCGGAGGTCAATGTCCAACAAAGTGGAAACATGATGCAATATTTTCAGTGTTTTGGCATACAAAGCCTCACTGGCTTCATCAGTGACGCATGTTCACCGAGGTCGACGTCTCGGCAAGCAAAGCTTGTTTGCCACATGCAAGCTAGACAAATATGGTGGCGCAATTAAGGCATAGCCCATGGGCATTGGGTTAATGATAAAAGAGCTTGTTAATGACTGAGGAGGGGAGACATGTGCCTTAACGACCCTCTGGAGACCAATGCCCACTCATTAGCCTTTGCAGAGGAAAATTAGTAGGGCCCAATTAATGAAATTACACAGAAAACATATTTTCCAATTACTCGTATCTTTTAACCTCAAATATGTGAAATATGAAGAAATCTCAGCAGACTATATGTAATAATGGCCTATTATGTAATAAGAGTAGAATGGCATTTTGCTGCCTAGGTCTCTTTTGAAATAACTTTGGTGTTATCAAATTACTCCAAAAATCTTCATCATGTGATGCAAGAAAAACAATGATGCAATAGCTGTGAGACTTCGGCTGGCCACTGCATATGTCAGTCACTGAGGCTTTTGCACACACAGCATTAAAACAATTATACTGCACAACAGTAATGAAATGACTTCAAATTAGACTCAACATGAAAATATTACCCTGATAGTATTGCCCATTGGTGAGGTCTGATGAGAATAGAGTATTGACTCTCAGTATGACAGTTCAATTAAACTGATTGCCTCAGTTTGTGTGTGAAGGCCTAATAGCAGGCTGTTTTAATAGCAGGCTCATTTACTGGCAGATAGAGCAATAGAGCAATAAAGCCATATGTGAAACAGGACCTCAATAGCTTTAACATAATTTCTATCATATTTTGGGGTGTCAGAAGACAAGAATGCATATTTTTACAGGCATGTATAGCAACAACATGTCACATTCTATCATGCAGTGCCAATGAGTTATTTCCAAGTCTGTTGGACTCCAAGGAAAACAATCCAAAACAAACTGACAACTTTGTGTTGAACAGTCCCAGCACTAGTCGTCAAAGCAATGTAACATGACAATGGCATGAAATTAATTTGGCCCTTGAGAAATCAAACTACAAGTGACATGTTTGCCCTGAGATATCCAATTTCTTGGGACTGTGCAGTCATTGTTCAGCAGAATAGATAAAAAACCCGAAGCCCTGCGCCAGAACCTGTCAGATTGGACCTCACACACTTCATAGTAAGGCCATGAATGGTGTGACATGGCAGAATGACCTATTTACATGTCTTACAGTTCTTTGTTTGGTGATTAAGTTATTTGGTGATTAAGTTATTTGGTGATTTAGTTTTTTCACATGAATGTATTATTTTAAGGAATTAGAAATTAATCGTTAGAATTTATCATTGCTGCAAAATATGTGCCGATCAAGTAGATTTTATTCATTCATGATGATGTCTTTTGTGATGTGTTCATGATGTACTGTAATCGTACACTGAAAGATTGTATGTTTATGTATTTGTTGAATGGTCATGCATGTGTATATATGTAGTGTGTCTATATATTTAATGAGGTGTGTCCTTCTGTTTGCAGCTCCCCATCTGTAGCACCTTTATGAGCCAGTCAGCATTATGCAAAATCTGAGCAGTGTTCAGGTTAACATCACGTCCGACCGGAGCCTGATGGTGACAGTTAAGGTGTGCGTGGTCATCCCCATCTTCAGCATCTTCCTCTACTTTGTCATTCTCATGCTGCACACGTTTGCGTCACACCGCCACTTCCTGGAGAGCCCGCGCTACATCCTCTTCACCTACATGCTGGCCAACGACACGCTGCAGCTTCTCACCTCTGTGCTTCTTTTCCTCTTCGTCATGGCGCAAGTGAACTTTGCGTTGGTCTTCTGTGCACCGCTGCTCTTCTTCTCCACGGCCACGTACCTCAACACACCTCTCATCCTGGCCGTGATGTCTCTCGAGCGCTACGTGGCCATCTTCTACCCGATGCGACGTCCAATGGCGTGGCGCGCCGACCGCATATGGGTCATCATCCTGGCCATATGGCTGCTCAGCTGCTTGCAGCCAGGGGTTGACTTCATCTTGAGCAAGCCCCGCAGTGCCTCCGACATCCTCAACACACCTGTGATGTGCAAGACCTCCGTGCTCAATGTGTCGCCAGCCCAGATGCTCTTCAAGGTCGTGCTGAATGCACTCTTCTTTGCCATTGTCGCCGTGGTCATCGTCTTCACGTACGTGCATATCCTACTTGGCACGCGCACCATGCGGCAGGACCGGGCCTCGGTGGCCAAAGCCCTGCACACAGTCCTCCTGCATGGCCTTCAGTTGCTGCTCAGCACCAGCTCCTTCACCATCCCCTTCACCGAGCACCTGATCGTGCTGCACACAGGGTGGCTGCGTGAACACATGTCCTTCCTCAACTACGTCAGCTTTGTCATCTTGCCACGCGTGCTCAGCCCCCTCATCTACGGCCTGCGCGACGAAAGCTTGCGCAAGCACATGAGACGTTCAACGCTCTGCTGCTATGCCAGGGCAGGTCGGTGGTCAGGCAAAATCAGACCTAGGGCAAAAGGCAAAACCCTAGGCAAGTGACCAAGAAGCTCTCGCTTGCTTTTACACCTGGTGCTTTGACCTCTGTTCTACTGAAACAGTGTATGTGTGCAGTACTTTCAAAATGTAACAATAATGACTTGTTGGAGGGGGTATTACAAAAAGGAAATAGATGTGCAATGTGTTGTAATATAAACTGCATGTAGGCTACTGTAGTGTTATGAGTGCACTCTTTCAGTTTAGATTGACGGCTCTGTGGACTGCTGCATGTAGTGATCTGATGACACATAAGATAAGACACATTAGACAGAAGACACAGATACAGATTTTCTGTGTCATTCTATTAACATGTTGGCATTTAACTGCTGTCTGAGTTTAACTTAACCTTAAAAAATGAGTGTCCAGTTTGTCAGTGATCACATGCCTGGGCCCTTACTGATAGGGCCCTTACTGATGGGGTCATACACTTTGAATAACATTACCTTGAATGACAAGTGCAGTAAATCTAATCTTATGGCTTATTTTATGGGGTTTGTGTATAAAGTTATGTACAGACCTGTAATTTGTGTGTGAGTGTGTGTGTGTGAGAGAGGCTGGGGGATTGGGCAATATTTTGACAACATATTTGTCTATACCTGATTGATCAAAGTGTATTTAAGTGTATTTAAAGTGTATGTTTTCTTTTCTGTGCCCCTTGTTCTGAGTGACGCTTAATTCAACTGTTCAACTGTGAATTCAACTTACTTTCCCTTTAACCATTGATGTTAAACTGAGTGAACACATGCATTTTGAATTACACTCTAGAATACTGTTCATTGACTATTGCCTGTAAACTGCAATATGTTTCCAATGCAGCCTGTATATCTTGTCTACATCCACGCCAGTCCAGGGGATACTGATCAGTTGTCTGAGCTAAGCTCTGACACACTAAT
Source organism: Tenualosa thibaudeaui (assembly GCA_027481765.1). NCBI lineage: Eukaryota > Metazoa > Chordata > Actinopteri > Clupeiformes > Clupeidae > Tenualosa > Tenualosa thibaudeaui. The sequence goes on along the minus strand of JAIFZK010000130.1, from coordinate 1,277,418 downwards.
ATTCAGTCTGGTGTGTCTAGTTTGACACTGACACACTAATATTGAGCCTGGTGTTTCTAGTTTGACTCTAGTTTGGAGTTGTTTCCATGTCACATTTGAGGTTAATCTACTATTAGAATGTGCGTGTGTCATCATCCCTCGTTACTCTTTGAAATATATGTCCTCATTAATCACTAGTCTACGTGTGGTCTTAGACATGAGTTCTGAGGAAAATGTCTGTGGTTCTGTGGAAAATCCACACACATGTAAAACATTTTGGTTGATTATTTTTATTTGCTGACGTGCAGATGTTTGTCACTTTCACCACTAATAGGTATTTGGTGAGAGCAGACCACCTCAGCATTTGTCCCCATTTAATTGGTAGTTTTGTGGTGCAAAAGCGCCATCTAGGAGTGATAAAATGTATTACATCTTTGAGCCACACTACTTGAAATGATTCTGTATCCTCACAAATGTTTAATGACCGTCTTTCAAATAGCCTATGCACATTATATCACAAGATGATGATATTTCATCTAAGATTTATGTTTAACAAGTTTATACATATACTATTTGCTGAAAAAAAGAAAAATAAATAAAATAAATTAGTATTTATTATCTCAGACACAACTAATTAATTATTTGGCCTGTACATGCCATAGACAGTGTGAGAGGTAACCTGTCATCTTTGCGTACAAGCTGTAATAAATCATGCTGTGCAAACAGATTGTAGAAAAGAATTCAGGAGAATGTTGTTCTTTCGTGAGTTGAGATGATGATAATGATAATGATGATGAACTTTAAAAGTAAAGAATTAATCTAAGCCGTGTGCGCTCCATGCTCTTAGCGGAATAAAGCACTGAAATGTCGGTCAGGCATAGCATGGCGTGGGAGAGCAAATGAGGGGTGTGCTCTGCTGTAGAACACACTGCAAGGACCAAACGGCGCAACTGTTAGAACTCTCGCCGCACCAGCTGAAAAACCTGTGGATTTTTTATTTTTTGAAAGCTTAGTGAGATAAGTCTAATACAGCTAGATCCATTGTACACACCGATCTTTTTCTCTCTGTTGCGTTTAGATGAGAAAATGTCAGTCTTGAAAATTCTGACGTTATGGTTCTTAACGGGTCCTGTTGTAATTTCCATAAATGGTGAAATATTTACGTCAATGGTGAACGTAAAACAAGCTATTGATACTGAAAGAAAACTTATTTATCATCTGAAATCATACATAGAACAAGAGACGGAAAGATTGCGCGATATTCAAAGGTAAGTGAAATAAAGGGCAAATGTACTATGCAGGCTGCTGATTACAGATGATGTGCTTAATTACACTATAGGTCTAACGTACACTCGAAGAGGTTCTATGAAAGGGTATACATCTTTATTTTTACAATTATTATTTGACTGTGTAACTTGTGTTAAATGTCCAGTGTGTTGCGTGTCAGAGTAGTCTTATAAACCATAAAGTGATGCACCACGCACACTTGGAGCGCAATAGAGAAGGTGCGTGATGTTTATTTAAAAGGAGCATCCCTCACGTGCTTCTAGTGTACTTCAGTTTGTGTGGTTGCATCAGCTATCACTTCCGTGGGAACGTCTGGGTTTTAATTTATGTCCTGCCAGGACGCACAATAAAGCCACGTGGGTAACGACTCCACTGTGAGTACGTTGTAGTATGTTGATGTCGCGAAGATCCATATAAACATATGGTTGCGACAGACAAACGCCTGAAAAAGCTGGGTAGACCCAGAGTGAGATCATCTTCACACAGAACGCTGGAAGTAGGCTAACTGACTTTCGTAATATTAGAACCATTTGGTGATTCTAAAATTAAATGTGGCTCCGTGTTTCCACAGATTTTACGCTAAAGTTTCTCAACTGCACAGCGCGGTTTACAACAGACTGACGGGAGCGGCAGCTGCGAATCCCCTGGTGGCTTTCACTCTGATAAAGCGACTACACTCGGAGTGGCCCAATGTGGTCTACAGCGAGGAGGCTCGGGAAAACACCGAAGGTGATTTAGCAATACCCTTGTCACAAAAAACACAGTTGACGCTAACAGCTGCGTCCATCCTCCTTTCCAGAAGACGTCTCCCCAGTTAAAACCTAAGGCCTTCTGTTATATGACATAATGGTTTTACTCTCCACCTTTTGTTGTGTCTGTTGTGGTTTTGGGGCTCAGCCCTTAGATCTGGCTATAGGAATGTGGAGGGGAGCTTGCCCAAACAGGAGGACATTCAGGGGGCTGCCCAAGGCCTCATGAGGTTACAGGATGTGTATGCCCTGCGTGTGGAGGGGTTGGTCAGAGGACACTTCCAGAGACTGACCAACCAGGGCAACACAGTCGACATTTACCAGCCCCATGTGTCCATTACTCTCTCAGGAGATGACTGCTTCCTGGTGGGGAAAGTAGGTACCTCATCACTATTACACTTTAGAAAAATCAAGATTGTTTGATAATTAAAATGTAAAATGTAAAACAGCTCTGTTTTGCTCCTTGTGCAAGTGGCATAAGCATATCTCTCAAGTGTAGAGGATTTTTCTTATTCCTCTGAAAAGTAGTCTCCATCTTTCTTTCCATAAATGGAGTCTCCACTATGGGGTGGGGGTTACCGGGTTGACTCAGGGAGAAACCCAACACCAGCACTCCCTCCGAACACCACAGCAGGGCAGGGGGATGGATGAGCAATCTCATCTGTGTGCTCTGACTGAGTGCTGAGGTGTCCCACTGAGAAGAGGCTGTGGAAGTATTTAGACTCCCCTCCCCTCCCCCATTCCCATGCTTGGGAGTGTGTGAGTGTGTGTGTGTGTGTGCGCGTGCATGTATGTGTGTGTGAGTGTGAGTGTATGTATGTTTGTGTGTGTGTGTGCACACGCGTGTGCTCTAGGGGGTGGTGCAGAGGAGCCTGCGGAGGTGATGAAGAGGGAGTTTCCATTGGGTTGGGTTTTCCATTCAGACAGTGTGGAGGGATTCACACACTGAGTCCTGCTTGTGCATGCCTTCTTGCTTATCATGTGGAACAGACTGCCCTCAGTGTCCCACAACAACTCGTCTGTCTGTCTGTCTCTTGCTATGTCTGCCTGTCTGTCTGTCTCTTGCTATGTCTGCCTGTCTGTCTGTCTCTCGCTATGTCTGCCTGTCTGTCTGTCTGTCTGTCTGTCTGTCTGTCTGTTTGTCTGTCTCTCTCTATGTCTGTCTGTCTATCTGTCTCTCTCTCTATGTCTGTCTGTTTATCTGTCTCACTCTCTATGTCTGCCTGTGTGTCTGTCTGTCTGTCTCTCTCTACATCTGCCTGCCTGTCTGTCTGTCTGTCTCTCTCTCTCTATGTCTGCCTGCTGTGTTACTTCATGATGCATAAAGAATCTGAAAAAAAGAGCTATCTGAACAGTAGTTGCATCCAAAGCTTTCCAGTGTTTCATTCAGGCTGACACTATATATTCTCATCCACCAGATCTTCTGAGATCAGTGACCTTCACTGACGACTAAGTGAGGAGTGGAGTCTGCCAAGGCTTTCAGCATGTAGCGTCATGTGTCTGTTATGGCATTTGGGAAGCGAGTCATCACTGGCTCATGCCCCATACTGAGCAGATGTGGTTTGCTGGGGCACATTAGAGTTGACAAAATTTGGAGTTATTTGTTGCTAAGAAACTGCAGAAAGCAATCTATTATGTGACATTGTACATTTCACATTGTAAAACAGCAGTTTTTAATAATTTCACTTTGGAAAATGGATCCAAAATCATTCTAATGGTATGCTGACTCATAATAAGGAGAATTACATATTTGCCATTGCTATTGGTGGGACACTTAGTACTATGTAGCCTTCCTTTGGTGGCCTGAACTAGAAATGAAAAAAAAATCCTCACTTGACCCCTTTAACAGAGCAGACTAATAGATCTATGTAACTATGTTTTTAAATGTTGTAAAATTATATCTAGTGTGTGATTCTGTAGGTTGCCTATGACGTGGAAGACTATTACCACTCAGTACTGTGGCTGGAGGAATCTGTTCGGCTGTTCAGGGGGTCAGAGCTGGCCTGGAGACCAGAGAATGAAGGAAGTCTAGAGGATGCCCTGGATCACCTTGCCTTCTCACATTTCAAGGTGTTGCATTACGAGTTCCCACTGATGAAGATAGGGAAAAATAACTTCTCATATGATACTGTCAAAGCATTAGTATCTAGAAAATCACTGTACAAAAACTGTACAAAACCAATGTATTATTATTATTATTATTATTATTATTATTATTATTGTTGTTGTTGTTGTTGTTGTTGTTGTTGTTATTATCATATTTAATTACTACAGTACAAGTTTACATTGACATAAACATGTAGAAAGTTCTGTTATATAGGTCCATGAGTATCTTTTTCAGTGTAGGAAAAGGTTTTAATATGTCCTTTCCAATTGAATACTTTGGATTTCATAGACAGCAGATGTCTTTGTAGTGTGCACTGAGTCTTTCTTCTTCTTTTTCAGACAGGAAACATTTCTTATGCATTGAGTCTCTCGCAAGAGTTGCTACGTCACGGTAAATCTTTCCAGCCATAACTGTTTAGCAGCAGCCAATAGCTCAAAAGAAAAAAAGTGGTGAAATGTTGGAAACAGCTGTATTTCATATCACAAAAACATGTAGCTGCTATTCTTTAGTATTTGACATTGAGAACTGCACAGAAAAGTTTATTGTCTCTATTCTTCCTAGCAGAAGAGCGATGCAGTTATTTATTTTTCAAGTGTTTGTTCAAAGGAATATAAATCAAAAAACGTAAATCTTTCTTTCATATAGCCTAATGTTTCTGCCAATGAAATCACAGCAGCTTCCCTGCCAATTCCTGTAGAGCTTATTTTTCTTCAATTATGATGAGTGCATTTTATCAAATATTTTCTCAACCAGTAACATTCCCTGGCTCTATCTAAAGATCCCTTAAATGGAAGAGTGCTGCTCAATGTTGAGAAGTATGAGAAACTACTTGTGGATAATCCCTCCATGGACACTGCCACTAGTGTTTTAAAGAGACCGTCCACTACTTATCTCAGGACCAGGAACACCTATGAGAGGCTGTGCCAGACACAAGGTTCTCAGGTACACCTTCCGTCCTATTCTCTTGGTCTGGGTTGTCAAATTAGACATTAGAGACATCATCTCTGATTATTAAACAATTCACAATATATGGAGAGCTTACAAAATAAAAATTTCAAGGCGTCCTGTGTAGAACACGCTGTACTATTTACTGCATAGCCAACTCACTGCATATATGACTGTACTGCATGTGACTAAGGAGTGTGCCATTGCTGCATGTACTTGAAATTTTGTATGCAGAGGAGACAGCATTTCATGTTTATTGGAAAAAAAGATGACGTGTGATTAAAAAACTCCTTTGCGAGGCTCTCTGTTAATCTTGCACCAGAACATTGTTAACAAAGAGTGCACTCGTGCACAGTAATATAAGCAAATGAGGTTCAGAGAGTGACTCATCTTCTTTGGATGTGCTGACATCATGGTGTTTGAACACCGTCTGGGGGACGCCCACGCTTGCTGGCCAAGGTTGAGGATGAAGTGATGTTGTTCGCTTGGAGACACTGGTGCACCACACACGTGTGTACCAAAACCTGCCAGCTGTTTTTAAATCACCCAGCATGCTAGACCACAACAGGCTTTCATTAACCTCACTGTTAAATCTAACCAAGATATATCCTTTTGGAAACAGAGTGACAATAGCTTCAAATAATCAGGTGTTGTTTGCCAACAGAGAAAAAACATCTGGCCACCCAGATTAAATACGTAAGCCACATTCAGAGGAGTATAAATAAATGAAACAAAACAACGGTGCCTTTCCCTCTGTGTTTCTGTTTAGCTTTTGCTGTGTTGCCTGTGGTAATGAAGTTCGTATGGTTTGTGTGTCGTAGCCAAAGCACTATGAGGACCCGGAGCTGTTCTGTGATTACTTCACCAACGGCAACCCAGCCTTGTTCCTGCAACCCATGAAGCGAGAGGTTGTGAGCTTTCAGCCCTATGCGGTGCTCTACCACAACTTCATCACCGACAGCGAAGCAGAGAGCGTCAAAAAAATAGCTCAGCCAGCTGTATGTATTGTTTGTCACACAACCCTGTGCTGCTCTTTTGTACATGAAGAATTTATTTCATTTGACAAATTCTACCCTTTTGTTAAACGTCAATATTTCCCCCATTGAAAAGTCAGTTAGGAATGGTGAAGTTGTCCAATGTTAGACATTGAAGTTGTTTGTTTATGTTATTGCAGTCATATATTACTGGTAGACTTGTGCTGCAAATAAATCGACAATATTTTACTTTGAAGCCAACCAACCTTCCTTTGCTCTGAGGCTAACAAGCTGCAATTTCTGCAGTTTATGGTAATTCAAACTTGGAAGAGGTCTAACAATGTTGCATTGGAGGAAGCACTTCAGCGTAATTTGAAGGACTTTGGTATGTTTCCAAACTCTTAAGCGGGGCTCTATTCAGAAGGATATACTGTACTGTTTCCAACCATTGGCTTGGATTTCATTCTGCCCCTCTGAGTTATTCTCTGCTGAGTAGGACAGCTCAGGAGACAGGAGCTCTTATGGACATGCCTCATGGAAAAAATATATAATGCCTTTCATACCCACAGTACAGGCTAATTTACTGTACCACAATGAGGTGAAACACTTAGTACTGTATCACCGATGGTATGAAAGTGACATGTTCTGGATGAGTCTTGTCTGTAAGGATTTTAGCAAGGTTTGAATGGATTTTCCACTCCCCTGATGCAAAGCCCTCCACGATTTTACCACTTAAGACAACATACTGTATGACGACACTCCTTGACTGTTTTTAATTAAAAACAGACCGGGCAAACCTCTCATCTCCTCACCAGCGGGCCCCTGCTAATCATCTGTTCCACTTTGTCTTGGCTTGACTGTTGTGGTTATTAGCCACTTGCTCTTTTGTTGGCCAAACGGAGATCATTGATTACCATCTTTTTTCCCTCTAGAAATTATTTGGGTAACTTTTCTCTGCCAGTCTTTCAGTTCTCGTTATATTCTAATAAACTACTAGGTTTTTCCATACTGACAGCACTTTTGTGGATAAAAGATTCAAACAATGTGATCTTTGGAATGTATCTTTGCAAGTCTAAACAACAAGGGTTATGGTCAGTAAGATGTGTTAATGTGTTAAGTCATTTGTGAAGTCTAGATCAGAGGCCTTTTTTTCCCAGGTTATTTAATAGGATGTTTTCCTTTGTTGTCAGCTGAGAAGGTCTGTTGTGGCATCTGGTGAGAATCAAGCAACGGCCGACTATCGCATCAGTGAAAGGTACAAACTTATCAAATTATTCAGGACTTTCTTGTTTTTCATCACTTGCCACAATTACAGCGAGCAGGCTAGCCACATTTACATCTTATCTTCTTGGAACAAGTTAAGTCATTTTTAGGAATGCTTTTTTGGAACAAGCTGAATTTACTATATTTCAAACAAATGTGTTTAATTTATGTAGGATAATTAATTAGGACTAACCTCAATAGGCATATAGGTTTGATTGTTCTTGTCCTAATTATTGGTAATTTGCCTGGATGGCAACTACTTAATGTTGTGTCTATCTGTGTGTGTGTGCGTGTGTGTGTCTGTGTCTGTGTCTGTGTGTGTATGTGTCAGTGCATGGCTGAAGGACACGGCCCACCCCATAGTCGGAAAACTGGATGAACGCATTCACATGCTCACTGGTCTGAATGTACAGCACCCTTATGGGGAGTACCTCCAGGTGGTCAACTATGGCATAGGAGGTCACTATGAACCCCATTTTGATCATGCCACGGTAAACACCACATTAACACTTGTGCCACAATCTTCATGTTGTTTGAAATGAAATTTGGCATTAAGGCAAAGATTAAGGCATAATTGATCTGTGTGACATACTTTTGATAGGAGTTTTGATTAAGGTATTGGCTTACTTCAGAGGGCATAATCAACCTGTGACTGAGTGTCCTATCACTCTTTCAATCCCTTTTCTAGTCAGAGTCCAGTCCTCTTTACAGACTCAAAACGGGGAACCGAGTTGCTACCTTCATGATATATGTGAGTGAATGACTTTACTGTTCCCCTTTTGGCAAGATAGACATGTTTGGCTGCTTTGTTTGACAAAAAAAGGCCTTCGGCACTCAAGGCAAGCATTATTCAAATCTGACAAGCATTCAGTAACTCAGTATATCTCCAGTGGCCGAGTGAAATGATCTAATAATCTCCAGAGCACCCCCTGGCCCCCTCCCCCAAGCCCAAACATTCCAGTAGTGAACAAGAGCATTGGGTCTTTTGGTTTTGGAGGCCTTACCTGTGCTGTTTTTCCTGGGCCGCGCTGGCTATAATTTTATGACATGTGCAAACATGGCTCAGTGTGAATTTTGTCGTCACCTGCAGCTCAGTGCTGTGGAGGCAGGTGGATCAACGGCCTTCATCTACGCCAACTTCAGCATTCCGGTTGTGCAGGTACAGTTTCTACTCTTATCTATATACATTCACACTACAACTTAGTACCCTTATTCTTTTTCCTCTGTATTTTTGTGTGTATTTAGTATTTAGTCTGTATTTTAGTGTGTATGTGTGCCAGCCTGACAAACCAGACTATAACATCAGAATGTATAGTCTGGACATGACCGATGACCAGGCTCAATCCTAGGGGCTGAATCAGCGGTTATCTTTCAAACTGCCTCTGCACGCAGTAGGAGAGCACTACGACCAATCAGAGCAACATCGGCAAAACAGCAAACGAGTCCTTCTTTGAAACAAATAACTTGAGTGCCTTTTTCTGCTCAAATTTCTAAGTTTAAGTCTAAAATTTTAAGTCTTCCAACATCGATACCAAAGCCAATTCAAATGACTGTTGTTCTTTGGCTACTGCCTTTTGCACCATCGCAGCCCTTTTGTTATTGTGCTAAGCCCGCCCAGTGACTCTCTAATGGTCCGACCAATAACAAACCGGCTGAGCAAAACTATTTGCTACCGCTAGGGTACATCTAGATTTCTATGCTGTATGTGTGTGTGTATATCATGTGTATGTCCTGTTATGAATGACATGGATGTGTGAAATTCCTACAGGATAAATAAAGTATCTATCTATCTATCTATCTATCTCAGGGGTTCTCAAACTTTATTGGATCGGGGATGCCTCATAGAGCAGAAAAAATTCCCAGGATCCGTCATAATCACAACACAAATTTAACAATACATCCTTTCATCCTATTCATTTGTTCTGTTAAATGTGCTAGATGCTACTTTGTAGCAAACTTTTACACGGACCCCCTAATAATGCGGACCCCTGGGGGTCCCTGGACCCCAGTTTGAGAACCAATTATCTATCTGTCTATACATACATACATACATTCATTTTTTCATGGTAGATGAGGTGTTCATGTGCTTCTCCATGTATTATAATTCAGGAACACCATCCAAGTGACAATACCTAGGTGCTATGTGGTGTTTTACTAAGTTGAAACATCAACAGCAACAAAATGTGACAGCACAACAGAACTGATGTAACGTCAAAAGTGCCGAAGCACTGTGTTGTCTAGATATCCTCTAAAGTTATCATGCAAACCAACTAGTGTTGGCACCAGCTCTCTTATAACATTGTACCACTGTATTGAAGACAGTAACTTTACAATAAGAATACAAAGCTATTAAGAATACAAAAATATTTCATGAAAAAGCAGCTTTAAGAGACCTTTGGAGCACTTGATCCACACTAATGTTTCCATAAAGTGCTAATTCTGATTGGTCTGTGTTCTCATGCTCCCTCTGTGTTATTGGGCTTGTCCCTTAAAGCCAATGTTCTCACCTTCAAATCACCTCAAGACTGGACTTGTTCCCCAAGTCATTCTCTCTCCACGGCTGTCAGAATGCTGTATGTGCAGTGATAAGTGATTTTCAATGCAGACATGTTAGATAGATTCAAAGGTCTTGTTATCTGTGTAAGTGCAGCAGTAGGTGTGTGTGTGTGTGTGTGTGTTCCTTTAGGACAAGAAAGCTTTAGTTTTTTTAAGAGTGTGTTGTCTTTGATAAATGAACCAGCAATGGCACTCTGCAGAATTTAGACATGGGGTTTAGCCCCTTTGACCTGTGCTGATAAGTGTTGGTCATGAATATCTCTGATGGAGGCCCACTTTGGGCCCACTTTAACATCATGCTTAGTGGAAAACCATACCGCTTATTACACGTCTCTTTGTATGCTATAGAATACTCCATTCACTTCAGTGGGACTTACCAACATTTTATGGTTGGATATTTCTTGATAATGGACCATTAATAACAAACAGTTGTTATATATATATATATATGTAACAGTTGTTAAAAAAAGCGGAACAAAACGTTGCCATAACCAGTCAGCTGATCTGTAAGTTCACGGTTAAGTGACTTTTTTTGCGGAAGCTATAATAATTAAATAATAATAATTAATTAATAATTAAATTACTTTGAAAGCAATGAAAAACAATGCTTCGTTGTTATGGTATTGATAACTCCAATAGGTAGCTGTGTAATAAGCAGGATACCATTCTAGGTGGTCATTATCGTGGAATAGCTCTCTTAAGAGGGATTCTGAAGCCCTTCTCTCCACGTAGGGCTCCCATCACTCTGTCGGGAGTTATTCCACTATAATGACCGTCTCACAGAACGTTATCCCTTACTTAGAACTACTGTCTCCTCTGTTTGGAATGGTCACTTGTAGATTGTTGATATTTCATCAAACAGCAGTAGTCTTAGCTCTGATGGTGTTGTTGTGTAGAGTGATTAGACATTAGAATCCCAAGGCTTGAGCCAAAAAGGAAAATGCTAGAATATAATTTCGCTCCATTACGTGGTGATGTGGTGGTGGTTGTGGGGTATGTGTGTATTCCAGAATGCCGCCCTCTTCTGGTGGAACCTTCATCGTAATGGACAAGGAAATGGAGACACACTGCATGCTGGTTGCCCCGTCCTCGTTGGGGACAAGTGGGGTAAGAGTAACAATGAAAAACCCACATCACACTTGATGAAAACATTTTATTAGCCAGAACTTTGAATATTCAAATAACTTTTTTTTTCAGTGAACATGCCTTTCTTTTTTCACAACTATGCTTGATTCCAGGAGCCAAGAGTTAATGATAAAAAAAGTCTTTGTAGCATAATTTTTCCTTAGGTCTATCATTCATTTATTTTCACCGGAAGGGATCCAAAGTCATTCTGGAATGCTCCGAGGTGGAGGGAGAGTGAGGTGGAGGGTCGCATGTCTTTCATAAGGAATGAAAGCAGCTACATCTGTGTCCCATTACAGACAGTGCAGTGTGGCTGGGAGATCTGCTCAGACATCATATTCAGCTTTACAATGATGTGCTGAGCATGGGCAGCTTCTCTGCTTCTGCTAAGTGTCATAGGGTTGTGTAAGCTAAGTTGCACTGCAGGAGGTGGAAGGATGGTGATGTGTTGTCAGTGGAGGGCAGTGTGGGGGTCAGTTTGTTACAGACGGACAGTTAGAAAGTAGCAATGGAAAGTAATTCCATCTGCTCTTTAGGTGGTCTTCTTTGACCCCTGTCTGATTGGAAACAGGCAGCTTCACACAGAGGGGAGTCGGGTGACAGGAAGAAGAAAGAAGAAGAAGAAAGACCTTTCATGGAATTTATTAAGAGAACAAGCACATTGAAATAGCCAAAATAGGCTTTGAACCCTGCACTGTAATTATTTCTGTCTCAATATGAGTCAGTGGCAATCTGTCAACGACAATCAGTATATAGTCACGAAAAATTCAAGTGGATTTTAAGTGGATTTTAAAATATTTAATTTTCTTTTGTATGTGCACGGATTGGAATCTAAATATTAAGATTACATATCTTCACCACATTATATAAACATTTAGACTTGTCTAGCATACGCAAAAATCTAAGATTACCATGCACCAGCTGTTATAATTTGCAGTTGGTCATTATGTCCGTACGTCTGTTTAAAAATGTCCGTACGTATGTCCCTCTCTCTCTCTCTCTATCTCTCTATCTATCTCTCTTTCTCTCTGCCCTCTCTCTCTCTCTTTATATCTCTCTCTCTCTGCAGTGGCTAACAAGTGGATCCATGAGTATGGACAGGAGTTTCAGCGACGCTGCAGTCCCAACCCTGATGAGTGACAGAGGAGGAACCACGTCAGGGAGAGGGAGGATGAGCACATATAGAGGGAAAAAGAAATCGGGGGCTGATCCTGTCTGGGACCGCTTGGAGTACAAGAGCCAGCCTCTACAATGGAGCAGTGCATCAGGAGGGGTGTGAGGGAGGCAAATGGGAAAGTCAGAGAAAAAAAAAGAGAGAGACGATCGGAGGAGATGGAAGTGAAGGGGGTGGGTTGGTAGTTGTGGTGGAGGAGGGGAAGGAAGGGGGGAGGGAGGGAAAGGGAGGAGAGCTGGCTATCTGCCCTCCGTGGTGTTTGGAGAATTCATTCACCCTCAGGGAAGAGAAAGAGAGAGAGAGAGAGAGAGAGAGAGAGAGAGAGGCGCATGCATGGACACAGCCAAAGGATGACGAAGGGGCACAGAATAGTGGTGCATTTGTGTGCACATGTGTCTTTGTCTGTGTCACAGGCTGGCTGGGTAAATGTGTGTCTGTGTCTGTGCACACAGGTATGAACAATGTTTGTCTCTGTGTGTGTGTGTGTAGGCAAAGGTGTGTGTGTGTGTGTGTGTGCGTGCGTGTGCGTGCGTGCATGCATGCAATGTGTATTTAGTGTGTATGTGTGTGTATACATAGGTCTGGGGAATGGATAGCCTGATCAGTGTGCAGGCATTTGGCAAACAGCCACCAGGGGCAAAGCTGGCCTCTGGCTCCCCACTCCCCAGCCACTGCTGCTGGCCTGCCCCTTCCCTGCTCAAACGCTCCCCACATCCCACGGACACAGCCGCAGTGTAACTCCCGTGGCATGTTTAGCACAAGTGACGGTTTGTTTTCCCCTAAACAGGACATAAAATATCCCCTCTGACAAATGACACACTCAAGACGGTTGTGCTCCGTTTCCCAAAAAGCTGATGTAACCTAATTCAGTGATTAATCTGTGTCTCTCTTCTTTGCATTGATTACACAATCTCTCCTCACTTGCAGTCCCCTTGGGACTGTCAGGGCCGTATAGTTCTAATGGTCTCGCTCAGTATATGCATACGCTTGCCTCTATATACAGATGTATCAGATGTAACTCGGGAGGGGAGAGGAAGGTCATGTCTCCTACACCGTCAATGAGGTCGTTAGCTTGTCTCCCCTTCATCAGCTGCAAACTGGAGTCAGCTTGCTCCCCCTTGCCTGCTATTTCAGGGCTTATAGTATGAGGAACAGTGTGTGTAACTCAACCAATAGGTGCTCCTTGCTTGTCATGTTAGCTCGTTTTAAGGGTCCAAGGGTTTCATCCAAGGGGGCACAAAAGACAAACGTGAAAAAGTAGGTCAGGAATCCTTTTGGGAGTGGAGTGAGCGATCAGCACTTTTCCATATGTGGACAAGCATGATAAAGTGATGAGCTTGTGCTGAAATGCAGGGGCAAGAGGCTCCAAAGGGCTTTTGTGTGTGTGTGTGTGTGTGTGTGTGTGTGTGTGTGTGTGTGTGTGTGTGTGTGTGTGTGTATTTAAAACCATTCGCATGTGTGAACAGTGTGAGTGCTGGTGTTTTCACATGACTAGAATGTGTATCCATGTATATGTGCATGTTTGCTCAAAAAAGAGTTTCTAAGTGTATTTGCACAAGAGTGCATATATGTATGAGTGTGTATGTGCATGTGTGTGTATGTATGAACTGTGTGTGTGTGTGTGTGTGTGTGTGTGTGTGTGTGTGTGTGTGTGTCTGTGCATGTGTGTGTGTAGGTGTATGTGTCTGCTATGGGCCCCTCCCAGAGGACTGACAGGCTTGCTAAGAGGGTCGAAGGCCGGCAAAAGGATCATAGCCTGAAGGGAAGTTAGGAACTTTTCGCTCACAAGCACAACACAAGCACACACACACACACACACACACATACACTCATCCCTCTTAGTGAAACACTCTCTCTCCTGTACACATACAGTTGTTTATGGCCAGTGTGTGATTGTTCATCTTGAGTCAATGAACAGGTAGTTACTTGACTTGATTTAAGATAAGGTTGTTTACAAAACATGAAAGATTTTGCATGTCTTGGCTTATTCATTATTTTTATGGAATAGTTCAGGACTTCAGCATGTTGGAGGTCTTTCAAGCAGAGACCCTACTTGATCCATCTCCTTGTCAAAGAATGTGCACATATTTTATTCTTATTTCTATTGTGATTGTTAAGTGTCAAAATGAAAATGTTCTGTTGCTGTGACTGTGTAGCTGTATGAAATGGCAAAATTGATGCCATTGTTGACATGGGACATTGAGAGGTGATTGCATGTTTGACAGGTGACTTCTGTTAATTAAGATTTTCATTAAGAGGTCCTGTTTGTTTTTTAATTTGGACATCATCTGTCTGTTAAATTGAATTAGGACATTTTTAATAGTCCGTCATATTTTATACCTCCCCTCATATTTTCAGTCTTTCAATTCCATGGTTTATTGCACTTGGACTTCAGCAAAGGTACCCTTTTGGGATGCCTTTAAACTGAATTATGAAAAATGTCACATCTCACATTAAATTTTATTCATTCTCCAACACTTTCATCATTCATTTCAACTGACAGAAATGTGACAGCATTTGTTGAGCAGTTTCAAGGAACTGAATCTTGTGCCCTGTATTCATATAGAAACAATATACTGTAGATTTATACATACTGTTTAATCTGAAGCTAAAGCTTCAATTAGGCTCTTATGGCCATCCTCAGACCAGCAAGTATGTAAAGAACTGTAGCCCCCATACCCACAAAATGTGGGTCTACTGTTATGTTTCCATGGAGATGCAAAGGTTCAGAGAGTCCATGCCGAAGACAGAGGTTGTTGAGAATTGATGACTGTGCAGCAGTTGAGGTCAGTTTTGGGCAAGGGAATAGCCCCATTACCATCTCAGCATAGAATTTCACATAAGGGAAACTGGTTGGGGAGACCAATTTTAAATGCAAACAACTTACAAGGGGAAGCCAACTAGGCAGATGGCCACACTGTTGTAAAGTGTATGCAGCACAGGACTGGAATGACTCATGCAAAGGGTCACAAAGTTTAAAATTATCTCAGAATTTAATCTTTTGAAGGTCTGTTTGCTGCTTGCTATAAACTATTGAAACACTTCTTACAGTGGTATATGTTTTATGTCCGCTTTAACTTTCAATACAGTCATATGCAGATACACACATTCATTCACACACACACACACACACAAATGTTTGTCAGATTTCACATAACTCACAGGGGTAAATGCTTCCATCTAGTGGTTATAAAATAACACGCAATTTGGTCATAAATTTGCATGACTAAGCAACCAAAAATATAACTTGGCCAAAACAAGGCTACAAAATGCAAAATAAAAGAAGAAAATGAATGAGAGCATTTTATTGTAGAATTTATGTTAATCATTTAGGTCAGTCTGGTAGGTTCAGAGAGCTTTCAGCTTTATCACAGCGCTTGAACAAATGGAGAGGTTAGTACAACATAAACTATACTGGGTTTTTCAAAATTGGCCCATTCATTGAACCCATCACCACTTTGTGTCACAAGATACTGAAAAGTAGGACTAATTTTGTTATAAATTTTGAGGCCCAAGCATAAGCAAAAGGTAAATTAACATGCAGTGGCTGAACCCCAATGTCCTCCTTATCACCAGGCCCTGAACCCTAAGGATTTATTAACTGGCATTAGCCAGCCAGGCATGAAGTCAATTCATGCCAGTAAGTCTGAGGGTTCAGACCTTAGGACAGACACTGGAATTCAGTGAATGTCTAGTTTGTCTGTCAGTGCTTTCAAGAAATTATTACTTTTTAACATATGCCAAATTGGACGTTGATGGCCTGCTACTAGGATACTGCATATCATCACTGAATAAAGGTCTACAACTAGGCCCTTCGGTACAATAAGAATGACACAATGAATTATATCTGCATAAAACGTATGCAAAGTGTGTTTTACAAAACCACCAGAAATGTATATATTATTAGAGAGATTATTACAGCTTCTTCAACCCATTGCTGTAGTCTGTTACAAAAAGCAGTCAGTTGCTGCACAGACGCCATCTGGCGCGATTGTTTTGAAAGAGCCTTTCCCATAATGCCTAGAGTGCACGGCTCGTCTTTTGATTGGAGGATGAAATAAGAAAAAAAGTTGGAAGTCGTTGTTGCTCAGTTGCGCGGTGTGTTTGTATGAACTGTCATTTGTACACTTAGCGATAGGTGCAACCCGAAAGATTATGTTATTGTTACAAGAGTTACGTATATGTGCAAGGAATGAAGAATAAAAAATCGAAATCTACCAAGACTGGAGTTACCAGAAAGAAAGGTAAATCAACGCCACTCGCGACATCCGTAGCTGTTTCAGATTATTGAGTTGCTGCCTTCAGGTAAAGTAGATAGCTAAGTTGCTAAGCTAAGTGATAGCATGCTAGTAAATGTGCATGCTATACATGGAAGCAATTTAATGTCCGAAAATATTTTCAAGGAGAATCTAATCTCATTAAACAGCCTACATTGTAAAGAGACGACAACGGTTTCTAGACTTCAGGTCAGCCCTGTAGTAAACGTCATGTTACACCAACACTGTTGAATCTAACGTAGCTTACTGTTTAGCAGTGATTTGTTATTTTGCTAACGTGACTGCTTAGTGATTATCTTTTGTAGAAGTCTTTATTGAAGTAGAAAAGCCCACTTTCTCTAAACGTAATTTAGCAAAATCTCTCTGACAGTTCCCAGTGATGTGTCTCCTTCGACAAGCCTCCCACCGCTTGTGGAGGGCCAGCTGCGGTGCTTTCTCCGAGTGACCGTAAGCAGGATCCTGTGGACGATTACCAAGCCTCCACAGAACCCTCAGATCAGAATAAGATGGTGGGGAGAGTCGTCCTCCGGAACCCTGTTCCGTCCAAGGGATGGATCACTTGTGGCACAGAAGGGTATTCAGTCCACTGCTCGCTTTCCTGTTCGCTGTGGACCAAAGCAGTTCACATCCTATTTGACAGGTACACCTAGAGGAAAGCTTCACTGTACACATTTTATCTTGAATCTTGAATGTACAAAAACCTTGATGTGAAGTGCAGGTAACTCTAACTGTTGACTGAACCAACTACATACTCGTCTGTCTCCACTCAGATATGGGCACACTTGTTCTTGATGTTGTGACCAAACCTGACCACTTACCTGTAGCGCGGGCACAGATCACTGGACTGTCACGCCTCTCCCTCAACAACTCCATCAGTGGATTCTTTACAGTTGTGTCCCCTACATCAGACAAAATGGGAGAGTTACAGGTGTGTATTTAGTCTGGCATCACAAGATTGTCAGAAATCTTATGAAGTTATTTACTCGTATGTTGCTATATGTCACTTTTGGAGGACAGAACATTGAAAATTGCAATGTTCTCTCATGTGTCATTGTTTTGCAGATGGTGCAAAAATTCTGTTGCAAACAAATCAGAGACTCTGATTTATATATCATGTCGTTATGATGCCTATGCCAGTAAATGTGCAAATACTCTTTAACATGTACATATATCAGTGCAATGTTATGTGATGAATCTGCCATGATGAATCTTCCATTAGGTCTCACTTGCGTTGGAGCCTCTTGTGGAATCCTATGACAGTAGCAGCTCTTTTCCCACCCCAGACATGAGCCTTGATGCCCCTCCTAAAACTCTGCCTGATCAGAATGTTCTGGTGGTGCCGTCCAGACCTCGATCTCTCTCTGGCAAGGAGTCACTGGCTAGCGGTGCTAATACACCACGGTAAGCCCTCCAGATGGGTGGCATGACTGAAAAGAATTTTTGAAAATAGATATATTAACTATGTGAACAAAGCTCTTATTATAAGTATATATGCATTTCAGTAGACCTTATTAGTGCTGTGCAGAATTAATAAATCTTGATTTTCCATTCTATTCATCAGTATTAAAATTGTCCATTGGTATGGTATGGTATTTTTATGTCTTGGATGATTGACAATGCTTCTTTATTGTTGTGCTGTCAACAGCGGAGTAGATCACTTGTATTTCCCAGAGAAACCTAGAGGCCTATCGGGTCATGTTCAGTTTGCAGCAGATGAAGGGAGACCTACAGGAGACGGACCCCTTTCCATTGCTCAGTGCCCTCAACCAAATGACCTCCTGTCAGGTGAGACTGAATTTGCAAAAAGAACGAGTTGAAGTAGGTTTCCAATACTTCATCCAAAGTGCATTTGAGGGCTGAGTGGTGGTCTGCCCCCTTTGCAACCTGTACGCAGTTGCTCCACTTGTGTCATGTACTTATGTTCCTACTAGGCACTACTAGGCCGTTATAAAGTGATAATATTTAAAAATATATTTATGAAAATACTAAACAAAAGTAGTAATACACCTACAGACCTGTGGTCATCTTTTTTTGGGTGCGCCACATAGGCAGTATGTTGTAGTATAAGGTTATCTTGAAATAGTCTTTCCTTATACAGCTTTGCTTGAGCGTGGCAGCAAACTGCGAGAAGCCATGGTCAAGTCATCACTGAGGGCTGAGCTGGACTGTGAGTTCGGACTGAAGGACACGCCACTACCACTGCCAAAAGATAACATCAGATCCACCTCTTTACCGTGAGTAGTATTGCAGTTCTCCAAAATAGATTTCATTCAGTCATACCTCTCTTCAGGACCATGAAAAGGTTGATGTACTGAATGTATTTTGAGCATCTACTCAATATTTTAAAATGTAATGTAAAGTTGTAAACATTACCATTTTGGATTGAGACTAGAGAGTAACTCCTTGATTTATCCAGTTTAATAGGTTTATGAATCATGGGTATGAGTATTTTGTTTTTGTCTTGTTCAGTCCACTTCTGCCATCTGGGAGGTTATTTCATGAACTTCTCAACCCTGACCTCAGCCCTTCACGTCGCCCACACAGTCCCACCGCCCTTGACATCCCAGAATGCACTGCAGACAATGAGAACAGAGCTGTGGAGCTGCTGCTGGGCAGGTGAGATGACGGATGTCACATGATGTTGTTTCCGACAGCAGTAGGAAACAACAGGGCTAAGTGTTGAAAAGTTTTCTTTTTAAGGAACAACTTAAAGGAATACATTTTTATATATGAACTCTGTAGCTCTGTGTAATTATGCAAAACTAACTTATATATTCATGTTTTCACCCATCAATGAAGTGGAGAGATTCATGAACAACTCTGCGTGACTTGCTCTGTCCATGGTTTTCTCAACAGTATAAATGGCTCTCTGCTAGAGGCTTGGGATGGAGAGGGCTCCCCTCCAGTCTCTCTGTCCGTTTACAGCAGCGTTTGTCTGGACAGTGAGCTCAACGACCCGCACTATGACGAGAGCCTACTGGAAAACCTGTTCTACAAAGCCCCGGTCAGTAAACCAAATGTCCTGGCAGTGTGTTAAGCCCACTGGGCAGTAAATCAAATCTGATAAATCTAATATATGGATCGGATATGGACTTCATGAACATTAGAATTCAAATTTGAATTAAAGGGTCCACTTGCTATCCCTGAATTTTATGAAAGCTAATTCTGAATTTTACACAAGCCTGAGGGCATTGAATGAGATATGATGTGACATGATATGTTTTGCTGGTCATTTCCAGATATCGGACTCAAGTGATCATGATGGTGAACTGGAAGACGGTGGGAAGTCCCTTCCAAGCAAGAGAGAACGCAAGAAGCAGGGCAGGTCAGTTGTCGGCACATTTCTACAGTGACTATACTGTTATGCACCTATCTACGTTGCATAATGTGCAACTGAAAATATATTCTGTAGGAACATAAAAAATACAAACATAGCACAAAATACAGGAGGCATTAATCAACATCAGTTATGAGGCAAATAGAAAGACATGGGACAAGATATGACAAGAAACAACAGGACAAAGTTAAATTAAATTTCATTGGCCTATACTTAACAGTGTGACACAGTTCAGTGAAATCTGTCAACTTTAATGTAATGATGTTATATTATCTCCACACAGTGTTCCAGAGGACCAGCAGGTTCCAGAGGGAAGGGACATGCTGGCAGGATTGAGCCTGGATCGGATTGCCATGCTTGGAGGGATCCGACTGGCCCGGGTAACCATCCACTCCCTGGCAGTTCCTGCAGACAGCTCTGTCACCACTCCCCAGAAGATCAGTAGCAGAGGGAGGCCACCCAGACCAGTCTCCTCCAAGAGATGGTAGAATACTTTGATTCACTGCGTTTAACTTGATTCACTTTCACTCACTGACATATGCACATTAAGTTGAATTGGGGGGGGGGGGGGGGGGGTTCCGACTGTCAGAACTGTTCAGAACTACCAGCACATATTCTAACAAATTTCCTATTGCCTATATAGTCTCAGTAAGAAGGCGATGTTGGTGTTGGTCAGTTTTGACCCTGAGGTGTGTCTTCCTGTCTCAGCTCCTACTCTGTGGAGTACCTGTTCCCAGTGTCTCTTGCCAGTCAAACAGAGGCCACTCGAGTCGTCTCCAGCAGAGTCTCTGGAGGAGGTGAGCATGTTCACATTGTGCAGGTTGCATGGTTTTGCAATGCAGGTACGTCTAGAAAAGGTACATCTAGCCTTAGTAGCTGTTCCCCCAAGTTTGGTCGGACCAATCACATCACTCTGTCCTTGTGGAGAGTCGCCTAGATGTAACCTAGCGGTAGCTTATCAGGCTACTATTGCATGTAGAGGCAGTTTAAAAGACAAGCGCTGATTCCACCCCTCGGATTGAGCCCGGTTTATCATTGTCAGGCTATACATTTTGATGTTATACTCTGGCTTGGCAGGCTATCACATTCTATTAGTTCATATGACCTTACTTACCACTCTGAGACCATTTGAAAGTGGAGTTTTTTTGTTGTAGTTACTGGAGTAACACAGTTTTACAAGCAAAGCTTCTATGTTTTAATTCTGTGTCTATCTTTAAAAAAACTGGTGAAACAACTGGTGAAATGATCATGAGTCCAGTGTTTGTCAGTAAACAGTAACATTTGTATTTGTTTATTTGTTTGTTTATCTCAGTTGTGAAGTTTGTGCATCGCACTGTGTTTCCTGTCCACTTCACTGGAGCTGCCTTAGAGCAGTGGTGGCAGTCAGACCTCACCTTTAAGATCTACTCCAGGAGCAGCACGCAGAAGAAGGTGTGTTGAGTGACCTCAGCATAATACCTTCATAAAGCAGCATAACCCCTTCATAACCCAGTGTTACTCTTTCAAGGACATTTGAACAAATGTCATTATTTGTGTACTGTCGAATTGAATGAGTAAATATGTTTTTTCCTCCTATCTTGAGCCTGCACTCCTAGGCACAGCAGCCTTTCCATTGCGTTCTGTGTTGGACAGTGAAGACCTGGGCCATATTGTTTCATTGCCTGTTCAAAGCACAGAGGGACCTGCTGCCAAGCAGAGAGTTGGTCCTCTGAAGGTAATGGCCCACTCACAGACCAATTACCTTCCCGTTATCGACTTTGTGTCTCTTTAAAAAATGGCCACTGGAGGTAATGTGACCCGTGTCATTTTTATATGGTCTCTTAGATGAACACTTAGACTGTTATTTTTATCGGTGGTGCAGTGGCAGTAATGTGCCGCCTCAGTTTCTTAGGCGTTGCCAAATAGTCCTTAAATTAAGGCACAGTATTGGCTTGTATTGCTGGCATGTTGGCATGAAATGCCGTTTACTTGCACTTGAAATAACCTAGACTTTTAGGGCTGCTTTCCTGTGTATGTATTGAGCCTGGTTCTTAACTAAAAGGTTAATTCAGTGCATATTTCCATTGGAGAGAAAGCTTTGGTCTAGGATTAAACTGTAAAGTCATATAAATGAGAGCATGGGTGCTTGTAAAGTTATGTATGGTTTGGAAACATGTATGAAATGTAGCAGGTGTGTATGAAATATAGCAGGTGTATTAGACAAGGTTGCATAACCCTTTCACTAAGTATGAATCATGACCCCCTTTGGCCTTGTGTCCTAGGTGTCCATCCAGCTGGCTGTGGATAGTCAGGATTTCACCACCAAGAAAAAACCTTTAGCAGTCTCCAAACCCACTCTCAGTCCACATGTCAGTCCACACAAAGCCCTCAGCCCTCATCGCTCAGACTCCTCCGCCAAACACCCCTCCACTGTCCCAGGCTCTGAATGGGAGCCTCCAGCATCACTGCAGCAGGGCAGCAGAGTCTCTCGCAGGGATGCCAGCCCAGTGCCCACCGTCACCTTCAGCCAGGGTGTCCAGCCAACCCAACCCACGAGTAGCCCACCCCGCCCGGGCACAAAGGGTTCCCCATGGGGGCCTGCGGAGGTGGAGGAGGGGGCGAATGAGGTGCTGCTGCACGCCTTGCTCATGGTGCCTGATGGTAAGGATCTGAGCTGCGGGCCCTCCATGCAGCCGCCCAACGTTTATCTCAACTGCAAACTGTTCGGCTCTGATGAGACCGCCAGATCGGTAGTCAGCTGGGGTCAAACCAGCCCTGCATTCAGCTTTGTACAGGTGAGCTGTTTCCCTAATTGCCACTTCTAAAGAGCGATGCGTTACTGGATTATCATGTAATCTGTATTATTTCTACATTTGCTGCTGGCAATTGTCTCACCTGCTGCTGATATTTGGCCGTTTATGATGGAGGGTTATGATTCATTCATGTTCCCTATGGAGCACCGTGTCTTCTGCCAGGAAATTTGTGCTTGTGCTGTGCAGCACAGTGCAGCGCAGAGCCAAGTGGGTTTCCAAATGAATATCCAATAAACAGTGGAACATATGACACAATGAAAAATACTCTCTCGTGAACTGGGCAAGTGAACATGAATAAAGATGTTTTTCATCACAGATGGATGAATGTGTTGAGAGATGAATGTGTTATCTGTATCGTCATCTCCGTGTTTGTAATTCATGAATTTCTATGTGAGCAGATATTTGTAGTTCATTTCTGTTTGTGTATTAATATGTGTGTGTGTGTGTGTGTGTGTGTGTGTGGGGTACAGGTGGCTCCTGTGACTTTAACCCATCGTCTGCTGGAGCGGATGAAAAATAACATGATGGTGATTGAGGTGTGGAAGAAGGCTGGTAGCCAGAGTGAGGACCAGCTGCTGGGGCTGGTCAAACTGCCCCTGCACCAGTTCTACATGTCCTTCAGGTCAGGATCAAGCTCACAAACACCACTGTCAGAACAGTTAGCAGAGGTCAACACTGTAGCTAGGTATAATAATAACAATCTAGGATAAGAATTTAAGATATCAGTTATCGGATGTTGGTGTTGTGATAGTTGTTACAGTATGTACAGAAAGGTTTTTGAGCTGTTGATGTTTGCTTTTTAATGACATTTCATTCTGCCAGTTTTACACAATTTAGGCTCTACTAGTGTAAGGAAGCATTGTTTGTAAATATCTTTAGCAAGGTGGCCTATTGTGGTTAGAGGATTAATGAGGACTTAACACTCTAATGATGCAGTTAATAATACTGTAATATAGAACAGTAATAACAGTTTATTGATGTCTTATTTGATTACAGGGACAACAAAATCACCCACCTTCTCCTTCAGGCCCAGTATCCAGTGGTGGCAGTGGACAGCCACATGCCTATCGTAGATGTGTTTTCAGGCAGTGTGCGGGGCAGCCTCAGGGTCCTTCTGGCCATGGGCATGGCACAACAGATTGTGTCATTACAGCGGATGAGAGAAGAGGAAATGTGCCCACTTGCCCAAGTCCCACGACCCAGTCATTTACTGGACCATATACCTCAAAGAGAGTCAAAGGTCAAATTCTCGCCCCTCTTCTTGTTTAATCTCCTTGCTGCTATATGAACTGAAGTTTACATTCATAAAGCTTCATATAACATTAATCATATCTTGTGTCTGTTTTTGCTTTGTGAAAAAAACCCACAATGAATTGATCGGTTTATTTACATGTTATGTGAGCAGATCTCTTTTATTTACATGTTATGTGAGCAAATCCCTGTAGCACTAGATGGATCTCCCTAAGCTGTAGTTTGAGCTTGTGTTTGTGCTTGTGCTTGTTGCTGTTTGTGCAGGTGAGCGTGGGTGTAACAGAGGCTCTGACGGAGCATGTGTTTGTGGTGCGGGTGGAGAAGGTGAGGGGGCTGGCGCCCCTCCAGGCCACCGTATGGGGGGAGGCAGACTGCTACATCCAATACTCCTTCCCCACCCAAGAGGACGAGTCTAAGCAACAAGCCGACCCGGACATTGTAGAGAGCAGTGAGCACTATTTGTTTATGCATTTCACATGTTGTTCATTTGGAATATACAATATGTGTGATGCTGCACTTCGTAGAGGAGAAATTTTGTTTATTTAAATTTTGAATTTCAAATTTAGTTGCTGTTTTTGCAAAACAAAACCACACCCAGATGTTGGACATCACAAATGTGGTGGACCTGCACCTGACTACTGTCGGGCAGACATCTTGACTCTTATTAGTTGATTACAGTATGAACTACTTCTCACATTATAAGCACACGAACATATTTAGTGTTTGTGTTTTGGATAAAGCGTCTCATGCTAAATGCATGAATGTATATGTAAAATGTAGACATAACCCTGTCATGCTGATGCCCACCCCTATCCCTTGTTCCTTGCCCAGGCGTGACCCTGAGGCCGTTCCGCACAGCAACCACCCTGTGTGTGCCCGACCCCATGTTTGGACACAGTGAGACCCACGTGCTGCTGGTGCCACCCGGTGTGCCCGTCCAGAAACTCCTCCTTAGCTCCCTCTCCAGTCAGGGCCTCCGCAGTGGAGGGGGTATCCAGTTTGATGTGTGGTGCAGGCGAGTAAAATCTGTCTGTCTGTCTGTCTGTCTGTCTGTCTGTGTGTGTGTGTGTGTATGTGTGTGTGTGTGTCATTCAAGTTTGCATGCGACTTAGTGGATCACTGCAGTCTTTAATCACAACGGTTTGAACAAATTATCCACACAGACACACTAGCCTTATATACCCCCTGGAATACACATCACATGTTGTGAAACAGATTGCAGACCCCCATGCCCTTTCTTAGGAATTTGACTTCTTGCCCTCCTGTTGCTCTGGCTTATCTAGGTTCCATCATTTACTTTTTCTAAATTCCTGGTGGAGCCAGATATCTATCTGGTTTTCACAGGCACTTTCTGTTACCCACATTCCTAACCATATCTGGCTTGGTTGGTTGTCATACTCCTCAGGGCTTTTACACAGGGGATACATTTTGTATCACAATACTATTCTCTTTTGTTGACATTCATTTCTAGGTTATTACAATTGTTCTCCCTCTCTCTCTCTTTTCCTCTCACTCATGCACATATGCATGTGCATGTGTGCATGTGCATATGCATGTGCATGTGCATATACTCACTGACACACACACACACGCACACTGTGTGTAAATGTATCACTGTAGTGGTCGGCCATGTTCTCATGTTGTGCTAACATCATCCACTAGAGGGCAGCACCAGCTAACTTTTAAGGTGGAGAGAAGTAGAAACGATGAAGAGCCACAAAGTTAGATGAAAGGTGTCATTCTGACAGCAGTGATTTCTCATGAATATAATCTGTACATCCTAGTTATTGGTTTTCTCTCCCCCCGCCCCTCCTCTGTGCAGGTATTACTACCCAAACGTGCGGGACCAGCATGTGGCCAGAGGGTTGCTGCTGCTGCCTAAACTGTGTGGATTAGTGACCATGCAGAGGCAACAGCAGCAGAAGGAGGCCCAGCTCTTCTCTCTGCCACTCATCCCCAGGACAGAGGGCAGCACCAGTCACCAGCCACCACCCTCAGGTACTCACACACACACACACACACACACACACACTCTTTCTTTCTCACACATACACATACACACACACACATACACACAGAATGCACAGACGCAGAAATCGCTTGTTGGCTGAACATGCACAGTTGGTGCCTTTGGTATTTGGTGAGCACAGTTGCAGGGAATCAGATGAGGCCCTGTAGCCACTACCTAATAGTTTGGTAATGTTATTAACTATTACCAGTGTGTCTATTTGATATAAATTAACAGTTATTTCACCATTCTTTAAGCATTAATTGTTTGTATAAAAACAACATTTTACTTTAATAAGAAACAGCAGAGAGGCTATTTTCTATTATCCAGTGTTGAGTTGATGGTTGTTAATAAGTACCAATGTATCTTTTTTCCCTAACAATTACATTGACATTACTTCAGTATTACATGTTTATACACGTACTATCTTACAATTAATTAATCATTACACAAGCTTAATAGTAAATCTATTAACATGTGCTTTTATATTAATTATTTGTGTACTTTCCTTCTCTAGTAAAGAAAATCTGTTCATTTGAATGGGAACAATTCTTTAATGGTCCCTTGTAATAAAGTTGGAGCAAATTATTAAATAGTATTATCAAATGTCTTTACGTTATCAAATGTCTTACAACGGGTCTGTTTTGCACTGGGAAACAATCACATACACAATGTTGGGGGGGGCGGGACTTTATTTTAAGTATTTCGGATCCTTGATACTGGCAAGCTATGTGGCTGTCTATGTGTGCTGACAGCCAGCTAAACGTCTAATTTTTTTTTTTAAATAAGCATGTTCAGAATCTTGTGAATTAAACGCTGTTTCTTCTATTGCATCCATGTTGCATTTCAAATATCTTCAGCTTAAAACTTCCACAAGAGTAACTTTAGGCTATATATTAACAAGATCACTTACATTCTAGCATGCCTGGTGTTTAAGTTGAGCTCTGGACTTTCTGGACTACAGGTATTTTAATGCCTCTTGTGAGGCATGTCAATTAGGGCTGTAGCTAAAGATTATCATCATTGTTGATGAATATGTCAGTGAGGCCATTTGTGTGATCCAAAACCAAGACCACCACAAAGATGACCGGGGCAGAAAATGGAGAATGGGAGAATAATAATAAAAATAAAAGGTTACATTTATATAGGGCCTTTCACAAACTTTAGTAAACTCACTTTAGTAAGTTTATAAACTCATGTACTGCTGAGGTAATGTAACTATTTAGTTAGGGCAAAAATATACAATGGTAATTATAATTATCAACTTGGCATTAGAAAATAGCCTCTTTGCTGTAGTTTTTATACAAACAATTAATACTTAAAGAATGGTGAATTAACTTGTGTCAAATAGACACATTGTTAATAGTTAGGTATGTCTACTTTGCTATTTATTGTGGCACCTTATTTTAAAGTGTTACCCAAACTTCAGCACAGAGCCCCTCAGATGTTGTTGGCCATGTGTGTACCCATGCATCATATATAACAATGGCTTTATACCCCTCCTGTGCCCAGGATTCCTGGACGTGAGCATCCAGTATAAGCATCGTCCGCTGAGGAGTGTTGGGTCCAGAGGTGGGGCAGGAGCCGGACGATTTGTTACCATGCTGGTGCAGATACACAGAGCAGCAGGCCTGAAGGCTGCAGCAAGGTGAGGCCTTCATCACACTGTGTACACACACACACTCACACACTTTCGCTTGCACACACATAATCTTGCGTGCGCACGCACACAATCACATTTTTGCATGCACGCACATAGTCTTGCATGCACACACATACACTTTTGCATGCATGCTCTTCAGTACACATAGACAGGCACATCCAGATGCTCACACAAACATGCTGATACATAGGTATGCACAGACTTGTGCAGAAAACTCGCATAAGTATCCATGAGCATATCTTGATTATAGAATGCTTGTTGATGTGTGCTGAGTCCATCACATCCATCACAAAGTCTCCTCTGTAGCATATTTACCCTCTTTGCTCCACAGGTCTTTGGCCTCTGTGAACCCTTCCCTGCGTTACTTTGCCGATGCTGGCGTGAATGCCTACGTGAGCCTGCAGCTGTCCTTCCTGTCAGAGACTGAGCGTGTGTGCACACGCGTGGTGGCGGGCACCTTTTGCCCGGAGTTCAGCCACCAGGTGGAGGTGCCTTGCAGCTTGCTGATGCAGAGGGAGGGGGCCGTCACACGCAGCCTTGCGGAGCTGCTACAGGACTCAGAAGCCGTCTTCACCGTGCACAACCAAGACCACCGCAGGGGTGAGTAGGGCTGCAGGGTCGGGCTGGGAAAGACAGGAGGGTTGAGCTAGGTTGAGCTCTGACATGGCTCACAAGAGGCATTAAAAATACCTGTGGTCCAGAAAGTCAATTAGGGCTGTAGCTAAAGATTATCATCATTGTTGATGAATGTGTCAGTGAGGCCATTTGTGTGATCCAAAACCAAGACCACCACAAAGATGACCGAGGCAGAAAATGGAGAATGGGAGAATAATAATAAAAATAATAGGTTACATAGTTTTACACAGGGGATACATTTTGTATCACAATACTATTCTCTTTTGTTGACATTCATTTCTAGGTTATTACAATTGTTCTCCCTCTCTCTCTTTTCCTCCCCATCCTTTTATTGCCCATAATCCTTTTAGGGTGGGATTATGGACAAGAGATTCTCGATGTGGACAAAGATGAGAGGGACTTTATGTGGGGTGGTTGGGCAGTACAGTGGAATAGAAGCAAAATGAAGCATGCAATGTAATTTTGTGCTATAGGTGCTTCAAGGTCTAAAGAGGCAGTCTTGGGAACCATAAGGATTCCATTGGCAGATCTCATTCATAAAAGAACAGGTATGTAAGACTTTGTAGAGTGAAATTGTTTATATGCTTGTTCTCTATAATATTCTGCATAGTGTATTTAAAAATACAAGTGACAACTTGTAAAAGTTTGTCTGACCTACTTTATTCTGCAGGTGAACTCCTAAACCCCTAATCCATATAGTACAGATATGATGTCCTCTATGGTGCCCTCTACTGGTGCTCTGGGTGTATGGACATCCTTTATGTTGACAAGAAATATGATGTCAGTACGGTTGATGTGTGAATTTAGTCGTTCCTTTGACATCCAGGAATCCAGGGCTGGTTTGGTCTCTCTCTTCCCCAAGACGTGAGCTCCTCTCAGGCCTCCCACTGCTCAGTAGGGGGCCTGGAGCTCTCCCTCAGCTTCGCCCACCACTCCGACCGCGACCGTGTGGTCAAGGCTGCCCGTGGCATCGGCTGGGAGCCAGGCCATGGTGATGAAGATGACTGTGAAGATGCTGCTGATGGTGACAGTGGTGGTGCTGGAGCGAGGAGCGTGTCTGTGTCAGTGGCCGTACCTCGAGCCTGGCTGCCAGTGCAGAGCCTTGTGCTCCCCGGCGACACAGAGTTCTTGCGTTCCACTTACTGCTACTTCAGGTACGGGCCGGGCAATAGAGATATGAAACTATGTCACTACAGCGAAGTACAGTATAAAATACTTTATCCTGAGTGTTGTCAGGGATTCTTCCTATTTTAGGAATTTCTGCATGTGAGCTCCCATATTGTACATAAGTACGTATGTTTTTGTGTCATCAGCTAAGTCATCATTATAGCGATATGAGAAATTCTTATGATGGGCAGAAACTGTACCAATAGGCATAATGTATCATATGTTGCATGCCTAATTCAGGTACAAGCTGTATGACCGTGATGCTTGCTGTTCCGACCTCCAACACCCAACCTTGGACAAGAAAACCGAAGCCCAGGAAGAAAACGAGGATGATATCAATGACGACGACAATGATGAGCAAGCAGATGAAAGCATAGCCATGACGACAGTGGCGTTTGAGAGTAGCACCATGGTGGGGCTGCATTGGAATCAGCCACTGCGCTGGTACCTGCGGGAGGAAAGGCTGGAGGTGCAGGTGTGGGCTGCATACGGGAAGGGCCGGGGCGCAAGACCCTGCAACACTGACAGTCTGCTGGGCTCAGCCTTCATAGACCTCTCGGTGTTGGCCAGGCCATCCACACAGAAGCAGACCATCAGTGGTGAGTCTGTTTTACTGATCAAAACACTCTTGTTTAAAACACTTCTCAATGTTTCTTTATCATACTCTTGACAAGGCTATGGATAATTTTGTATATCTTGAGTTTACCTCAACCACTCATGCGTGTTCACACACAAAAAAAGATCTTTCTATAATTGTTGAAAATATGTAGTTCATATTTACGTCAGTTTACTTCAAGTCAAGTGCATTTTTTAACCTTTTAGGAAGCTTAGCTTAATCTCTTTGGCCACTGATGATCCTCATGTCTCTCCCCCTGCTTTTTGCCCTCAGGTGTGTACCCCCTCTTCAGACGCTCTGCAGCCGACCTTAGCGGTGCCGCCATCAGGGTGCACATCACCATGACGCCCGGCCCTACACTGGCCGACTACGATAGCGACCCCCAGGGGTTGCTTTCTGCCGCTGAGGATGACGAAGGGGAGCAGCAAGAAGATGAGGAGTGGGAGGGTCTTGCGACGATGGCGGGCACCACCTCGCATCGGTCACACACGCATAACCATGCCCGCCCAAAAACGGCCATGAGCAGGGAGCCTCCAGCGTCACCCAGCACAGAGGCCAGTGAGGAGGACACCTTCAGTGTGACCATCACTGTGGACAGGGCCATGCACCTCAGCCTGAAGGGTAAGCCTCAGGAGCCCCTGACCAGCAGAGGGGTGTAGATCAGTTTACCCAAAGATCATTGAATACTGACTGAGATAGAGCAACATAATGCATTACAATAGAGAGCAAGCGTAAATAGTTCTGGTCTGCCGAAGTGGGAGTGTCACATAACGTTACAATATAAACTTTTCAATGACCTTCTGTATCATTGTATGAGGG
The DNA here is from genome assembly GCA_027481765.1 of Tenualosa thibaudeaui. Taxonomy (NCBI): domain Eukaryota; kingdom Metazoa; phylum Chordata; class Actinopteri; order Clupeiformes; family Clupeidae; genus Tenualosa; species Tenualosa thibaudeaui. The sequence goes on along the minus strand of JAIFZK010000130.1, from coordinate 1,246,693 downwards.
GTCCACTCTGGACTGCATAAAGGGGCTTTCCCCCCTCCCCTTGCAAAAATACACGGAACTTAACAAACAAACGTTTGTGCCTCTCGCTCCACTTTTACCCTCTCTGATTTACCCTTGCATATTCCAATGAATGTCTTAGTCTAGGATATAAATGGATAATCCACAAGGTATTATGATGGCAGTGAAGAAGGGATAATGAACAAATATAGGTAGAGTATGCAAGTTATAATTGGTGAATATTTACAGATCATTTATAGAATTAAAGTGATTATTTACAGCATGATTCTGTAATTTATGTTGATCCTGTTGTTTGCTCACAATGAGAATGTGTCTACTTCAGTTTATGTGCTTTCTTATCTGCTACTACTTATATGGTAAAAAAAAAACAACTTATAGATGTGATGACCTCTTATGTTCTCATGTCATCCTTGTATTCAGAGTCACAATGTGCCTGAATACATTTTTCAGGCTCAACCAGTAGTGAATATGCTGATATGATTTTCCATTGTCCGTGTCTGACTCCGGGTACTTGGGTGGTCTCTGCCCTCAGCATGCCCGCTGTCTGAGCAGCGTGGAGGGGTGCCAGGCTACTGTGTGTCCTATGCCACGGCTGGCCCTGTTGGCACGGCCAGCACTGATGTGGTGCAGAACAGCAGCTGCCCAGTGTGGGACCATCAGCAGGAGTGTCGGTGGGTCACACTGCTGCACTGATACACTCACACTGTCTTAGAGGAGATCCTCACATGGTTGCCTTCTACAAGGACACAAGGAAATTTTATTGTCACATACATATAGTTACCGGGTGTGGAAGAAATGCAGTGAAATCCACATAGTATGTAGAGAAATTGGTATTTAATACTGGTGAGGAACTCAACTAGCTTAATGTATAATGTAATGAGGCTTCCAAATGGGATCAGTTGTTGGGTGTCCTATCCTAATGTTCTCACCAGTGAAGAGGTAAAAATGTTCAAAGACTTCTACATACCGGTACCATCATAAACCTGAGGCTGAAATATCAAAATGGGCTTTGGTAGAGTTAACTCCAGGTGGCATTGTGTGTGTTGATCTGTATTTAAGTGTTTTATCGTCTGTAGAAATACATACCTGCACCTGTTTTTTTTGTTTGTTTTTTTAACTTCTCCTATATGCTGTTTCATAGGTTATCAAAACAGCTGTTGTTGGATCCTCAGCAATCTCTGGTCTTCAAAGTCTGGCATAAAGGAGGTAATAAAGACATTTCCTGCTCACTACCCTGCACAGTGACTGCTGAGCTCAGATAGCAACAATGTGTCATCAGAATTGAATTATGGGACTGCACCTCACAATAATAATAGTTATATGGTCTCTGTATCATTGGCTCCCAAACTGGGGTCTACAGTACATTGCTAGGGGGTCCCTTGAAAAACTTATCATCTACAAAATATCATCTAGCATCTAACAAATTGATATATGCCTGTCTGGTTAAATTTGTGTTGTGTTGTGATTGTGAGGGGTATCCAGTCCAATAAGGTTTGAGAACCCCTGCTTCATATTATTATTGTCTGTCTCTCTCCGTCCCCTGGTAGATGTGGAGCGCGTGATTGGCTTTGCCACTGTGGACTTGTCTCCGCTGCTGTCTGGGTTCCAGTCAGTGTGCGGCTGGTACAATATCACAGACTTCAGCGGGCAGTGCCAGGGCCAGCTGAAGGTGGCTGTCGCCCCACTCAGGGGCGTCCATGAGCTCAGACGCCATAGGCAAGCCTCCTCAGAGGAGACTGCCAAAGACTCCAGCGTAAGACTTGTAGACTTGTAGTTTCACAAGCAAACAGACTTGTTCCTACCCTCACGAGAGGTCTAAACAAAGGCAGATGTTAACTTTTCTAAAGTTATCATCGCTCTCTTTAACCAGTTTAATAAATATATATATATATACTGCATATTTTTTAATAAATGCAACATTATCAGCCCTGGGTTTTGAGACAACTGTGAACTCAGATGTCTGCTGGTGATTGTGTGGTAGGCGGTGTTGAGTGGCCTCCCACTGTACTACCAGACGTCAGGCCTCTACAGCTCATTCCCCAGCCACATCAGCCGCTACGCAGAGCAGCGCATCAATGCCTCCCCTGAGCGACTGGAGCGCTTCCTGATTGAGAGGTAAGGCATTACACACACACACACACACACACTGTGTTTATCGTGACACGATGCTGATTTCCTCTTTTGGCTTCACAGCAGACACAGCGATCGACATGATGAGCATGTGGAACACGTGCGTCTGTTCCACCACAACCTGCAGGATGGGGAGCAGAGAACCCCACAGCTGGGCACCGCTGCCGGAGACTCTGATCCCAGCCGCTCAGTTCTCTTCTCTGCACTCAGGTACTCAACCAGGGGCCTCTGGAAGGCCTCTTATACACAGACATATACATAATATACAGTTTACAGATATACAGAAGGTACAAGGACTGGAAGCACACATTTATTCTAATGAGAATTCCTTGTTTCCAGGGCATATAACTCAAGGAATTACATGTCATGTTCAGTAATTGAAAAATAAAAATGTTTTATTTTAAATGTTTTTGTTTTTCATTTTTGATGTATTCAGAAAGATTTTTTTGTGTGTTTGATGTATTTAAACCTTAAACGCTGTATAGGAAGAACTTGAATGAGCTGGATGACATTCAGCGGTACTTCAGCCGCAAGCTGTCCACTCCTACCTTCCCTCCTGTGAGCCGGCAGGAGGAAGCGGGCAGCAGCGTCCCTCCACAACCCCAGGAGGAGCGCAGGGACTCGGACACGGACGCCCAGCAGCTCCTGCTCAAAACCAGCCGCCTGGTAGGGGAAGTCAACAGCATCATAAGCGGTGGGTGGCCCTCACAACACAAACACTGCAGGGAGGACACCCTGTTTGATTGATGCAGGGTCAAACTATTAGTAAGAGGAAAGAAAAGAAAAAAACACACACCAAAACAGTGTCTGTTTATAATCTGATGTTTTGAGCTAGCTGTTCTTGAGCTATTTTGCTTGAAGCATCACAGTCTTTGAATTACATGCATGCAGCTCCAACTGCTCTGATACTATTTATCATTATGCCCTCCAGTTTATTACCTCTGCCAAAGAGGTGTTTTTGCTGGCGTTTGTCTGTCTGTCTGTGAGCTAACTCAAAAAGTACTGCACAATTTTGGATTACATTTTTTGGACAATGTAGGTATTAGGCCAAGGAACAGATGATTACATTATGGTGGTGATCCAGAACACTGTCTGGAATTTGTATTGGCTCAGTGACCCTATATTGCTTTGGTGGAGGTCTGCGCTCTTTGAGTTGTTTTGTAGTTGCTGATGTGGTGATGCCTGTAGCATCTATAATTGCTCCCTCACTGAGAAGCTTGATTGGTCCTCATTGCTCTCAGAGAGATGTGACAAACCTTATGTCAGTTTATTCAGGTGGCAGACTTCCTTGTATTTAGTCAGTTCAGTCCCATGACTATAGAGTGCTATCCACTGCTTGCATCTTGCAGATTTTGATCGTTTTTCATTATCCATTGAATCCTTACATCCTTACACTTACATCAGTTTTCCTTTTGTGCTTCTTCCCGCTCCATCAGGTCTGAGTCAATCACACACGCTTTTGACAAAACCCTTTAGTCTGCCGTCTCTCCCTGAGAGAGAAACCTATCCATCAGTAGATCAGCAGGCTGCTGGGTCCAGAGTTGTGCCACGCTCTGAATCCCCAGTCTCTCCCCTATTCTCTCCCAGAGACTGTAGAACACCTGAGGGTGATGACCCCCCAATGACCTCATACGACCCCAGAGTGCTGAGAGAACTTCCTGTAGAAGCTCTGGAGCTTCAGAATGATGACAGAAACCCTTCTTCTCTGGAGGATGAGGAGGAGGAGTTGAAAAAGTGCTTCTCCGGAGAAGAAGAAGAAGAAGAAGAGTTAGAAGAGCAGGATAAGCGTGAGGAAGAAAAGGAAGAGGAGGAGGAGGTTTATGATGATGACGATGAAGAGTTTGAGGAGACGCTGTTAGAGCCCCGCACCTTGAATGAGATCACTTCCTTAACAGACCGAACCAGCCCTTGGACGAGCCTGGTGTCTGACCCAGACCTGGGCTCCCTGCGAGAGATGGAGGAGATGGAGGAGCGGCCGTCTAGAGACCTCCCTCTGATGCGGTCAGGCTTGGAGGAGGGCATGGAGGAAGAGGAAGACGGGAGGGACAGAGGAGAATCCTCACTGGTGGAGACTGCACCAGCGTACCCATCCATTAAAGCACACAGGTTTCAGGATTCAGACTCTGAAGCCTCTGACGCTAACGACACTTTGATCGAGACTAGAAGGACACCAGAGAGTCTCGAGGAGGTGGAGCAGGACCACACATCTCCATTGCAGCAGCAGGGAGATTTGTTATCAGGCGCTGAAGAGCCAAGTACTCTCAGGGGTCCTGGCTACCAGGACGCACAAGGGGAGGCCTCTGTGATGTCAGCCAGTGGTGAGTGCCCTGCAAGCCTGAAACAAGGTCCTGCTGGTGACGTTGAAGACCAGCAGAGAGAAAAAACGTATCCTTTCTTTGTATCATAATTTTTTAAAATTAAGATGTTAGTGTCATTTTCATTCTAAAAACTCAGTGAAGGCATAAATGATTTTGATGTCAGTCTCAAATAGTTGCCTACTGATGTCAGAGACAAATGGGTCTTGTTATGTGAGTGAGGTCCTCATTTTTTGACCAAGGGTGACCAAGGCACCCCACACTCCCATATTACATGGCACCCTCCCTGTACTATTCCCATCCTTCTGTACTCCCCAAAGGCTTACTGTTTCAAACATTACCGTGTGAGTCTTCCTTTACCCACTCTGTAGCGGTGACGTGATAGACATTCCAAACTTCTTTCTTCCCACTCAGCATCTGGAAGCTTCCATGAGAGTTCTCCGCTTGGCTCCTGTCTTTCCTCTGGCTGATTCTGACCCAGTAAGTGTAACATGCACTGTGCCGTCTGCGCACTTCAGCCACTTGGATACCATTACATAAACACACACTTGTATGTCTATATTAGACAGGAGTCTGGTACTGCCTACAGGACAATTTATAACCCAGATTTAGGCAACACGTGTCCCCTGACAAAAAAAATGAGACAATTTTGCTTCCCACTTTTAATGTAAATGTTCTCGGAAGTAGATTTTAATTAGAATCTTTCATTTAGAACATTTCATTAAGAATCTTAACATTGACCTTAGATTGATGACCTTGATCTTTTCCTTCACGTTTCACACTTTCTGTTCTAAATCCTAAATCATGTTGTTGACCATTCACTGGACTCACAGACCTTGTACGTCATCCCTGTGCGGTCTCACGGGACAATAGTGTGGTGGTTTCTCACAAGACCAGGCTGCCGTGACATAGACCTGCTGACTCAGCTCACACCTGTGCCACTATTTCTGACAGGCTGACAATAGTACATGCTTTCATTGTTGGTCACCCTGTTCTGATATCCCTGCCAAGACCTTAAGCACTTTGGGAGGTGGCAACCAGTTTTTACGACACATGCACACACACATACACATACACAGACACACACACACACACACAGACACAAATGACCTTTCACAACAGACGGACACACACACATACTCACAACACACACAAACAGCCCCTTAGCCAGACATGCAGGGGAAAGAGCATGACTGGTGTAACCTGAGTTGTGGAAATATCTGAGTAGTTATTGCTGGCCATTGTGCGTTACCCCCCATGCCCATGTATGCATTCAGAGGGTGTGAGTCCATGAATAAACACCATTCAGAGGCTTGAGTCTCCCAGAGACCATGGGGATCCCTATAACCAGCCTTCAGCTGTGACGTTATCTAAGGAACAAAACAACATGTGCCTCCAAGCCTTTAGAATACCTTCCAATGACCCGAATGTGCAGCTGTTGTCACTCACACACGTCACACTCTGACCTTTAGAACCAGGAAGTCTTTAGAATCCACCAGCCAGACTGGAATATGCAAAACAATTAAAATAAGAAAAACAAATTCATGATATTTAAATTCATAACGCTGTTTTCCTAAAGCTCTGTTGAAAGAATCACTTCATCTTACTGTACACCTGTGATGTAATAGTAATGGCTCCATGGGTGTGATGCCTAGTGTTGGTTTCTGGTTAAACCCCAGTGCCATGGAGTCTTGTTTATAAGGTAACAAGTTATTTATGAGTATTAAGGGGGAAATGTAAAAGACATAGACAGTGTAGCTGAAGAAAGAAAGAAAAAAAGTAAAATTAATCAGATAGTGGATAGATTTTCTATTCATCTATTCTGACAGTTGATTTCTTTAGAACTCGAGTGGCTAATACTTTGTCGTAATCATTCATTTCCTTGCCAGTTCTTGTTTGCCTCCCTTGCATACCAAGGCATTCCTGAGTTAGATGGGAATGGGGGGGGCCCTGAGGACAGACATAGTGATAGTGTCAGGCCTGATGGGTTGTTACCCAAGATGGTCATTTAGAAATGTTTGAATGAACTTTATTGGCACCTGTTCATGTTCCTTCATATTGTATGTTCTGCTGCTCCGAATAGAGCACAAAGGGAGAACAGAATGTTACCTCTTCATAAGGATTATTACATGCACATCACAGTCTTAACACTGATTGGGTGACTTTTGTATTGTCTTAAAGGAAACATCTCAGTCTGCTGGAATTGCACTCAGGACTCGTGTGAAACCAAAGTTTACACCCTCAGCAGCTAACAGAGAGGAGACCAAGAGGATAGCAAAAATATTTGCAGCTCGTTTCAAGGATGAAGACTAGCACTTTTACTTGTTTGTTCTATTTGTTTGTCTGTGTCCACATGTTTTGTGATAGGAATTTTAAAGCATTCCATGAGATCTCTGTGTGTGTGCGTGTGTGTGTGTCTCCTTATCTCTGTGTATGTTTGTGTGTTTGTGCATAATTTATTTTTGTTTGTGATATTTTTTTAATACATACTTAAATATGAATGATGTAAATTGCTGAATATGTACAGTGATTTTGTAATATGAGGAGTGTAAATCAAGTATGTGCTTTTGTATAAATAAAAAGTTTTTTTAAAGATATGATTTACTCTCAAAGAATTTCAATTATTATAACTTTCTATTATTATAACTTTTATAACTACTTTAATTATAACTAAGTCAAACTTATCATGGCGTGGTTTATACCCTCCTCAGTATGATATTTTTCCTGGAGGATGAAAAACAAAACGATTTATTTTATATAAGATAAGCCAATAAACAAAGACAAATAAAATAAACAAAACTCAAGTTACTATGTCAGCCGGTGTTCACGCTGTTCGTAGTGACATGAGAGTGATTTATATGTTTATGTAATCCTGTCTCACCAATGAGAGAGACCCATGACCGCCGTAACAAAACTATGAAAGCAGCGCACACTATGAGCCTAGCGCGACGGTGAACTTGTTGGCCACTCACTTTACAGTGCGTAAGAGTTGCAAGGATATTTAAAGACCCCAAGGTCGTGTGGCTAGTGTGGGAGAGCAAGGTTTGATGTACACAGCTGGAACTGCCTAGAAGATTGTATGTGGATATATATCTTTACACGGATTACACTTGGGAAGACCTCTGAACCTGGATATTTTGGCGGCCTTTTATGCAATAAAGCACATTAATTTTCGTAAAGCTCTGGTGCGCTCGTTTTGACCTGTTAATAGTTTTTTGTCGAACAGAATATCATCTTGTCTGTCGTGCCGTTTTGGTGGTTGCGCAATGAACATCTTTATGGCCCAAGAAGTGGAAAAGAACTCTCAAATCAACGTCAGGACTTTATAACGTTAAATACCAGAAACTGGAGAATCCAAAAATTGTTGTGTTACGTTGCCCTCTCATGGTCAGTGATTTTAAAACCTTGACAAAATCGCTTTTGTCATCTGTAAATGTCCGCCGCTTGTTAAGAGCTATAAAGGTTACTAAAAACGTGTACTTGGATCTCCATCATGGTTGGGAAGATGCCTACAGAAGGTCCTACTCCTACATTTGCAGTAAAGTTTTGGGGGGCTGGGGCAGCGGGCTGTATTGCTGACCTGGTCACATACCCTCTTGACACAGCCAAAGTGCGACTACAGGTGAGAATCACAATTCTATCGAGTTGTCGCAGCAAATGAATAGCCTACCAACTTCAAAAATCTGCTTCGTTTTAATGAGTTTAAATGTCGTAGGTTTACTGTATATTACATGACCAGGTCTACTTTGCATGTGGGTTAGGCCTAATAGAAGCAAATAAATACTCTTTGCGTCTCAGATCCAAGGAGAGTCTAAATCCAACGATGCAAAAAGGGGGAAATACCGGGGTGTGTTTGGCACCCTCAAAACCATGGCGAAGACGGAGGGACCAAGGAGCCTGTACAATGGCCTGGTGGCGGGCCTTCAGAGACAGATGAGCTTCGCCTCCGTGAGCATCGGACTCTATGACTGGATGAAGCAATTTTACACTCGCGGGTCTGAACGTAAGTCGTCTGTATTCCTCGGGGGCATCTCTCTTCAACTCTTTGAGCTGGAGTTTGGGGAACATCAACACGATTGTGCAGTTTAATTAGTTTGACACAGGCCTATTTCTCAGCATGGGGCATACATGCAGATTTTCATTGACCTCTGAAATATGTCTATGCAGACAAGGCCACTTCAGGAAAAGTGACATTAATTTATTACTTTTTTCTGTTTAGAAAACCAATATTATGCTTAACGTCCACCACAGCATGGTTATTTTTTTCCATAGTAAGAGGACAATTGAGAATGCAAACTACATGGTCAAATAAGAAAATGTACATGATAAACTTACCCTGCTACCCAGGGCCGGTTCCTGGCATAGTCAACCTAGGCAATTGCCTAGGGCGGCAAATATCAGGGGGGCATCGCAATACATTCATATATGGGCAATTCCACACAAACTGGCTTGTCCATAACACCAACAAAATGCACTGGGGTTTGTGTGTTTGTTGTTTTTTTTTTACTTCTACAACCAAGAAGAGTGAAGGCTCAAATTTCATGTAATTATCATTTACATCATACAATGCCATGGCGTTGTGTTGGTGTTATGGACGTGACAGTTTTGCATGGAATTACCCATATACATTGTTTTTTCTTTTTCTTTTGTTTTTCACAATTTTTTCTAGAAAAGAGGGGGGCCCTGCCGCTACACCTCTGTTGTGTCTGTCTGAACTTGTATCTTGTATATGGTCTTGTCCCATAGCTTCTCTCTCTTTCCTCCCACCAGATACCACCATCTCTACTAGGATATTGGCTGGATGCACGACTGGAGCCTTGGCCGTGGCTTTTGCCCAGCCCACAGATGTGGTCAAAGTGAGATTCCAGGCCCAAATCAGAGATGCTGATGGTGCAAAGAGGTACAACGGCACCATGGATGCCTATAAGACCATAGCAAGAGATGAAGGACTCAAGGGCCTTTGGAAAGGTAACATTTCTACATCGAATTTACGATTTAATTCTATTTTAGTTCTACTATAGCTACTATACTACAGATACTGTACAACTACTACTACTACTGAATTTTAAAGAGGCCAGAAAATCTCAGCTAGAGTCTAAAATATCTAGCTTTCGAGTTACCTGGACCACAACAGTGGAAGGCTGTTGAATACATTGTGAACCTTTTTTACAGCCATTTTTTCCCCACAATTTATTGGTTAAGTTTTAACAGTGTCTAGACAGTAGCATTTTGTTTTTTTGACCAACATGCGGAGATTGTAGATTATGTCATTAGTTCATATTTATGCAATTGATTTCCCTCCAGGTTGTCTTCCAAATATAGCACGCAATTGTATTGTGAACTGTGCAGAGCTGGTGACTTATGACATCATCAAGGAACTCATCCTGTCATATGACCTGATGTCTGGTAGGCATTGTTTCAGTGACATGTTAAATGATTAAAACTTTTCAAATACCTTAAGCCAAAATTAATGATCACTGGGTCACATGGAAATATCTGGCATCATCACACATTTGTGCTTTTGAGATTACTTTCTATTGTACCCTCATGAAATCCTCACCTTGCACAGTGACAATGTTTATGACACTGTCTGAGTTTTGAAGATAATCTGCCTTGTCACTCCACTGCTGGATTTGTAGCTGGTCGTTGCTTTATTGTTAAGACCAGTATGGTGTTACGCTTATCACTGGGAAAGTGTTTCATTATTCATTTCATCCCTGCTGAGAATAATCTTGCCAGCAGATGGCACAATGTGCCCTAGAGTAGATTCTGAGTATAGCTGGATTTGTGTATAGCAAGATTTGTCAGTACACAGATGTCAGTCAGTGAGCACTGCTAAACTGGTGTACATTTCCCAAAACCTAGTTGCTAACTGGTTGGTTGATTGGCAATGGACAATAACAAAGTTAGTTTGCAGCCATGGTTTTGGGAAATAGAATGGACTGATTTGTATCTTCCACATTTCCAGCAGAATGTATGTGTTACACTCAAGTTTCCCCCATTACTGACTTAGTAACAACATATTATTGAGTTATAAAAAAATCAAATGTTGACACTGTGTATGACACTGTGTCTTACAGATAACTTGCCCTGCCACTTCACCGCTGGCTTTGCAGCTGGTTTCTGCACCACTGTGGTGGCCTCCCCAGTAGACGTAGTGAAGACCAGGTTCATGAACTCCGCCAGTGGCCAGTACAGTGGGACTCTGAACTGTGCCTTTATCATGCTGAAGAATGAAGGACCCACTTCCTTCTACAAGGGGTGAGCATCAGGGTTGGGGTCACTGCTCTCTAACGTTGCATTACAAACAAGTTGGAGGTTGGAAACTCTCTTCAAGTCCCATCTATTCCAACTTTTGAAGTACATTCTCTAACTTCCAAGTTGTCAAGAAAGCAGCATCAGAATTTACATACTGGACATAAACTGTGACTTTTGTATTAGGCTACCACACGACATTGTATGAACCATAAACATTGCACTGAAGTTTATTCTTCATTTACTCATTCTTCTCTTTCCCCTTGCAGGTTCATTCCTGCTTTTCTGCGCCTGGGTTCATGGAACATTGTGATGTTTGTCTCTTATGAGCAAATCAAGAGGATTGTGACAAGGACCCAGCATTCTTCTTGGGAGTCCCCATTCTGAACTTACACAACGTAGGGAGATGTTTTGTCCTTGGCAACGATGGCATGTTCCCCTTGGTGAGGTCTTCACACAGGTCAAGTCATAGACTGTCTTTTGGAACCCATCATGAAGCCTTGTTTCAGTGGACAGTTTAATATCCACCCAAACTACAGGGACCATACCGCCATTCATTAAGTCTTAAGGATGTGGTCTATTTAAAAATATATACATGACATTTTTGCCTGTAATTTTGCTGTTAGACAATATAGCATCCAAACAATGTGGATATGCTGTCAATGTGCTCAAACTGACTGAACCCCCCTAAAACAAGTTGTCATAATGAGGTCAAGGTTAAACTCCTTTTTAACAGGAAGAGAGCTTGAACAGATATTATGCTATGGTTGGGGCCGACTGTGTAGAGAGACAAGGACAACAAGGGGGTAAGAAAGAGGGAAGAGAGGAGGAGAAAAGAGAGTCAGATAAAGGAGTTCATACACACATCAGGGTAAGCATTCTAGAATACATGCACTATTATGCTATCAAACATGCACAGAGACATTACAAAGGGTCTGGTAACCGTTGTTGAAAAAGCTCATTGGGTGTTAGGTAAGCCCTTAATGTCAAAGTAGAAGATAGAAAAATAAATTTTGGATAAATTCACAAAGTTACCATAACAAGGACTAGCAAAGTAATAAAGTCGGGGATATTTGTTGTATTACAGGTCTGATGTTCTGATGGTCTGATGTTCATAACAATGTTATACACACAACACATTAAGGATGATTACTTCCTTTCCCTTATTTGTGAAATCTAAATCTTCTAATTGAGGGCTTTGTAGGTCACAACAGACATTATTTATTTATTAGAAAAAAAGGATGACAGCAGATGATGCTATTGTGGCCCGTGTCTACAGGTCTTCTATAGTGATATTGATGCCCATAATGATTCCTATTCACGTGTCATCCCATATATCCTGTGCTCTTTAGGGTGGTGATGAAGGCACTCTTTAATCCACTATGGCTAATAATAACACATTGTATGCAGTGGGTAAACCCTGTCTTCACAAATGGGACTTTAAGTTGCCATTAATAAATACTGTAGATTTTTGTTTACAGTTTTATCTGTTTCGATTGGATTTATTTCCCTGCCCTCAGGGGCTTCATGTGTCTGCTGAGTTTCTGCTGGCTTTTGTAAGAGAGACCCTGACATTTCTAAGAATTGATTCAAAATTATTACACATTGTACTCTGACTCATCATAATTCCTTGACAATCTGTATAAAAGTTTGTAATGCCAGCAAGTCAGCCTTGCTTGCTGCAGAGTCTAAACTAGTGTTGGTACTCTCCTCACTTCCCTGTACAGCGCTACACAGTTCACCACACTAATGAGAGCTTGTGGCTCTAAGCTGCAAGCTGACAGATGGGAAAATTGCCCAATCTGAGATGCTTGAGAACAAAGCCTTGTGCTGACACAGGTGTAATAGAAGTCTTGAAGGCAGTGGACAAACAACCCTGTGACCACACAAAGGCGCTGCATTCACCCTGCTAACTGCATGGTCTGCAGCCTCCTCCCTGGAGCCTAATTAGGGGGACGAGCTCGATCGAGCTGAACAAACCTTTGGCTGACCTTAACAGCACCACATGAGCAGGGGGGGAATCCTGTCTGACTATGACCTGGCTGACACCACCACTGGAGAAAAACGATATCAGGTGGATAACCAAGAAACTGTAAAGCTTTCAACTTAAGCAAGTTTCTTTTTTAAAGTCATGATAAAAATAATTTAATGTGGCAAATTTTGTGTATGTATGACATGTTTTTGTCTGAAAAGAAAAAAATAATAATGAGGTCCCTGGCTGATCTACATTTGTGTAAGGAGGTTAATTCTCTGTAGGTGGTGACAGTGACACTCAAACCTGTGACCTTGCAGCCAAATTGGGGTGACATTAATACAACATCTAAACAAATAATCCAAAAAGAGTTAAATATCAAAACAACACTATTCATCTGATAGGATATCTATTTCAGATCAAGGTAAATAAATAGAGAAAGAAAGGAAGAAAGAAAATAACTTCTCTAATTCTGTGTGTAACACTGAACACTTAGACATACATGTGCAACAGATGTCAATTAATCCACATCATACCAATTGTTAGATTTTTTTTTACATTTTTTTACATGGCCCCTCTGGTCATTTCTAGGTTGTTGAGGCAATCTTGGTAATTGTGCTGGTCGAGCTGGCCATCTTGACCCTTTCCCATAACTCCTTGCTCTGTCTGGATACCTTAAGTCTGGAGAAGGAGCAGACTTCCACTGATTATGATGGCAAAGATGGTAGTCCAGAGGAGGAAGATATGGTGTTTTGACAAGGTATGCGGTGTGTGGGTAGTTGCAATTTGGTAAAGTCATTGATGAGCCAACACAGTGGCAAAGGCTACGGACCTCAGATGGAGACCAGGCACAGCAGCAATGCAAAGGCGGTCTCACTTCGGTGTTCCTCGTGGAGTTAGATATTTCTTTACTTTTTTCTAGCTTCACGACACGGGTGTGGTACAGCTTGCTGATGACTTGATAGGAGTCAACAAATCGATCTACTGATAACCTCTGATCCATGAATCTCTGCAGAAGTTTCTGCAAGACCAGGAAATAGACATGTTTACAGCACATCTTTGTGTATTCATCACTCTATCTAAAAGATAAGTGTGCACTAATAAATGTGGCAGCATAGGGAACTACTTGTACTGTGGCAACTTACCTCTGATTGGTCCATGGCTTGGCCAATTTTTTTACGGAGTAATGCCTGCATTATGTGAGGCTTCAAGTTCATCTGATGTGCGACTATAAAATATCAAATTTGGGACACTTTAATTTTCCAACTCTACTTACCCATAAGCACAAATGTATTACAGGACTCACCAAGTTTATTCTGCTTTCGTCCAATTTCACCACTGATTCTGCCAATTTCAAGATACATCTCGACCAATCGCAGTTTTCCGCGGCTTAAGTATGGTTGCAGTGATAAACTGACCTCAGCAAGTCTTTGGTTGGACGCCAGCATCATCTGTTTGTGCTGCTGAAGTGCCTGAAACTAATTTTAAAATGACCAAAAGAATTGTTGATTTACAGTAGTATGCATAGCTAGATAGCCAACAATAATGGGTTTCCATTCAGCGATTTGCCGTTTTTGTCCATAAAACCCGAAGCAGTAAGCAATATGTGGTATGCAGCATAACAATTCAGAGAGCGCGCTACGTTGACTTGAGTCGACCAGGTACGAAGGGCTACTTATGTAAATAGTTCATCCCCATTTGTTAGCATATTTCTTCTAACTTTGGTCTGTGGACCTTGTATTTTGTTCCCACAACATGACTGGGACACTGATTAGGAAAATGTACATTTTAGTTCGCGTAACACTGGATGGAAGCACACGCAGAGAAGCCTCTTGAGTATTATTTACATCTGTCTCCATAAACAATGGAAACATGCAAAATGTAAGTAAACCGCATGACACCCACCTTTGGACTAGAGATAATGATTTGATGAATTTTATCTTCATCTTGAAGCAGATCCCGCAACTCTACGATACTGAGAAGCTTCAGTAGATCCGAGTTCGATAAGTCCCAAGTGCGCGTCATTTCCCTGTCTTGCCCTTTCCGCTTGTCAGTTGTGCTGGGTTAAAAACTGGGATATAATGTTAATACAACAAAACTTTTAAAAACTTAGTAGACAAGTAATCTGGCTCCTGCTTTTTGAATCAGGCTCCGTCCATCTCTGTTGTCTAAAGATGACTGTTATCTATGAAGATTAGTCTAATTTAGGAGGAGCTTCCACGAATTATTTCGTTAGGCATCAGATCAGCAGTCAGCACTGAGATTAGTAAACACCTGCACAGACCAGGGGGAAATCCCTGATCACAATCTGCAATTGTGAAAACTAAATAAAAAAATGCCTACTTTGTTCTTCATGAAACACAACTCAGCATTCTGGGTTGTATAGTCAATTCTTGTTTGTCTGACTTTCTCTCTGAGGGGCCCCTTGAGAAATAATTAATATTTGTTGTTATATACAGCATTATAATCTCACACACCATTATACTCATTCACCCACGACTATACCCTAATTACATGTGTATGAGAGAGTACAGTAGGGTAGAGTGTGTGAGAGAGTATAGTAGTGAATATGAGAGAGAGAATAGTGTGTGTGAGAGAGGGGATAGTGCTTTACAGAGAATATAATTAAAAAGGTAGTTTGATCAAACAGGAAGATAGTTTCAATTCTCATTTCATGATTGGCTGCAGCAAGTTTGAATCCTCATACCCTGTTGGTCTAACAACCTGCACCAACTGAGAGCTAAAAAGATATTTGATAATGGATAAATGGAGTATTGTGCCTTGTTTTTTGATGTTAAAGAATATGTTCAACTTTAATTGTTTAAAAATAAGCCCAAGTGCAATTTTACAAGCCCAATTAAAATCTGATATTTAGGCCAGGTATTGAAATTGTCCTTTTGGCTAAATAGCGCCCTCTTTGGCAACCACAATATGTATGCTTTGTTCTAATTTGCAGATGTTCTAGTGGCTACTTGTATGTTTATTTTTTTCTCAATGTAGTAAGTGAAAGAATGAATGAGTTATAACCATGTTCAAAGCACTTTCATTCATAAAATTGTCATCTGTAGCACCACACTGTATAACTATTTGGAGGTGTACAATGCCCACTTATTGGATGAGGTGGTCCCAGAGTACAAGCCACTCTCTTACAGGAGGTTCCGGTCCTGGAGGCTGATTTTGGAGTGGGTTCCAATGTCTTATCTGCAAGGACAATTGTAAGTATATTTAATTTGTGAATATGTCTACATTTTAAACCTCTCATGACCTTTTGCCATATAATATATTAACTTATACAGTGAGGACCTCTCCTGTACACCATCAACACTGCATCACTGGCGAAGAAAGCACAGCGGCATCTGTACTTCCTTTGCAAACTTCATCCATCATGTGCACTTTCTACCAGGGCAACATTAAGAGCATCCTCACCAGCTGCATTACTGTGTGGGACAGGAGAGAAACTGAAAAACAGAAAAACCCTGCAGCGCATTGTGAACACAGCTGTCAAGATCATTGGTGCCCCATTCCCCTCCCTGCAAGACACATACAATTCCCGCCTCACCCAAGAAATGACCATGCTTGTGAGCGACGCCAGCCACCCTACACACCCTACACCCTTCAGCCTTTTTCCCTCTGGGAGGAGATATAGGAGCCTTCATGCCCACTCCACCAGACTAGCAAACAGCTTTATCCACCAGGCTGTCTGGAAACTGAACTCTCTCCCCTCTCCCACACCTCCTCTCTGCCCCTCAAAAACTCTGAAGATGCTGCTGTTTTATATAGTATTATATGCACTATTACAACACATCTTTTTACAGTAATACATTTTGCACATCAGAAAGTTTTGCTGCTTGTGAAATGGTTGTGTTTTTGTCTTGTGATTTCGTCCTGTGAAAGTGTCTCTTATCTGTTGTGCAGTCTACTGTTTAGTGTTAGGAAACATGTCCGCGCCTTTTTACTTTTGTGTTAGGAAATGTCTTGTCCATTTTTTTTTCCTTCACTGTGGGATAGCGAGAAATATACTATCGATTCTTCTGTGGAGAAATTACATGTGCATGTGTACATGTGGAGAAATTGACAAGAAAGCTAACTTTGAACCGTAACATATTAAATTACGATTTAATCTTATCAGGGCTGTGGGTATAGATGCACGTCTTTGGGTTAACATCAGAAATATGCCCTTAGAAGAAAGAAAGAACATGGCACCCGACTCGAGTCAACTTAGCTAAACTGATCATTGTCAGCAGAAGCATTCATACAGAATTAGTGAAGTTCATAGACTGGAGGCACGAAACGTGTAGGCTGGTGGCAATCAGGCGAGTGTGCAAGGAAAAATGAAACTGGAGCACATCTCCGTGTGTCAGAGCTGCTCAACAATTGGACGAAGGACTATTCGTTTTTCAATGCAATTCAGTTAATCTTATTCTGTTGCATTTTTATAGCCTACAAATCTAAATGCACCCTAGCAGTAGCAAATAGTTTTGCTCAGTGGGTATGTCTAGCCACGCACTATAAAGTCTTACCAAGCCTTGTCAGGTCGAATACTGACAACCAAGCGTAATAACTTTGGTTAGCGCTAGCTTGCAAACATTAACTGAACATTGCAATAGAGTTACGGTTCATGTAAAAGGTCATGAGAAACTCTCATCGGCCTAATGTGTATTGAAGTTGACACATCTGAACAAGTTGTTTATAACCCCTTTTAACACAACAATCATTATTTTGCCATAAGGTGAAAATTAATACTTAGATACTAATACTCATATGTCACCACCGCACATAGTTTCACTTTATGCAAAGAGTCTGAAACCTATTAATTGGCATGTATTTGCTCCACGGTGGGCAGATACTTTCTGCTTCAACCAATCGCTACTGTTTCGTCATGATGTATGTCACATGCTGGAACACACTATTTGAATTAAATGATATCTCGATCAGCCCTCCCTCTGTTTGCTGATTGGCCCGTCTCAGCTCAGAGACCGTGTGAATCAAAGCTTACGCCTGGCTCCCTGACGCAGTGGTGGAGCTAAAAGAAATTCAGCGGAAGCACTAGGCAACGCTAGCCAAAAAGACGTAATTAGGACTTATTTGGATAATATCAGCCCTTGTAGCTTTGAGTTTTGTTACAATGAATAGACCATCAAGTATTATTGAAAGAGAATAACTGTACTGCTACCCCATACTAACCAAAGCATATTAAGATAAATTCATATACAACAACTAACTTACTAACTGCGAATAAACAGTAATTAGAAGTTAATATTGGAAAATTCTTAGTAATGGTCTATTATGGGTAGAATAAAGGCATTATTCTGAAAGCCACAATGTAAGTGTAGGTCTAAATGCTTTGAGCACATTTTAATTGATTGCAGCTACCATGTTATGTGGCATACAGTACTGTGTTATTTAATGTAGATATGGAAGTCATGTTTGTTAATGTAACTGGTGGCTCTCTCACTTCAAAAATAGGAGACAACGGAGGGCCTCCTGTGTGCAGCTGTTGCTGCCTGCTTGGGTAACAGGCTGTAGGCCAGCAGCTTCTCTGTTGGTAGATGGGCCTGGTCTTGGTCCTGGAGGTGGCCTGGTGGTTCTCCTTATGAAGTTATGGAGGGCGCAGGTAATGCACAATTTTCACACAGGCATCCACATTTGCAGGGCTGATCCCGATGACTCCTCTGTACATACGCCATTGTGACATGAGAATATGTAAAGCAGTGGTTCTCAAACTTTTTCTGTCATTCCACACTATGGAAGGGTGAGAGTTCTCTCACCCCAACTAATGACTGTCCCAACAATTATGGACACCCTGTCCCTGAGGTACTGGTAGTAGGCCTACTTTTAATTACTAACACGTGAAATCACCACTTGCTCAAGTTAGACGTCATAGGCATTTCTATTTGAATATGTTTTGCAATAGGCTAGTAAAAGCATCAAGGGAGAACAAATAGGTGTGAGTACGTGTCTACTGCTCTTTAGTGTCCTTACTATCAACAACAAAGCAAGTCATGAGTCAAGTAGTGAAGCCATTGGTCAGGGCATCATGTAACAAATAACTTTCTGTAAATATCTGCTTCCAGGTAATCTTGTTTTCAAATATATAATATGATGTGTTAATGACTTATATTACAAGATTTTACTTGTAATTACTATTTCGAGAACTTTCCTTGTGTGTAATTTTTAATATTTTCACCTTTCATTCTCATGCCAACAAACTTTAAGCACACAGTATGATGATGTCTTCTCTATGCAAGAAGAAAGATGAAACTGTGTTTTATGACTGTGTAACTGTGTAAGTCCAGTTTGCGCCATAGTATGCTGTCAGTGGTTAGGGAAAAAACGTTTACAATGATTTTGTACCCCACAGCTGAGACAAATCTCTCTTTCTCAGTCTCTACAGCTGCCACATTAACAATTATTCACCTATCCTTACAAGATAAACAAACTGAGTATTAACATATGAGATGGACTACAAACCAGGCAACAACTCCCACAAGGTCTTCTACCTCACAGGGTTCACCAACCTCGGGGAGCACAGGCGCCTTCTTTTCATCCCCTTCTTTCTTATTTTACTTTACATCATGACTGCCAATGCCATTGTCACTTTTGTCATTGCTACACACAGAAAGCTGTATGAACCCATGTATCTGTTAATAGGATCCCTTACCCTGTTGAATTTCTTTTACCCTTTGATCTTTGTACCAAGGATGATCGTTTCTTTTTTGACTGGCAGAAATGAGATCACCAAAGAGGGATGTCTCTTTCAGGTGTTTCTGATACACTTCGGTGGTAGCTTTCAGGGTAGCATCTTGCTTCAGATGGCAGTTGATCGTTTTTTTGCCATATGCTGGCCCTTACATTACCACAATATTGTCAACCTGCGAAATTCCATTATTTTTACTGTTCTCCTTGCCTTTCGTAACACCTTGACTATAGTGGTGATGGTAGGCTTATTCGTCCCACTCTCTTTCTGCCACACAGATGTTATCTATCACTGTGTTTGTGAACAGACCTCTATCATTAAACTGGCATGTGGAAACGTGGCACCCAATTACGTAGCCAGTGCAGCCGTTTTCTCCCTTACTACCAGTGATTGTATCCTTGTCTCAGCCACTTACATTTTTATTTTCATAGTCATCTTTCGGACTCCTTCGGGGGAGTC
Source organism: Tenualosa thibaudeaui (assembly GCA_027481765.1). Classification (NCBI taxonomy): domain Eukaryota; kingdom Metazoa; phylum Chordata; class Actinopteri; order Clupeiformes; family Clupeidae; genus Tenualosa; species Tenualosa thibaudeaui. Next base: position 1,226,847 of record JAIFZK010000130.1, on the reverse strand, counting down.
TCGTCAAAAGGCCATCCACACCTGTGGCACACATTTAATAGTAATTTATGTTGCCTACATGAGTGTTGTGTGTGCGTTTGTTGGGTACAGGGTGAGCACAATCCCAGCTGATATAAGGGTTTTAATGACATTATCATATATCCTGATCCCAAGTTCGTTTAGTCCAGTTATTTATGGGATAAGGTCTAGAGAGATTAAAGTACATGTGATTAAACTGTTGAAGTTAAATAAAGTGGGCTCTGAGAAGACCTGAAAATGCTATCACTACAGTGCTAAGATTTGTTTAAAAATTGGTGGATATTTACCCTTTTATATTATTGTGTTTGTGATTCACAGATGCTACATTACTGTCCATATTTTGACAGAATTGCTCTGTGCTTCAAGATGTCTTAAAGGACAGCTTTCTTTTTTTGTTTACACTTAAAGCCTTGTTTTCTGATTGTTTATTATAAAATACAATAGTTAAGATTAAAATTTAGATGAACATCTCTTTTCATCTGAGGCATTCATCTGAATTTTCGATTGTGGTGGTAGCCCCCCTGACCTCCACCTCCAACTACAGATTAGCTGCATAAAAATCTTTCTTAAAACGCATTACATTTTTGCTTCTAAAGATTTGAAACTCACCGAGTGGTCAGTAATGTTCACTGATACACTGACACAAAAATCATGAAAAAGTGTGACTTGTATTGCTTCAAACTCTTTGGAAGTTTACATATGGGTGTGATAGCTTTAAAAAAAATAGGTCCGCAATTGAAAATTGAAATGAATGCTCAAAAAGCTGTTGGTGTCAGTGATTTTTTGTCATAAGATAAAACCTAAAATAGTTGTGACCTACCATGCAATTGAGAACTGAAAGATTGCATATATGTCCAGGGAAGTCATTAAAATATAGCCTGTATTCTAACAGCTGAAAGAATAAATTATTTCTGATACTTTGTTCTAGTTATTCTGTGCAGAATTCTGCCATTACACCTTTGCTTCTTACAAATCCCAGAAACAGAGGATGTGTTGGGTCATCAAGTAAGCTTGCTGTACTGCAGATACAGAGTCAATACCAATGATGGTCATACTGGATATCTTAATGCACTGCAGTTTATTGTGGTCTGAGCATGCTTGTTTTCAAAAGTGCAAAGAAGTCCAAAAGACAAAACACTGCGACAGAGCTTTATAGAACATCTTTATAGAACAGCTGTCTAGACTGAAATGTTTCAGTTTTCTAAGAAAGAAAATCATCTGCTGCAGTGTCTGAAACAGTGTCTGTGTCTAAAACAAAATTTTCCCACAACTATCCCTAACTATCCCAAGGTTGCAATGAGAGAAAACGGGCGTATGCGTTTGAAAACGATGGTTAAAATATTACTAAACTGTAAGGAAATGAACTGAAGGATATTTATAGGAAACCTCAAGATTCCAAACATTAAAGCAACAGACTGAAAAGGGCAAAACTGATTTAGGGCTGAATCCCATTTCTTTTGTTCCCCCTTCCCTTTTCCCCTAACCCCTTGCCTCACTGAAATTACTGATGTGTCCCATTGAAACTCATTAATTTGATTCCGTTAGTTAGCCATGTGCTAATATAGTTATTGTGGTTATTGGTTTCATTATGGCATTTACAGTGTGCAGTGTGTTATAATAACAAATGCTTATTCATTCATTTGTGTTGTGCTGTTATGTAAAAGAAATAAAAGTTTATATTAAAAATATGTAGTAAGATACATGAAATATGGAAAAGGTCACTGCAAAGGTGAAAGCAACTTAAGTGGTACCAATTACATCACCTCTGGTTACAATCACTTAATGAGTCTATTTGCAACTGTTGCAAATAGGCCAAACAAATGTCCCACAACACACAAATGCCACACAAACACCCTCAGTACTAATTAAGAGATTAGTAATTGGTCTCTTGGCTGTGGTAATCCAGGCCACAGTAGTACACTGTGGTCCAGCTTGTTCATCTGGAGATGGATCTAATGTGTTTACCACTGCTCACAGACTCAATGAGAGGAAAACAGTCCCCATTTGTGGCAACAGCCCAAGCCCAACCGTTAACACACCTTATCTTTCGGTAAAGTACCTATACTTGACTGACTCCTAGGCAAGTATAGGATATTGTATGCACTTCAGTGTTACAGCTAGGCTACATTTCCTACTGCATGACCCAGCCCAGAAAAACAGTCCTCTGTAGCATCTTAATTACTCTTATAATAAAACTACCAAAATAGCACTCAAGGTAGGTTTCGTCGCGTTTGCAGAGAGGCCACAACTTAACCGTCTAGGTGGTTCATTACTAGCCATTTTTCTTTGACAGTGTGGTGTCCTCCAGCTCCATAATGACTTTTTGGAGAACTTCAAAACTATATTTGAGTTCTTGGTGATAGTCGAGATTTAGGATATCTAAGTCCAAACAGCATTGAGGCAGCTAAAGCCACATTTCCAGCTCCAACAGTACCTGCTGTCCCTCTAAGATGATCCCACTGTCAGGATGGACTGAGGTGTTGCGCTTCACGACAAATATCCCAACTGTCGTTGCACATCAACTTTCACATTGTTTAAAAAACAGATTTGAAGCATGATTGAGCAAAATTGTCATATTAGGTTGTGAAGTCCCTTAAAGGGCAAATTATGGTGTAAACTGAAAATTTGCTGCCATATTGTGAAATTTGCCTTTGCATTTTTTTATAGTTCTGCAGTTCTCTTGTAATACACCTACAAGCCATCAGAAGGTGTGAACTGCTAGCACAGCTGGGTCATCAGAGATCAATTGGTCGTTGGCCACTCCTATCAGGCCTATTGTTTCTCTTGGTCTTGGACTCTTGGTGGGCGGTCTTCTCACTTAACCCTTAAAAACCTTGCTGCTCCCTGGAACCCTCAGAGGAGCTACACACACAGGAAGTAAGTGAGGGTCTGTGTGTGTGTATAGGTGTATTCTGTGCCTATTTTTGCTAACTTGAAGCTGCTTTGGATTACCTGTCTTGTGGGAAACCACCTGATTTGTAATACACCTACAAGCCATCAGAAGGTGTGAACTACTAGCACAGCTGGGTCATCAGATATCAATTGGTCGTTGGCCACTCCTATCAGGCCTATTGTTTCTGTCTGACTCTTGGTGGGCGGTCTCAGCCGGGTGTGACCAGGAGTGACACTGAAGCATCAGCCCGTGTGTTCAGCCCTCATTGTGCGAAGACTGACTGGGTAAAGATGAGCGTGTCTACCTGAGCGTGTCCACCGAGCAAGGACACTGACCTAACTAACAAATCACCATGTCCTATTCTCTGTAACTTAATGTTCTGTGCAACCTTCATCTTGCCACAATGTGTCTCTACTCCATTCCAGTTGTCTCCAGTCGTCACAGATTACGCTTCTACAAAGGAAACGTATCCTTGCAAACCTCCACTCTAGACATCATGTCTTGCCATCCACGAACAACTCCTTCACCGTAGGTTTGTGGAACTGTCAGTCTGCAGTGAACAAAGCAGACTTCATTTCGGCTTATGTGAACCATCTTTCTATGGACATCCTGGCTCTCACCGGATCAAACCAGAAAACACTGCCACTCCTGCTGCACTCTCCACCAACTATACTTTTTCCCACACCTCACGCCCATCCAGGAGAGGGGGTGGTACGGGGCTGTTAATATCAGACAAATGGAAATATACTCAACTGGTACTGTCTGTCATATACAGCTCCTTTGAATACCATGCCATCTTGGTAACGGCACCGGTCAAAATATATCTGTGTGTTATCTATTGTCCTTCAGGTCAAATGGGGGATTTCCTTGAGGAACTTGACACTCTGCTTTCTTCTATCCCTGAGCGTGACTGTCCCATGCTTGTTGTCGGTGATATGAACATCTACTTAGACAATGCAGGTTCTGCAGAATTCCTATCTCTGATGGACTCCTTTGAGCTACAGTGGGTTTACAGCCCTCCAACTCACAAAGCCGGTAAGGAACTTAATCTAATTTTCATCAGGAAGTGCACCACTACTTTGCAGACAGTTACTCCTCTACATCTATCTGACCATTACTTTATTCAGTTCAAGGTTTCCCTCTGTCAGCAACCATGTGCTCCTCCCCCTGTCTCTGTCCGTCGCAATCTCCGGAATCTATCTCCTACTCACTTTTCCTCCTTGGTGGCGTCTGCTCTACCACCGTCTAGAAGTTTCTCTTCTTTTGAGGTTGATGATGCCACAGAGTCACTCTGTTCTACGCTGAGCTCCTGCTTGGATTGTGCGTGCCCTCTGTCTACCAGACCAGCACGACCCACTCAGTCTCATGCGTGGCTTAATGACTCACTTCGGTCACTGCGCACTAACCTCAGAGCTGCTGAGAGGAAATGGCAGAAAACTAAGAATTCAGCCGATCTAACACAATTCCAAGTGCTACTATCTTCCTTCTCATCCAGTGTCACTGCTGCGAAAAAGGCTTTCTATCACGACAAGATTCACAATGCCACGGACACCAAGAAACTCTTTTCCACCTTTAAATCTTTACTAAACCCACCTCCTCCAACTAACCTCACACCTGACACTTTTGCTGCATTCTTCACTAACAAAGTTGAAGCAATTAGTAGTCAGTTCTCAAACCAATCTACAGAGGTTTCTTCTCCTAGCCTCTCTAAACCAACTGCTTCCTTTTCTTCTTTCACTCCTCTCTCTGAGGCAGAGGTGTCTAAGCTTCTCACAGACAGCCGACCTACCTCTTGTCTTTTGGACCCTATCCCAACAACCCTTCTTCAGGCCATAACCCCCACCATTGTGCTAGCAATCACATATGTGGTCAATGCTTCACTAACTAGGGGTACATTTCCCACCGCCTTCAAACAAGCCCAGGTAACACCGCTGCTCAAAAAAACATCCGTTGCTCCCACTCAAGTGGAGTACTACCGGCCTGTATCTCTTCTTCCCTTCCTTTCCAAAGCCATTAAACGAGCTGTCTTTAAACAGGTCACAGGATTTCTCACTCGGAACAACCTCCTTGATTCCAACCAATCTGGTTTCAGAAGTGGCCACTCCATTGAAACTGTGTTTCTGTCTGTGACGGAAGCATTAAAAGAGGCCAGAGCGGCAGATCAATCCTCAGTGCTCATCCTGCTGGACCTATCAGCAGCATTTGACATGGTCAACCACCGTATCCTACTGGACAAGCTGACCAACATGGGTATTGATGGCACAGCGATCTCCTGGTTCAAGTCCTATCTTACTGGACGGTTGTTCAGTGTATCATGGCTAGGACAGACATCGGCACTTCACCAACTCACCACAGGAGTACCCCAAGGATCTGTGCTGGGGCCCCTTCTCTTCGCCCTGTACATCACCTCACTGGGCTCAATCATCCACTCCCATAGCTTCTCTTACCAATGCTATGCTGATGATACCCAGCTCTATCTGTCCTTTCCGCCTGATGACTCCACGGTGTCACCACAGATCTTGGACTGTCTCTCTGATATATCTGTATGGATGAAAGGACATCACCTCCAAATAAATCTCTCTAAAACTGAACTGCTGGTCCTCCCAGCCAAACAAGCCATACATCACGACATCAGTATCAAGATCGACTCCCTGTCTGTTTCTCCCACCAAAGTGGCAAGAAACCTAGGGGTCTTGATTGATGACCAACTGACCTTTGCAGATCACGTTGCCTCTGTGGCTCGGTTGTGCCATTTTTCCCCATTCAACATAAGGAAGATCAGGCCGTACCTAACCCAACATGCAACCCAGCTCCTGGTACAGACCCTGGTTATCTCTCATCTTGACTTCTGCAATGTCCTCCTATCAGGCCTACCAGCCTGTGCAGTGAGACCGCTACAGATGATCCAGAATGCAGCTGCACGTCTGGTCTTTAACCAGCCAAAAAGGGCACACGTCACACCTCTGTTCATTGAACTTCACTGGTTACCCTTGGCTGCTCGCATTAAATTCAAGGCACTTATGGTGGCCTGCAGAATGAATGATGGCTCTTTGATGATTGACCTTGTGCAGGTCAATCCAGACTCTTCTCATATCTGGTTCCGTGCTGGTGGAATGACCTTCCCGGTGCTACCAGATCAACTGATACCCTCTCCACCTTCAAGAAACTCGTGAAGACCCAGCTCTTCCAAGAATATGTCCTGGCGTAAATTTTGAGAACCCACTTAACAATTTAATTTCTCTGCACTGTATTACACTATTGCACTTTCAACTTAAAATATTGCAGTTTCTATGTTAGCAATATGCACTCCTTGTTAGTTCTTTCATTGTGTTGTAACTTGAATGTTGTCCTCTTTTGTAAGTCACTTTGGATAAAAGCGTCTGCTAAATGCCTAAATGTAAATGTTCTCTTGTCAATGCACACAATGACTGTACCTGTCCATGGAAGAAGTGCTTCCTCCATCTCACACATTGCAGGTGGTGATATTGTGCTCTCAGGGTCAAGTTTGCTTAATCATGTGTACATCATTTCTCAAACTCTTCCCTTGGCTACAGATGTGCAGCACTTCCAATGGTCCTAACTTCATAGGATCAAGCATGGTAGCCTGTAGCCATGGTATACTGTAGCCATGTAATACTCCTAAGAATTTTAGGTGTATTCAGATATCTGATTTTTGTGTGAAATTAGCATATAACTTTTCTTATCTGACTATCTGACTACATCTGACTGGATGTTAAATCTGTATTGTGATGAAAGAACCAGAGGAGGGCAGCACAGTCTCATACAAGGGTGTTCAACCAGGCTGGTTGGCTCTGGTTCCAACACATTGGTATTAGAAGTGGGAAGGAAGAAAATCCAACACCCTGTTGAAAAACTCGCTGGATGAGTTCATTTCTTACCTTAAAAAGGAAAGGCAAGGCCAAGGGTTTTAATTCATATTACGGCAATGAAGCATACTGAGACTATTCTTTGAAAGAGAAAAACGTAAATGTTTGAAAAAAGCGTTACGTTTGAAAAATGTAAAACACATACATGTGTTTTACGTTTTATAGTCATAAGTGGTGTGTCATGAGTCATGTCGTAAGTCATGAGAATAAATTTGTATTTACCTCAGACAACTAAGAAAGTTTGGAATGAGTTTGGATCATGATGGCCTTTTACAGAGGAACCATAGAGAGCCTCCTGACCAGAGACATCACTGCATGCTATGTTAGCTGCTCTGCTGTCAAATGAAAAGTACTGCACAGAGTTGTGCACAAAGCAGAAGGCATCTGTGGCTGCAACTTGCCCTCCATCCAGAACTTGTCTAACAGGCGATGCATCAGTGGGTCTGTTGAGTTAGAACATGACACTGAGGTGTTATCCACAATGAACTGGCTGTCTGTAATCAAGCATTTCTTCTGGTGGTGCAATGGCCTTTGATCTGTTTGACCTTTGAGTTTCAGGAAATGAGGGATGGTTTTGTTGCACTGTGCTCTTAGGGGAAGCCAGCCAGTGTGTGTGTGTGTGTGTGTGTGTGTGTGTGTTTTAATGTACCCCATTCTTCACGCACTGCACTCTGCAGAAAACATGGAACCAATAATTAACACCCTGTCTCTGAGGTACAGATCTTAGGCCTACTTGAATTACTAGTAAAATCGTCACTTGTTTAAGTTAGATGTCATAGGCATTTCTATTTGAATATGTTCTGTAATAGGCTAGTAGGCCAGTAAGGCATCAAGGGACAACAAGAAGGTGAGAATACATGTGCTCACGTGTACATGTGCTCTATTGTGTCCTTGCTGTCACCAACAGAGGAAGTCATGTTTCCAGTGGTGCTTAGTTAAAGCCATTTGGCCAGAGCTTGACTGTAACAAATAACTTATACTGTAAATATCTTCTTCCCAGGTAATCTTGTTTACAAATGAATAATATGCTGTGTGACTGACACTATAGATATTATGAGACCTGTTCATAACCTCTGCTGACTGTGTTATAGTTAATCTTAATATTTTTACTGTCATTAAGTACACAATATAATAATGTCTTGTGTACACAAAAAGAGAGGTGAAAGTATGTTTTATGACCGTGTAATTGTACTTTAAGAAAAGTACAAGTTTTTATTGTGTAAAGTTTAATATTATGCTGTCAATGGTTAGTAAGAGACAATTGGTAACTCTGACCATGATGATTTGGAACCCAACAGCTGAGACAATCTCTCTTTCTGCCATACAACTGCCATATTAACCCTCATTCTTCTGTTCTTACAAGAGGAACGAACTGAGTAATAACATATGAGATGGACTACAAACCAGGCAACAACTCCCACAAGGTCTTCTATCTCACAGGGTTCACCAACCTCGGGGAGCACCGGCGCCTTCTTTTCATCCCCTTCTTTCTTATTTGGCTTTACATGATGACTGCCAATGCCATTGTCACTTTTGTCATTGCTACACACAGAAAGCTGTATGAACCCATGTATCTATTAATAGGATCCCTTACCCTGTTGAATTTGTTTTATCCTTTGTTCCTTGTACCAAGGATGATTGTTTCTTTTTTGACTGGCAGAAATGAGATCACCAAAGAGGAATGTCTCTTTCAGGTGTTTCTGATACACTTCGGCGGTAGCTTTCAGGGTAGCATCTTGCTTCAGTTGGCAGTTGATCGTTTTTTTGCCATATGCTGGCCCTTACATTACCACAATATTGTCACCCTGCAAAATTCCATTATGTTTACTGTTCTCCTTGCCTTTCGTAACACCTTGACTATACTAGTGATGGTAGGCTTATTCGTCCCACTCTCTTTCTGCCACACAGATGTTATCTATCACTGTGTTTGTGAACAGACCTCTATCATTAAATTGGCATGTGGAAACGTGGCACCCAATTATGTAGCCACTGCAGCAGTTTTCTCCCTTACCACTAGTGACTGCATTCTCGTCTCTGCCACTTACATCGTAATTTTCATAGTCATCTTTCGGAAACCTTCAGGGGAGTCTCGTCAAAAGGCCATCCACACCTGTGGCACACATTTAATAGTAATTTATCTTGCCTACATGAGTATTGTGTGTGCATTTGTTGGGTACAGGGTGAGCACAATCCCAGCTGATATAAGAGTTTTAATGACATTATCATATATCCTGATCCCGAGTTCGTTTAGTCCATTTATTTATGGGATAAGGACTAAAGAGATTAAAGTACGTGTGATTAAACTGTTGAAGTTAAATAAAGTGGGCTCTGAGAAGACCTGAAAATGCTATCACTACAGAGCTAAGATTTGTTCAAAAATCGGTGGATATTTACCTTTTTATATTATTGTGTTTGTTATTCACAGATGCTAATATTACTTTTTTGTGCTTCAAGATGTCTTAAAGGACAGGTTATTTTTTTTGTTTACACTTAAAGCCGTGTTTTCTGGTTTATGATAACATACAATAGTTAAGATTGATAAAAACTGATAAAATTGATAAAAACTGGCGATAATGGCATTGTAGTTAATAGCAACTATCCCTAACTATCCCAAGGTTGCAATGAGAGAAAACGGGCGTATGCGTTTGAAAACGATGGTTAAAATATTACTAAACTGTAAGGAAATTAACTGAAGGATATTTATAGGAAACCTTAAGATTCCAAACATTAAAGCAACAGACTGAAAAAACTGAGTTGTGTCTTAAGATGTCTTAAAGGACAGGTTAATTTTTTTGTTTACACTTAAAGCCGTGTTTTCTGGTTTATGATAACATACAATAGTTAAGATTGATAAAAACTGATAAAATTGATAAAAACTGGCGATAATGGCATTGTAGTTAATAGCAACTATCCCTAACTATCCCAAGGTTGCAATGAGAGAAAACAGGCGTATGCGTTTGAAAACGATGGTTAAAATATTACTAAACTGTAAGGAAATTAACTGAAGGATATTTATAGGAAACCTTAAGATTCCAAACATTAAAGCAACAGACTGAAAAAACTGAGTTAAGGCTGAATCCTATTTCTTTTCTTCCCCCTTCCCCTTTCCCCTATCCCCTTGCCTCACTGAAATTACTGATGTGTCCCATTGAAACTCATTAATTTGATTCCGTTAGTTAGCCATGTGCTAATATAGTTATTGTGGTTATTGATTTCATTATGGCATTTACAGTGTGCGGTGTGTTATAATAACAAATGCTTATTCATTCATTTGTATTGTGTTGTTTTGTAAGAGAAATAAAAGTTTATATTAAAAATATGTAGTAAGATACATGAAATATGGAAAAGGTCACTGCAAAGGTCAAAGCAACTCAAGTGGTACCAATTACATCACCTCTGGTTACAATCACTAAATGAGTCTATTTGCAACTGTTGCAAATAGGCCAAACAAATGTCCCACAACACACAAATGTCACACACGCCCTCAGTACTAATTAAGAGGGTTAGTAATTGGTCTCTTAGCGGTGGTGGCCAGGGCACAGTGGTACACTCTGGTCGAGCTTGTTCACTTGGATCTTATGTGTTTGGCACTGCCCACAGACTCAATGGAAGGAAAATAGTCTCCATTTGTGGCACCATCAGCCCAAGGTAGCCAAAGATTTGACTGATAGTGGATACACATGTAGAAATAGAAAACAATGAAACAATTTTACAGCTAAATTTAGCTATAAATGGTCAACTTTATGACGAATCTCACCTTCTTGCCGCAATGCAGTTTGAATGTACTGTATTCTTGGACCAATTCATATAGGGCCTTCTTTGAATGTCATGCATTAAACATTACATACATTCAGACATACATACATACATACATAGATTGCATTATATTACATAGGGCACGCTATAAGAAGGCTAAAGGGTCAAGTGGCAGAAGATAAATATGTCATTAGAATTAGAAATGATTACCCAGTGGCATGCCACGTCTACACATACCAGCGATTGTAGCCTATTGAAGGTAGAGGGAACTGCACATTTAGAACAACCCTGTAGAGGGGTGATCACTCGAATAAGAGAGAGAAGACAAAGAGACCTACTGTATTGACAAATTTCATGCTCTGGTTTACCCATGTTTGAACGATGAAATAGAGTTTAGACCAATTTTATGACTTTTATTACTTGGATGAAATTTATGGAATTTGGTGTAATGGATGTGTCATGATGTGACTGTATACTTATGCTGTCTGATTATGTTGTGTATTCATGACATATGATGCTTGTATGCAACTCAAAGGACTATATATACCCTTTGACCCTGTGACCTCCGATCCTGTATACGTTACCTATGCATTCAGGAACAAACCATGCCCTGGCAAAACCTAAGTCTGGCCGAAACCTTTTGGTGTTTGTTAGTGCTAGATTACCACAATTAATTTTAAAAGATTTGAATTGACACAGAGGAACATGTGCCCAATTATGGCATATAAGAAACGTACACATTTATTTTCAAAGCACCAAGCATAAACAACACCTCATCTTTCAGTAAAGTACCTATACTTGACTGACTCCTAGGCAAGTATAGGATATTGTGTGCACTTCAGTGTTACAGCTAGGCTACATTTCCTAATACATGAACAGCCCAGAAAAACAGTCCTCTGAAAAACAAGACTAGCTATGGGTTAATACGTTTTTCAATACCTTCAAGCTTTGTGGTTATAATGATACACTCTAATTTGACAGGATATTTTTTAACTTCTCTGTATAGTTCTGCAGTTCTCTTGTCAATGCACACAATGGCAGTCTGTACCTGCCCAAGGAAGAAAAGTGTTTCCTCCATCTCAGACATTGCAGGTGGTGATATTGTGCTCTCAGGGTCAAGTTTGCTTAATCATGTGTGCATCATTTCTCAAACTCTTCCCTTGGCTAAAGATTTGCTGTATGTCGAGTGAATGCTCTCCACACACAGTATGAGCAAATTAAATAATTTAGCTTCAAAAAATGCAAAAATCCAAAGGCCTTTAAACACCACTTCCATTTGGCAGCAAAAGCCTCTATGTTCCAAGACCGAATCATGTGACTTGATTGAGATTAGTGACTGAGATTAGACTGTGGTTTTAACTCGAAAATGGAGCACCATGAAATAGATGAGCCTGTCCAACTGGCAGTGACAGCATCGCCCTCAAAACTCTGCCTGATATAAGGCAAAAGACACAAACAAAATGGAAAAGGCTTGGTTGCAAGTATAGCATGTACTCATAACAGCTCATCATGCGCTGCTGTTACTTTGATGGAAACCGACTTATCTTACATCAAACAACAGTTCTATTACTGCAGTGACAAAGTCAAACAAGATGCCAGTCTTCTGTCTCATATGGATATTATGCCATGCAAACAGAGGAGGTGACAAGTCTAGGCTGTAGACAAGCAACGACAAAGAGACGTGCTGATAAAAAAGAAGATAAAACTTATTAGCAGTTAGGACCACCCATCCACCCCACACCCCTTTCCTTATATATGCCATCATTATTTTCAGTGTGTCCAATTGCATCTTTGGTAATTTAGCAACTATTTCCTATGTCTGTGTGGAAGAAGTGGATTTAGAGGTTTTTGGAAAATGTTATGTGTAGATTTAGCTGGTTTTGATGCAAAACAGAAAGTGAATAATTTAAAAGCAGTAAAAAGTTACATTTATGAAAATAATATTTTTGTTTCACCATCTAATGACCTTATCATTGACTGTAAAATTAAATTGGTGAGCTTGAACATAATAGCCTGATTAAAAATGTTCTTTTGAAAGAAAAGTGGTAAGGTGGATTTAGAGGATTTTGTAGTCATAAATGCTGTGAGGACATTTGAATTGATTGCAACTACCATGTTATGTAACATACAGTACTATGTTATTTAATGTAGATATGGAAGTCATGTGAGAGTCAATGTAACTGGTGGCTCTCTCACTTCAAAAATAGGAGACAACGGAGGGCCTCCTGTGTGAAGTTGTTGTTGCCTGCTTGGGTTACAGGCTGTAGGCAAGCAGCTTCTCTGTTGGTAGATGGGCCTGGTCTTGGTCCTGGAGGTGGCCTGGTGGTTCTCCTTATGAAGTTATGGAGGGCGCAGGTAATGCACAATTTTCACACAGGCATCCACATTTGCTGGGCTGATCCCGATGACTCCTCTGTACATACGCCATTGTGACATGAGAATATGTAAAGCAGTGGTTCTCAAACTTTTTCTGTCATTCCCCACTATGGAAGGGTGAAAGTTTTCTCACCCCAACTAATGATTGTCCCAACAATTATGGACACCCTGTCCCTGAGGTACTGGTAGTAGGCCTACTTTTAATTACTAACAAGTGAAATCACCACTTGCTCAAGTCAGACGTCATAGGCATTTCTATTTGAATATGTTCTGCAATAGGCTAGTAAAAGCATCAAGGGAGAACAAATAGGTGTGAGTACGTGTCTACTGCTCTTTAGTGTCCTTACTATCAACAACAAAGCAAGTCATGAGTCAAGTAGTGAAGCCATTGGTCAGGGCATCATGTAACAAATAACTTTCTGTAAATATCTGCTTCCCAGGTAATCTTGTTTGCAAATATTTAATATACTGTGTTAATGACTTATACTTATACAACGGTCTATTACCTCTACATTACGTGTGTTGTAATTTTAATATTTTTACCATTCACTCTCATGCCAACAAACTTTAAGCACACAGTATGATAATGTTTTGTCTATACAAGAAGAAAGATGAAACTGTGTTTTATGACTGTGTAACTGTGTAAGTCCAGTTTGCGCAATAGTATGCTGTCAGTGGTTAGGGAAAAAAACGTTTACAATGATTTTATACCCCACAGCTGAAACAAATCTCTCTTTCTCATTTCTCTACAGCTGCCATGTTAACCATTATTCACCTATCCTTACAAGATAAACAAACTGAGTATTAACATATGAGATGGACTACAGACCAGGCAACAACTCCCACAAGGTCTTCTACCTCACAGGGTTCACCAACCTCGGGGAGCACCGGCGCCTTCTTTTCATCCCCTTCTTTCTTATTTTGCTTTACATGATGACTGCCAATGCCATTGTCACTTTTGTCATTGCTACACACAGAAAGCTGTATGAACCCATGTATCTGTTAATAGGATCCCTTACACTGTTAAATTTCTTTTATCCTTTGTTCTTTGTACCAAGGATGATAATTTCTTTTTTGACTGGCAGAAATGAGATCACTAAAGAGGAATGTCTCTTTCAGGTGTTTCTGTTACACTTCGGTGGTAGTTTTCAGGGTAGCATCTTGCTTCAGATGGCAGTTGATCGTTTTTTTGCCATATGCTGGCCCTTACATTACCACAATATTGTCAACCTGCGAAATTCCATTATATTTACTGTTCTCCTTGCCTTTCGTAACACCTTGACTATAGTGGTGATGGTAGGCTTGTTCGTCCCACTCTCTTTCTGCCACACAGATGTTATCTATCACTGTGTTTGTGAACAGACCTCTATCATTAAACTGGCATGTGGAAACGTGGCACCCAATTACGTAGCCAGTGCAGCCGTTTTCTCCCTTACTACCAGTGATTGTATCCTTGTCTCAGCCACTTACATCGTAATTTTCATAGTCATTTTTCAGACTCCTTCAGGGGAATCTCGTCAAAAGGCCATCCACACCTGTGGCACACATTTAATAGTTATTTATCTTGCCTACATGAGTGTTGTGTGTGCATCTATTGGGTACAGGGTGAACACAATCCCAGCTGATATAAGGGTTTTAATGACATTATCATATATCTTGATCCCAAGTTCGTGTAGTCCAGTTATTTATGGGATAAGGACTAAAGAGATTAAAGTACATGTGATTAAATTGTTGAAGTTAAATAAAGTGGGCTCTGAGAAGACCTGAAAATGCTATCTCCACGGAGCTAAGATTTGTTAAAAAATCTGTGGATATTTACCCTTTTATATTATTGTGTTTGTGATTCACAGATGCTAATATTACTTTTTTGTCAGTGTTCTGTGCTTCAAGATGTCTTAAAGGACAGCTTTGTTTTTTTTTGTTTACACTTAAAAGCTTGTTTTCTGATTGTTTATGATAAAATACAATAGTTAAGATAGAAATTTAGATGAATGCCTCTTTTCATCTAACAGAGGCATTCATCTGAAGTTTTGATTGTGGTGGTAGCCCCCCCTGACCTCCTTCTCCAACTACAGATTAGCTGCATAGGTCCCCTGCTGAAATCTTTCTTAAAACGCATTAAATGTTTGCTTCTAAAGATTTGAAACTCACTGAGTGGTCAGTAATGTTCACTAATACGCTGACACCAAAAATCATGGAAAAGTGTGACTTGTATTGCTTCGAACTCTTTGGAAGTTTACATATGGGTGTGATAGCTTTAAAAAAAATAGATCCACAATTGTAAATGAATGGTCAAGAAGCTGTTGGTGTCAGTGTTTTTTGTCATAAGATAAAACCTAAAATAGTTGTGACCTGCCATGCAATTGAGATAACTGAAAGATTGCATATTTGTCCAGGGAAGTAATTAAAATATAGCCTGTATTCTAACAGCTGAAAGCATAAATTATTTATGATACTTTGTTCTAGTTATTCTGTGCAGAATTCTGCCATTAGACCTTTGCTTTTTACAAATGCCAGAAACAGAGGATGTGTTGCATCATCAAGTAAGCTCGCTGTACTGCAGATACAGAGTCAATACCAATGATGGTCATACTGGATATCTTAATGCACTGCAGTTTATTATGGTCTGAGCATGCTTGTTTTCAAAAGTGCAAAGAAGGCCAAAAGATAAAACACTGCGACAGAGCTTTATAGAACAGCTGTCTAGACTGAAATGTTTCAGTTTTCTAAGAAAGAACATCATCTGTTGCAGTGTCTGGATCTTACTCTGTTTTCAGTGATTAAAACACAATTTTTTACAATTTTCTACCTGTTCACCACCGAAAAACTAATAAAAACTGGCAGTAATGAGATTGGAGTTCATAGCAAGTATCCCTAACTATCCCTAGGTTGCAATGAGAGAAAACGTGCGTGTGCGTTTGAAAACAATGGTTAAAATATTACTAAACTGTAAGGAATTGAACTGAAGGATAATTATAGGAAACCTTAAGATGTTTATTCCAAACATTAAAGCAACAGACTGAAAAGGGCAAAACAAAAAAAAGAGGTTAGGGCTGAATCCCATTTCTTTTCTTCCCCCTTCCCCTTTCCCCTTTCCCCTAACCCCTTGCCTCACTGAAATTACTGATGTGTCCCATGGAAACTCATTCATTTGATTCCGGAGTTAGCCATGTCTAATATAGTTATTGTGGTTATTGGTTACATTATGGCATTTACAGTGTGCGGTGTGTTATGATAACAAATGAAATGATGTTATTCATTCATTTGTATTGTGCTGTTTTGTAAAAGAAATAAAACTTTATATTATATAATTAAACTTTTATTAAAAATATGTAGTAAGATACATGGAATATGGAAAAGGTCATTGCAAAGGTCAAAGCAACTCAAGTGGTACCAATTACATCACCTCTGGTTACAATCACTTAATGAGTCTATTTGCAACTGTTGTTGCTGATACTGGCCAAACAAATGTCCCACAACACATAAATGCCACACAAACACCCTCAGTACTAATTAAGAGGGTTAGTAATTGGTCTCTTAGCGGTGGTGGCCAGGGCACAGTGGTACACTCTGGTCCAGGTTGTTCACTTCGATCTTATGTGTTTGGCACTGCCCACAGACTCAATGGAAGGAAAACAGTCCCCATTTGTGGCACCATCAGCCCAAGGTAGCCAAAGATTTGACTGATAGTGGATACACATGTAGAAATAGAAAACAATGAAACAATTTTACAGCTAAATTTAGGTATAATAGGTCAACTTTATGACGAATCTCACCTTCTTGCTGCAATGCAGTTTGAATGTACTTTATTCTTGGACCAATTCATATAGGGCCTTCTTTGAATGTCATGCATTAAACATTACATACATACATACATACATACATACATACATACATACATTATATTACATAGGGCACGCTATAAGAAGGCTAAAGGGTCGAGTGGCAGAAGATAAATATGTCATTAGAATTAGAAAGGAAGATTACCCAGTGGCATGCCACGTCTACACACACCAGCGATTGTAGCCTATTGAAGGTAGAAGTAATTTAGAACAATCCTGTAGAGGGCAGATCGCTTGAAGAAGCTTTTACAAGGAGAGACCTACTGTATTGACAAATTTCATGCTCTGGTTTACCCATATTTGAACGATAAAATAGAGTTTAGACCAATTTTATGACTTTTATTACTTGGATGAAATGTATGGAATTTGGTATAATGGATGTGTCATGATGTGACTGTATACTTATGCTGTCTGATTATGTTGTGTATTCCTGAAATATGACGCTTGTTGTATGCAACTCAAAGGACTATACCCTCTGACCTTGTGACCTCTGATCCTGTATACATTACCTATGCATTCAGGAACAAACCATGCCCTGGCAAAACCTAAGTCTGGCCGAAACCTTTTGGTGTTTGTTAGTGCTAGATTACCACAATTAATTTTAAAAGAAGATTTGAATTGACACAGAGGAACATGTGCCCAACTATGGCATATAAGAAATGTACACATTTATTTTCAAAGCCCCAACCATAAACAACACCTCATCTTTCAGTAAAGTACCTATACTTGACTGACTCCTAGGCAAGTATAGGATATTGTGTGCACTTCAGTGTTACAGCTAGGCTACATTTCCTAATACATGACCAGCCCAGAAAAACAGTCCTCTGAAAAACAAGACTTTTTTCTAAGCCTTCAAGCTTTGTTGGGTTCTAATGGTACACTCTAACTTGACAAGATAAAGGTAGAAAAATGAAGCAAACAAACAAAACAAAAGAAACACACTTTTGACTTGACTTGACATTTGATATTTTGTAGCATCTTAATTACTCTTATAAGAAAACTACCAAGGTAGCACTCAAAGGTTTCGTCCCTTTTGCAGAGAAGCCACAACTTAACCATCTAGGTGGGTCATTACTAGACATTTTGGCTTAATTTTGGAGTCCAGCTAAATCCTGAAGTTTATTAAGCAGGGCTTGGCCTTTCTTTGACAGCTCAATAATAACTTTTTGGAGAACTTCAAAAGTATACTTGAGTTCTTGTTGATAGTCAAGATTTAGGATATCAAAGTCCAAACAGCATTGAGGCAGCTAAAGCAACATTGTCCAGCTCCAACAGTACCTGCTGCCCCTCTAAGATGATCCCATCAGGATGGACTGAGGTGTTGCACTTCATGACAAAGATCCCAACTGTAGTTGCACATCAACTTTCACATTTGAAACATGACTGCAAAATTGTCATATTTGTCAAAATTGTCAGACATTGCAGGTGGCGATATTGTGCTCTCAGGGTCAAGTTTGCTTAATCATGTGTGCATCATTTCTCAAACTCTTCCCTTTGCTACAGATTTGCAACACTTCCAATGGTGCTAACTTCATAGAATCAAGTATGGTAGCCTATACTGTAGCCATGTAATACTCCTAAGAATTTTAGGTGTATTCAGATACCTGATTTTTGCGTGTGAAGTTAGCATATAACTTTTCTTATCTGACTATCTGACTACATCTGACTACATGTTAAATCTGTTTGCAAATTTGAAAACATGTAAAAATTTAAAATAAAACTTATGGTCATGTTTGTGATGAAAGAACCAAAGGAGGGCAGCACAGTCTCATACAAGGGTGTTCAACCAGGCTGGTTGGCTCTGGTTCCAACACATTGGTATTAGAAGCGGGAAGGAAGAAAATCCAACACCCTGTTGAAAAACTCGCTGGATGAGTTCATTTCTTACCTTAAAAAGGAAAGGCAAGGCCAAGGGTTTTAATTCATATTACGGCAATGAAGCATACTGAGACTATTCTTTGAAAGAGTGTCACCAAACACAATTGCACCACTCCTTCTTTACATACATGTGTTTTACGTTTTATAGGCATAAGTGGTGTGTCGTGAGTCGTGTCGTAAGTCATGAGAATAAATTTGTATTTACCTCAGACAACTAAGAAAGTTTGGAACGAGTTTGGATCATGATGGCCTTTTACAGAGGAACCATAGAGAGCCTCCTGACCGGAGACATCACTGCATGCTATGTTAGCTGCTCTGCTGTCAAGTGAAAAGTACTGCACAGAGTTGTGCGCAAAGCAGAAGGCATCTGTGGCTGCAACTTGCCCTCCATCCAGACCTTGTCTAACAGGCAATGCATCAGGGAGGCCAAAAGAATCAGAAAGGACCTCAGCCATCCTAGTCATGGACTGTTTCAGCTACTACCATATGGGAAGCGATACTGTAGTCTTAAGACTTGAGTCACCAGACTCCAGAACAGCTTTTCCATCTAAGAATTATGAACACAGAAAAAACAATGGCAGCTTTGACCTTGTCTGTCAGTTTTGCTACAGTTTTTACTACTCTTTTTCTCTTACATGCACAGACACAAAATACACATACATGCATGCGCACATTTACACACACACAAACACACACACCGACACACACACACACACACACACAAACACACACACCGACGCACTCACACACACACACACACACTCACACACACACACATACATACACACACATACATACATACACACACACATACACATTCTCTCTTAACACTACACACTATTTTTTTTTTTGAGGAGCAAGATACAAAAGCAAGTATAATGAGATACATAAAGTATCAATAAAGTAATAAAGATTATTTTGAATCTTGAATTATCTCTTTAGAATTGCTGACAGTGTAAATGTGGTAAATGTGTACATATGCGCACACTGTGTAAATATAATGGTTACAAACAAAATTATGTTGACACTATATTTGTTTCTTTATCTAGTTGAAGGTCTATTTGAATATGTTCTGTAATAGGCTAGTAGGCCAGTAAGGCATCAAGGGACAACAAGAAGGTGAGAATACATGTGCTCACGTGTACATGTGCTCTATTGTGTCCTTGCTGTCACCAACAGAGGAAGTCATGTTTCCAGTGGTGTTTAGTTAAAGCCATTTGGCCAGAGCTTGACTGTAACAAATAACTTATACTGTAAATATCTTCTTCCCAGGTAATCCTGTTTGCAAATGTATAATATGCTGTGTGATTGACACAATAGATATTATGAGACCTGTTCATAACCTCTGCTGACTGTGTTATAGTTAATCTTAATATTTTTACTGTCATTAAGTACACAATATAATAATGTCTTGTGTACACAAGAAGAGAGGTGAAACTATGTTTTATGACCGTGTAATTGTACTTTAAGAAAAGCACAAGTCTTATTTCTGTAAAGTTTAATATTATGCTGCCAATGGTAAGAGACAATTGGTAACTCTGACCATGATGATTTGGAACCCAACAGCTGAGACAAATCTCTCGTTATCAGTTCTCTACAACTGCCACATTAACCCTCATTCTTCTGTTCTTACAAGAGGAACAAACTGAGTATTAACATATGAGATGGACTACAAACCAGGCAACAACTCCCACAAGGTCTTCTACCTCACAGGGTTCACCAACCTCGGGGAGCACCGGCGACTTCTTTTCATCCCCTTCTTTCTTATTTTGCTTTACATGATGACTGCCAATGCCATTGTCACTTTTGTCATTGCTACACACAGAAAGCTGTATGAACCCATGTATCTGTTAATAGGATCCCTTACACTGTTAAATTTCTTTTATCCTTTGTTCTTTGTACCAAGGATGATCATTTCTTTTTTGTCTGGCAGAAATGAGATCACCAAAGAGGAATGTCTCTTTCAGGTGTTTCTGATACACTTCGGCGGTAGCTTTCAGGGTAGCATCTTGCTTCAGATGGCAGTCGATCGTTTTTTTGCCATATGCTGGCCCTTACATTACCACAATATTGTCAACCTGCGAAATTCCATTATATTTACTGTTCTCCTTGCCTTTCGTAACACCTTGACAATGGTGGTGATGGTAGGCTTATTCGTCCCACTCTCTTTCTGCCACACAGACATTATCTATCACTGCCTTTGTGTAGAGACCTCTATCATTAAACTGGCATGTGGAAACGTGGCACCTAATTATGTAGCCGACGCAGCAGTTTTCTCCCTTACCACCAGTGACTGCATTCTCGTCTCCGCCACTTACATCATGATTTTTATAGTCATCTTTCGGACACCTTCGGGGGAGTCTCGTCAAAAGGCCATCCACACCTGTGGCACACATTTAATAGTAATTTATGTTGCATACATGAGTGTTGTGTGTGCGTTTGTTGGGTACAGGGTGACGACACTCCCAGCTGATATAAGGGTACTAATGTCATTGACATATCTTCTGACGCCATGTTCATTTAGTCCAGTTATCTATGGGATAAGGACTAGAGAGATTAAAGTACATGTGATTAAACTGTTCAAGTTAAATAAAGTGGGTTCTGAGAAGCCCTGCAGATCACTACAGTGCTAGGAGTTGTTTACAAATATATGTGAATATTTACCCTATTTTAACATTGCCTTTGTTGTCTTAGTAGTATTATTACTACTTAGTGTAAGGAATCAGATTCTACATTACTGTCCACATGTTTTATTTGACTTGACTTTACTTAATATGTGCTGTGCTGTTTTATTGTGTCAGTTTATCCTGACTTTACTGCACAAACCCCATCTATTACATTGTAATTAACACAGCATCAAACAAGCTTTGGAGTCATATGATTAATTTGTTGTTAAATTAGGCCCTACTAAACACATAATCTGTAAAAACAGATCATATTGGTGTTTTTGTTGAGTCTTAGTGATTTTACCTGAGTTGAATTCATCTTTGTGAACAGAGGTATTTTTAGGTGTAAAAATTATAAGCAAAATAATGGACACCTCTTTATTTCAAATTCTGATCTCTTGACTTTCCCTTATATCACACTCCTGCCCATATACACCTAATATTGAACCCTTTCTTCTTGTTACATTAATTGGAAATGTGTTAAATTAGAAATCTGGTGTGAATCAGTCAATAGCCCTGTTGTTCAAGGTCACTGAATGCTATCTGTAGGAAAAAGAATCAGAAAATCTGATGCAACATAGACTGAAAAATGAACTGATAACTAAACTTAACTGAATGGTGCATAGCAAAATGAAAGTTAACTCTTTCGTAAGTTACTCTGCCCCATTCAGTTAGTGTTAGTTGCCGGTTTAGTATTTGGTCTATGTTACATGTTTCATTTCTATGTTTTATTATCACACTTACAGTGTGCGGTTATAATAGCACATCCTTGTTCATATATAATGTAATGATTTAGCAAAATAAATCAATATATTTTAAATATAATTTATATTAAAAAAGAAACCATTACCATACACAATGTATATAAATGTGGCAAAGGACACTCTGCTGTTTCCACCATTCAAAACAACTTAAGTGGTACCAATTACATCACCTCTGGTTACAATCACTTAATGAGTCTATTTGCAACTGTTGTTGCTGATACTGGCCAAACAAATGTTCCACAGCAAACAAATGCCGCACAAACAACCTCAGTACTAATTAAGAGGGTTAGTAATTGGTCTCTTGGCTGTGGTGGCCTGGCCACAACAGTACACTCTGGTCCAGTTTGTTCACTTGGAGATGGATCTAATGTGTTTGTCACAGTGATAGGAAAATTGCTCCCATTTGTGTCAACTTCAAAGTCATAGTGAGGTCTATATTGTCAGTCAGACCATTCAACAAGCGTTGCACGGCAGAATGCAATTGCGTTTCTCCACACTCCAATGTGCTGTTTAGAAAGTTAATGACAATTCACAATACATAGGAAGAAGTAGGAACAACCGGTAGACACAGACAAGAGGTACACCTAGGACAGCACATATACAGTATAACTAGACATTAGGAATAGATATTACATACAGATGTATGATTTGCATATCTACATGTATTGCCAGTAATCAATGTCTGTTTAAAAAACAAAGAGGCATAGGACCCTCTAACTGTAAATGTCTTCATTCTAACATGTCTCACAGGTGCTTGGCATTCCAAAAAGGGCCCTGAATGTCTTCAGGAATATAGTACATTAAAATTGCATCATACCAAAGCTTGGTTGCAAAATAATTATCGTAGTTTTCTATTTCTACACGTTTTTCCTCTAACATTGTCAAATCCTTGGCTACCCTGGGCTGAACAAGGCAATCGTAGGCTTCATACACATAGGCATAGGAGATCATAGACTTCAGGAAGAAACGCCTGCTACACACTACACTTACATCCAGGGCAGCACTGTGGAGTCTGTGAAAAGCACCAAGTTATCACATATCACCAACAACAACACTTCCCTTGTAAAGAGGACACAGCAATGTCTCCATTTAAGAATAAGATAAGGAGAGCTGAGCTTCCCTTTTCTGTCCTCAGTACTTTTTACAGGGGTGCCATTGAGAGCATCCTAACTAGCAGCTTCTCAGTCTGGTTGGTCAGCTGCACTGTTACTGGCTAGAATGATAAGGATTGCAGAGAGGATCACAAGATCATCCTAACCATCAATCCATGACTTGTACTCATCCTGTGGGCAGTAACAGAACCACTTCTCAGTTGACAGTGGGAGGATTTGCTGGTTGTTTGCTTGTTGTGGCACAGGAAGGCAAGAAGAAAGAAAGGAAAAGGAAGGGCTGAAAAAGACAGAATAAAGAAGTAGCGAATGATGGAGGGGGATGCATCAAAATGCTCATAAATATAACAGATTTACTCCAAAGTCCACAGCCAATTAGTACTGAAGGTAAACTGACAGGACAACAATTAGCAGGATTACCTCGGTCATACATGTTATTGCTAAAGGGGAACTAGCACAAGCTAGTTAAATGGGTATGCTGGTATATTTCAAAAGAATTAATGACTTAGCCTAATAATGATCCTTGATTGGATCTTGGATTTAATTTGTTTGTCATTGGCCAATAGTAAGTGTTCAGTTTTAGCATTGCTGCTACTGCTAAAAGTCAAGCTAAGAAATGAGTTAGCTGTTTGACCAATAGCCTTCACTAGCAGAAGTTAAACCCTGTGAGTGAGACTGTTTCACCCTGATTTAGTAGAATGCACTGCACAGAGTGATTGTGGAGACTTCTCTTGCAATTTAGTCACTCTGCTCAGTCAGTAGGCTTGCAGTGTGTATGTAATGCAATACAGAGAATGAGGTCAACATTGTATTTACAATATAATGAGTTGCATTTCTATTCTTGATTAGATTTAGATTTGAAGCATGCTTATTCACATCTAGAGGATGGGTGACTTAAAAAATTGTATGGTCTAGGTGGTGTAATTAGCTTTTGGGATAGATCACATGCGTGTTAACATCTGGAGTAAAAAAATCAAAGGTAACACTTAAGGGTATATGAATTATCATGAAATCATGCATTAATTCATACATGATTCATGCATTACTTCATCTCTGAATATCTCATGAATCATCAGGAATGAACATTAATTCATTGACCTCATGCATAAATAACACATAATCTTAAACTGAGAACCGCATATTTGATTATGTTGATTTTTAATGTGCAAAAGTGATTTTCTGTAACTCCTTTACCAAGTACCAGTAATTAAGTCTTTATATGATGCCTCGATTAAGTTTATTAGTGAAATGTGATGATCACCACTTCTGGAGAATGAGACATTATATTGAGCATAAGTGTGGATTATTCATAAGCAACTTATTTTTATACATTTATGTTACTGTGTTGCATTTTTGTAGTAGTAATATTGTTGATAATAGCCATTTCTATTTTATGTCATCTTAAACAGAGATAGAGGAAGATGACCTCTCGGTCAGTGCAAGAGAAACCGTGTGGAGAGTATAGAGGCTGGACCAACGGAGAAGGAGACTGAAGGTGTAGTTGGACCAGCTGAGGTGGAAATTGAGGGTATAGAGGAGGAGATTCAGATCTTCAATTATTTTGCCCATTCAAAGCCTAAAGATCTCTCACTATTTTTTCAATATCATCCACAACAAACCCCAAGAAGAACCTATTTTTCATAGTAGGGATTGGATCAGCCACAAGTGGTTGACTTACTGTGAAGAAAGCCATGTTCTCTCCTGCACAGTTTGTTTGGCATTTCAAAGCCCTATGATTTTGAGAGCACTTTTGTTAGAGGAAGCATGCAATCCTGAGAATTGAGGAGCATGAAAAAGTCACATCCATCAAGACTGTACAGAGGCTTATTTCTTAATAGCAACTCTTAATAAAAGGGATATAGAGAGTTGATTAAGACCCAGCTCTCCCATCAAGAGCAAATCAGAAGAAAACAGCAGGCGTTGGATATGTATGACCCCTGCCTGCAACATTTGTCTGAATGTATCAAAAAAAGTAAAAGACAGCATGAAGGTAGGGCAAAATGCAGATGTTCATTGATCACTCTGCTTTCAACAGATACAATCAACAAGGTTGTCAAAGTGATCAGTCAGCTGATAAGGGGGCAAATACCAGTGAGGTCAGAGAAGCTAAAATGTTTTCTGTCTAGATTGGCATCATTCAAGACCAATGCTCGGTGATTCTCCAGTATGTCACAGATGTGGTCCATGAGAACTTGGTCAGAAACTGGTTGATTGCGAGGCCTCTACTGGACAGTATTTTCTCAACCTTCTGAAAGACACACTAAGAAGCCAACAATGGCACTTTGATGGGGTCAGCCAGAGGGGGGGGGCACGAACCTGTAACCCTCCGGTTGCTGAACTGCACCTCTACCACCTGCACCACCATCTCCTATTGACTATATATGTATATATTGAACCAGCAATTGTGTACTAAATGGAGGGCATCACAGGATGTCAGTATGTTTACATGCACTAAGAGAAAATGTAATATATTGCCTAAGTCTGACTAAAATCTTTTAAACTTTTAAAATGCATGTAAACACCTTACTCTGGCTGAACCGCTTGGAGAGCCACTTTTACTAAATTCTTTTTTTTTTTTTATCTCAGAAGAGCCACATAAAGACGGTTACAAGAAAAGGTTTGGATATTTAACTTAGAGTTACTTTTATTATTTTTACTAGTTACTAGTTTTAATAGTAATTTTCTAAGTAACTTGAAATGTAAATGACAATGACAGAAGTATAGGCCTTTCTATAGGCCTTCCCATGTAGACTAAACACCACCCCCTATTTTTCCAGTGTCCTTTGGTATGCAAAGTAGCATCAAAGTTTACAACACCAAGTCAATTATTGTAGTTGAAGATCCCCATCCCACCGAATCCCCATTCTACCGGTCCTCAGAACTCAAGTGGCCAAACAAAAGAAAGCCAACTTAGTCAATTTAGGCATAGTGAAGGAAACCCGTAGGGAGCTAGAGCTAGAGTCTATATATCTTGTATTGACAAGTCCAGACAAACTGCTGAATGAGCTTTAACACTGAATGAGATGGGAATGCAGGAGTCTGGCTGTGGGAGAAGTAAAGTGAAGCAATTGAGGTAAAGTGGTTGCATAAAATCTTACTAACTTACTAATTTGCCAAAACAACATAATAGTAGTTATAATAAAAAATGAAGTTATTGAAAAAAGACCCTTCCCTGTAGCAGCAAAGGCTATAGTCAACTCTGTATCTGTTACACACGTTACACACGTTACATAGACAGTGCTTAATCATGCAGATCAGGCCAGTCATGCAAGAAACACAGTTTTCTTGCTGCTACATCCATTTGTAACCATTTGTAATTATAATATCAGAAGGTGAGTATCACAGTAAGGTGAGTATCTGCAACTGAAAATGTTACTCATGGTATTTCCTGCCAGCATAATCTCTGCCTCTTATAGCATGATACTATGTCCACTAAGTGCACCTATTACAAAAAAATAAATAAATAAACAAAATTGAGGTTGAACACATTTCTACATAATAATATGTAGTTTTTAATAGTTTCAGGAATACAGAGGTTGGTATGATTACACAAAATGTACAAAATTGTAATGCAATGGTTGACTAACCATTCAAAAACGTCTTGTTGCTTTCAGAGTGGCCAAGGCACTTTTTTTCTACTGTAAGTGCCACTGCCTCCCCTTCTTCAGGGTCAGACTCTGGGTCAAACGTGTGGCTGTATGGATGGTCTGTTAGCAGCAGCCATGTTGATTATTTTGAGCCCAAGCATAAAAGAAGCCTATAAGTAGATATTTCTAAATGGCTAGATTTTGTAAATGTCATTTGGGAAAATTAATGGAAAATTTTGTTCCAGACACTGTGTAGTCACAGATGCCGGGCTCTACTGTTTAGCTCTACAGGTTTGCAGCTGACATTATTCAGATCTATCTGACTTCCAAACTTTGGGAAGGCCCATTCGAAATTGATAGAATGTACTGCCGAATTCCGCAAATATACCCACACTCATTTTTTCCACTTTATTTTTTTAAAGTCTTTCTGTCATATACATTCAATTAGGTTGTATGTAGAAACATCATTGTTTTATTTTCCTAAAGATTGAAAAAGTAGATTTCGTGTTTAAGAGGTCCTGAAAGGACCTGTGGCTGTGGCTATATTGGCCTATCACATTTAGGATATGAGACAAGGTTTTATTACAGTGTGCTCTTTCATATGGAAAGCCTATATTTTTTTTATTGCACTTAATGTTCTTCTTGCATCTCTTCTTGAAATAACAGCACTAGTGGCATCTGTGATAC
Source organism: Tenualosa thibaudeaui (assembly GCA_027481765.1). NCBI lineage: Eukaryota > Metazoa > Chordata > Actinopteri > Clupeiformes > Clupeidae > Tenualosa > Tenualosa thibaudeaui. The sequence continues at coordinate 1,199,384 of JAIFZK010000130.1, read as the reverse complement.
TGATAGGCCTGCTTTTGATCTCAAATTTGCCATAGTAACATCCCAACTTGTTCACGTCATTACCATTAATATTTGAATATGTTCTCCCATAGGCCAGTAAATACAGCATGGGAGAACAAGAAGAGGTATCACAGTGAGGAGTACACAGTGTGTTGCTCTGTTAGGGTTTCTTACTGTTAGCAGAGAGTGATCCAGTATAGGTCCCCAGTGGTGTTTGGGTAAACACACAAAGCCAATCTGACCAAACCATCCAGTTGTGCCAAAACTGCTGTCCAGGTAAAGTATAAAATGTTTTGCTCATGACTTTTCATTACTTCTGTTCATTACATTATGGTGACAGAGATCACATTCGACTTTCTCATACATGCACACTGCAAGTCCATAACAGGACATATCTATTTGGTTATGTGAAGAAAGGTTAGATAATGTCACTGTGAAACTGTACTTTAAACAAAATAAAAAAACTTAAGTCTTTATGAAATATGTTTAGTTTGATAACATGCCACCAGTGGTAACTGGTTATTAATCACAGTTAAACTCTCACCAAGATTGTGGTTTTGTGCCTTGCAGGTGAGACAAATTTCTTTCTGAGCTCTCCACTGCCACATTAATCCTTACTCTTCTATCCAAAGGTGAACGTTCCGGTTACAAGCACAGATGGACGGCAGACCAGGCAACAACTCCCACAAGGTCTTCTACCTCATAGGCTTCACCAACCTCGGGGAGCACCGACGCCTGCTTGTCATTCCAGTTTTTCTTCTCATGATTTACATTATGACTGCAAATGCCATTGTCACTTTTGTCATTGCTACACATAGAAAGCTGCATGAGCCCATGTATGTGTTGATAGGATCCCTTACACTGTTAAATTTCTTTTCCCCCATATACTTTATTCCTAGGATGATAATTACTTTTTTGTCTGGCAGAAATGAGATCACCAAAGAGGAATGTCTCATACAGATGTTTGTGCTAGACTTCACTGGTTGTTTTCAGAGTAGCATTGTGCTTCAGATGGCAGTCGATCGTTTTTTTGCCATATGCTGGCCCTTACATTACCACAATATTGTCAACCTGCGAAATTCCATTATATTTTCTGTTCTCCTTGCCTTTCGTAATGGTTTGACTATTCTTATGAAGGTGGGCTTAATTGTACCACTCACATTCTGCCACACAAACATCATCTACCACTGTGTGTGTGAACACACCTCTGTGGTTAAATTGGCCTGTGGAAACATTGCAAATAATTACATAGCCAATATAGCGGCTTTCTCCCTCACCACCAGTGACTGTATTCTCATCTCTTCCACTTATTTTGTTATTTTCATAGTCATCTTTCGGACTCCATCAGGGGAGTCTCGTCAAAAAGCCATCCACACCTGTGGCACACATTTAATAGTAACTTCTGTTTCATACTTGAGTCTTACCGGTGCATTTGTAGGGTACAGGGTGAGCAATATGCCAGCTGATGTGAAGGTTCTGATGACGTTATCATATCTCCTGGTTCCAGGTTCATTCAATCCTGTTATTTATGGAATTAGGACTAAGGAGATTAAAGTGCATGTGGTTACACTGTTAAAGTTAAATAAAGTGGATTCTAAAAAGACCTGAAGAGACTACAAGAGGTTATTAAGGGCAGGCCCCCCCCAATGTCAAAAAGTACATTTGTCAGGAATAACTTGGAAAAAAATATAACTGCATTTTTATTTAGTATTATTGACTTTGGCATCTTAAAATTTGTAGAGATTCTCAAGAAAATTTTGTATGATCTCTGTCAAAATTCCTGTCAACTGTGCTGTGTAATTATACACTTATGTTAATTCATCCTGTTGAGGCCTCTTCATCGCACCTACCCCACCAATTACAATATAACAAAAATATGAACAATCTGTGACAAAAATGTAAATGTGTAAATGCAAATTTGTTTGGTTGATTGATTTACTAATTACTATTTACTAGGCTGGGCATAAAAAGAGTTTGATAACATACATGACATTAAATCGTTACTCTGAATAGTTACCAACATTCAAATCACCAAGTTACTACAAGTCACATCGAGTTTGCAGAATTACTGTGTAATTGCAGTTGGCCACACAAATATCACACAGAAGTCCCCCAGTACTAATCAAGAGAGTTGGTAATTGGTCTCTTGCCATGATGGCCATCCAATAGCAATACACTCTGGTCTGCAGCTAATTTCCCTGGAGTTTTAATTAATGTGCCCAGAAAGTCTGTGTCAGAAATTGTCCTTGTTTGTTGCGACCTGGGTTCAATACAGCAAAGGATTTGACCGTGCAAGACAGACATTCAATAGGTAGTCACTTTCTTTCAAATGTCAGTTATGATTTTCAAATGTCTTTTTTAACAAAAAAATAAGAGTATAGTTATAATACAAACATGATACATCTCCCCGATACCAGTCTGTTGATAATTGGTACATTAACAACCTTATCATGTAGCCTACATGACACTATAGGCCACACACAAATGTTAGCCCAGTTCAATAAGCTATTGGGGGCTACCATGTTACCTTAGCTAATACAGGGTCCTTCAACTGTGTCTTTATAGGCTGAGGGGTCCTAGGCCTGTGAAATGTTGACTCCTATGAGAAAGAGGTAGAGGTAAAAAGTAATGAAAGCATTTTTGCAGACTTGATTTGCTACTATAGGTCTATTTTATGATGAACCTCCCAGTCTTGCCTCCAACGTAGCTTGCGAATGCATACCCTTATTTGAATGACTGCCAAAGAAAGTAGTGAGACATGCTGAAGACATTCAACAGCTTAGTCTTTGTTCGCTTCCTGTCATTGCACATTGTTATGAAAACATTAATCTCTGGCAATGCATTTAGGTATATTTGCATTTAGGGTAACTCACATTTCTACCTCTTTATACACCTTATTTGAGACAATACTATTGTAAAAGGTGCTGTAGAATAGGATTGAATTGAATTGAATAATATGATAGTATATTTGGTGTATTTAGGTAATATGTATTGGCTAAAGGACCAAGTTATCATCATATTATAGTAGCCTAAAAAAATGAATAGATTCCATTCCATGGCTACCATATGGAGCCCGTGTTACTCCAGGGAAACTGGCCCAGCATCTGTAAGCCTGAATGTGACCCTGAAGTCTATGTCTAGGACATACATAGTATCACAAGTTAAATATTTAGGTATTTGAATTTTCGCCTTTTAAAAAGTGAAAAGTTGCTGCACGTAGCAATTTAAAATGGCAAGGCTCACTGAAGATAATTTGCGTGGTGTATGTTGAACTTTTATCAGGCTCACTACAACCTTTTTATCACCACCAACTTTCCACATCTAAATATTAATAAATAATACATTTCAAAACGTGCAAGACCAGGTTTATCTTGACAATTCGTAGAGTTGCAATGTTTCAGTTGATCTTTATCATCACCTTATAAGCACATCAGAAATAAGCACACACAAAACCACCACCACCCAACAAAAACAGCTTTTTCAGAGCTCTGGCTATGCTGAATGTCAAAATTTTGGGATGCACATGAATAGTGCTCTATTGAAAAAGTGTTTTAATCCAGTTAAAATACAGAGCCATACATAATATGTGGAAGAAGTTGAGAGATGTCTAATTGCATGTTAAACTACATCTGGAATGGCTTTTGGAAAATATATAGTTTATGCCATTATAAAATATAGCATCCTTTGTCAGATGTCTTTGACCTGAGGTCTATGAGGTCATGTCAGACTATGGGATCAACTGAAACATCACAACTCTACGAATTGTCAAGATAAACCTGGTCTTGCAGGGACCCATTTTGAAATTTATTTTCCATTCTTTGTAGGATAATGTCCTGGTAAGGTAATAACGTTATGTAATGTTTACAGTATAAGTAACTTTTAACTGTACGTCTGTACACGTCTGGCATATGTCAGTTTCTTTTAAATGAAGCATGTAGCCTCTTTTTATATGGGCATTATGTTTCCAATCATTATTACCTAGGTCCTTATAAATAATTCTACATTTATCTTTTCAGGATTCAATGATAGTAGATAGAATCTTAATAGTTCTGTAGGCCTGGCTTTGTAGTAGTGTAATGCCACAACCAGAAGAGGGCAGTGAAAGCCTATGTTTTGGGAAATGTCTCATACATACATGGCTGGAGTAATGAGAGTTGTTTTTGTCATATAATTATGTCCACATGATACATGCCTGACATGATACATTTGAATTCATAATGTATTAATTACAAACAAACATTTACATTGGACAGACTATTTACCTAGTTGTTGCTTTGCTCTTCATTTTTCTAAGGACTGAAATAATCAAATTAATGCTTAAGAGGTCCTGATAGAGTGCCTATGGTTATGAAGGCCTGTTGCACTCGGGACATGAGGGATGCTAAGTTTCACTGTACATTTTCATAAGTGAAGCCATAGGGTGTGTGTTCTTTAATGCACAGTTTTTTCCTGGACTCATTTTTTAAAATACTTGGATGCAGCTTTGTGCATCTGTTAAGGTGAAATATATCCTGTAAAAGCACTTTGAAGAATGAGGTCACTTTTCCACTAGCTTCAGTGTTGTTTATGTGCCTTCATTCCTATGAGAGCCTCTGTGAATTTCATCCATTTTTCCATCCATTTTTTTAATAAACCTCGGGCACTTTGAAAATCCTTTTTCTCTGGATTACAGGAGACCACACATATCAAGGTTTTTTAGACTTGTTAGGTGAGTAGATGGACAGAGGGTTGCAGGTTCGAGCCCCGCTCTGCATGTCCCCATCAAAGTGTCCTTGAGCAAGACTGAACCCCAAATTGCTCCTAGTGGCAGGTTGGCACCTTGAATGGCAGCCTCTGCCACCGGTGTGTGAATGTATACACTGTAAAGCACTTTGGGTGCTCGTAGGGGTAGTCCATTTACCATATGCAACACCAGCCTGACAGTGGAGGCCATGTTGATTGACAGGCCATGTACGGGCAGGCAGCCAGTGGCCCATCCCTGCTGTATAAAACTAAGAGTTCAGTTGAATTAATTTAATGCCACAAAAAATACATTTAAAACAGTTTGCCATTTATGATGACTTAAATGTAAATGCAAATATGGGTCTATTTTGTTCTTGAGGCCTTTTACTTAGAGCCAAGTGTGTCTTTGGTGTCTTTCCATGTATTTTAAATTTAGTGCTGATCTCTTGCTTTTCTGTCCATATAAAATCCCTCTGTTCTCTTGTTATGTTTAGCTATTAAAAATACTCTACAACTGTGTGGTCACTGGTTTTATTATGAGATCAGTATTGTTATTAGTATTAGTAAATCTATGGCAAATCTCAATGAAAAGTGGTTATAACATAATGTCCTTGCTCTGTTCAGCTCTGCCCTGAACACACTGAATTAGTGAGATGATTGTTATAAATGGCCATAAAAGAGTTTAGACAATATGATAATAGCCTAACCATGATGAATATGAAAAGGTCCCTCTGCTGTTTCCAACATTCAAAACAACTTCAGTGTCACACCAGTTGCATCCCCTCTGGTTTCTACCATTACCTCATAAATCTAATTGGATGTGTTTCTGCTGATAACTGCCCACACATGGGCAGAGGTCCCTCTTTACAAATTAAGAGGGTGGTAGCTTAATTGGTCCCTTGGCCTTGATGACCATGCCACAGTAGCACACTCTGATCCAGTTTCTTCCCCTGGAGTTGGATCTAATATGTTTGTCACTGCCCAAAGAATCCATGATGGAAAAAATGTCTTCTGTTTTTGTAGCAACTTGAACCCAGAGCAGCAAATGTCTTGACCATGTCAGAAAAAGCATAGGTAGAGATAAATAAATGCCTCAGTGTTTCCTCCTACAGGTCTGTTTTATTATTCTTCACAGTCTTGCCCCAATCTTTGCATATAGCTTTTTTTGATTCATGGGGCCAAATAGGGTCAGAGTTGCATGTACTGCAATGCAATGCATTTGCTGTATTTTTGCATACTACAAGGACACTGAACACTGACAGTACATTTAGGTGGGTAAATCCTATGTTTACACATCTTTATACACTATCTCTAGTCTAATAGTGTGGTCAGTGTGTAGTGGCTGAAGAACTGAGTTAGCATGTAGTAATCTCTGATCTTGTGCCCCTTCCCGGCTGCCCTTTTTTGTGCCCTGTCTTCCAATTTATTGTCCAAGTGTTGCTCAACATAATAATGAAAACAGACTAAATGTGTGACAGTGGGTGTCAAGGATCGTGTCTGATATATACGAAAGACACAGACATTGTTGCATACTCTGATTGCATAACAACACAAAGGTCGACTGGAGTTTAAGGTAGTCTACTAAAGCCTACGGATTCGCAACATCTACTGACAATTTGTTTTTGTCAAACAATTGTTGCCTGGACTATACATTTGCTTCAAATTATGTTGGATAAAAAATCAGTCAAATAAATACAGATAAAGTAAAGTAGTTGCGTCACATGCAAAGTATAGTATTACAGTTGGTTCTCTGGCCTTGTCTACAAGGGGCCATAACAGGTCATAAACTTGTCAGCTAATGGCACACTCCAAAATAATAATTAAGTTAACTTGAAAATTGATTACCAGTATTACACATTTATTAAATTATGAATGGCTTCTGTCAAAAAAGGAAAAAAAATAACATAATGATTTCCATCAGCTTGATAAGGTGATGCCAAGTGAAAATTATATTTATGATTTAGTTACAGTAATGATTAATTAGAGTGGTACACATATTATATTCCATTGGTTGCATTTGTCACTGCACTGCCTAAGGTAAATATAGCTTGCTGTATCTGCACCACATATTCAACACTGTGATTTAATAACAAGCAATATGGAATCCATGGCATCTCATCTATTATAAATCAGTGATATAGAATTTGAATGTTGTTTTTGTGTTGCTACTGTAATCAACACAGCTAACACAGCTATTGGTCAGTTAGGCCCAGACGAATGGGGAATGGAGAGCTTGGAAAATATGCTATTAGTATATACATTTTTAGTATATAAATATATAATAATACATATAAATATGCTATTAGCTACTAGTTTTAACTTGACCACTGGAGTGAGTTTGATCCATATTTGGCCCCATAGCATAGCAACGGTTGGTTAATTATAATTATTTGTAAACAGACTTGGTGAAATTAGTTGCTGTTGAAGCACACACAGTTCAATAATGCATGCATGAGTTTCAAAGGAATTGACCTGAAAGAAATAATGAACTATGAATAATAAAACTGTATAGTGTGTATTTCTGAGAGTTGAATTGAACAAGTTCTAAGATTATGTGTTATACTGTAACATACGGGTCCCTGGAGGTCATATGACGTGAGTGGGACATGTAGGAAGAGACATACAGCAAAGTACCTATTAAATGGTCCATAGGGAGTGGCCACAACTCTTTAAATATACCTGATAACACTTAATCCCCAGTACTGACCCATGACCACCGGACAAATGACCACACTAGCTGAGACGACGAGGAATCAGAACATCACAGCCAGGTACTGTTGAACAGTTTTGTAATGCCTGATATTTTTTGTTAAAAATTTTAAAAATATATATCAAATTCAGGCATAGCTTGTTAAAACGTTGTGTATCCGATGTGTTTATTATTGTGAAACTTTCAGGTAACATCCTCATCACAGTCCATGTGCCATGATCATGGACGCCCAAGGAACCAATGTTTCCCACACCCTGTTTGTTTTCGTTGGCTTCCCAGAGACCTACAAGCTCAGGCGCTGGTACACGGCACCCTTCCTCCTGAGCTACCTGCTCCTGCTAATGGGTAACTCCCTCCTGCTATACGTCATCCGAAACACAGAGAGTCTCCACAATCCCATGTATGTCCTGGTCTCGGCACTGGCCGTGGTCGACATTGTCGTCCCAACAGCAATCATCCCGAAGATGCTGTTGGGCTTCATGTTTGACCTGAGCGAGATCACTCTGACAGGCTGCCTGACACAGATGTTTCTCACACACTTCTTCTCATCCGTCGAGTCCACCATCTTGTTGGCCATGGCGCTGGATCGTTATGTTGCCATTTGTCACCCGCTGCGATACACGGAGATTGTCAACAATGCGCTGTTCGCCAAGCTTCTCGTCTTCACAATTGTCCGCAGTGGGGCCATCATGCTAACTCTCGTTGGCCTGGTGCTGCCCCTGACGTTTTGCAACTCGAATGTCATCAACCACTGCTACTGCGACCACATGGCTCTTGTTAGCCTGGCATGCAGCAACACTGACAAGAATGAGGCCATGGGCGTAGCTGTGATCGTGTGCTTCGTTGGCATCGACATATCGCTCATATTCTTCTCCTACATCAGTATCTTGTATGTTGTTTTGAGGGCAGCCGCAGGTGAGGACAGGTGGAAAGCCTTCCACACCTGCGGCACTCACCTGATGGTGATGATGAGCTTCTACCTGGTGGGTAGCGTGACTTTCCTGTCACACAACCTGCATATCCCCATACCTGTGGACGTTAACACCTTCCTGGGGTTGCTCTACATCATATTCCCTGCCAGTGTTAATCCTGTGATCTATGGGGTGCGGACTAAGGAAATCAGGCATGCAATAATGAGAATATTTAAGGTCCAAGTCAACAAAGTGTTTGTGATGCAAGTTTCATCTGTGAAAAAGTGACATTGTCCTGTACTGTACGATATGTTGTTACACAGAGCTGACTGAGGTCTGTGAATTACATTGAACTGTTTGAAATGTGTACACAACATTTCACACGACATTTCATGTTAGTCTGTTCCTACATTGCACTATGTGACTATTCACATGTGTGGCTGATAACTGTACAACCTAAATGTGAGTATGCATGTCTGGATATTGAATGATCTAATGTTGTCCTTGCCTTTACATGGTGTTAATATGAATCATAGTTTATATTCTGTTTGCATTGTGATGAGATATATGAATCTGAACAGAGCCATAGGAAGAATGCTCTGAATCTGAATATCCTGAATCTGTATTCTGATTGCATTGCCTGTGGATCAATAATGTATGTATTTAGAGTTTTACATTCAGGTCATTGTGCATTTTGGAGGTGCAGGTCAAAATGTATTTAAATGTTAAGTCACAGGCCACAGTTTTCAAGAATAATGAAGCTTTACATTAAAATTCATTTTTCAAGTTAGATAGATACTTTTATTGTCCCGTAGGAAAGTCTAGAAGTTTTAAATTGTACTTCCACAGATTCAGTGACATCATCTTTGTTAAAAGTTCCATACTGCATTTTAATGTAAAAAATATGTATGTACAGTATATTGATTTTAAAAATACATTTTATTATATGTTTTCATTATAATATATCAGTAATTTAATAAAATCAGAAAAATGTGTAGTTAAATGTTTTGACTACAATTATGTATATTTTGTCCTATTCAAAAATGTGCTAAACAGTATCTTCATAAGTGCAGATTAGTTTTATTCATTTTCATGCAGTATGAGATGTGTAAAATGTGACATGCACCACAGTTTATCCTGTATTTACTTATTATAAAATATTACATATCTAACGAATCATGTTCCAAAATTGTCTCCTTATGTTTAAACACTGTCCAATTACTTTGAAATACCATTGTTGAATAATTGAATATCAGCATGGACTAATTGTGGCTTCTTTATTTCTAATTATATTGTTTTCTGTATATAGAAGCCTAGGTATTATGCAACACTTATACAGATGCTCTAAGAACAATGAGTTTGTACAATCACACATGAAGAGTTCAGATGCAAAACCCTCTAAGTAATGTGCAAAAATCCAGTTTCCAATTAATCTCTATCAAACTGCAATTTAAATATTATTATCAAGTAAAAACAAATGAAGCCATAACAATCCAGTTGTAGGTGGACTGATAATAAAGTTTATCAAAATATAAATTATTTAAATATATTTCTGTAAATTCATCACAGATGGACATAGAGGGTTTTGCATCCGAACTCTTCACATAGTAATGTGCACATGCAAGGACAGATAATATAATTTGCTCAGTAAGCACTGTTTCCTTGTGAGTTACAGTTGCTGCTGATTTCAAATACAGTTTTATGACCTGCCACTAAAACATCACTCCCCGGGAAGAGGCCAGTGGATGATGTTGGGTGATCTGGCTCTTGTGTGGAGTTAAGTGATGTGGTGCTATGTGTTTGTGTCTTGTACACTCAGGTTTCATACTTCATTACAAGAAGTGTGCAACCTCTTTAAACTGTTGCCCTTGTCTTAGCACAAATCAAATGTAAGGTCTGCCATAACACACTCAAATTTACATTCCAAACTGATTTCGAAACACTGTTGAGTGTCAGAGAGAGTAGCAGTAATGTAGTGCATACAAGTGCCCTAAAGAATTATGGGTTTAATTCTGGATTGTTGCCATTGTGTCACTGCTAAGGCTCTTTCTAGAAACCATTTAACGGTCTTTCCCTGACAATTCCTTTTCCCTAAAAAGCAACAAAAAACAACAACAACAACAACAACAAAAAAAACAGTAAATTCATACTGTTCATTGTCAAAATTAACACTGCGCAGCACATACAGCACATTCCAATTTACAATCTAGAGAGTGAGCTTATAACAAAGGCTTTTAGGAGCCTTAGAAGGCAAGAGGGTCTTTTGTTTTTGTTTTGAGAGAAAAATTTGGAAATGCTCTGCACCACATCTAGTGTGTCCTGCATGAGGTGTTCAATACCAGCAACCTAAATGTTGAGACCAAGTTTTCAGTAATAATAGTTAATGTAGATATATTGTATAGAAAGATAGGTAGGTCATTAATAATATACCTTGACCAAAGTTGCTTCAGAGGGTCTCTAACATGAACGCACTCTAAGTCATTCTGATTGTTTCCAGAAAATCTAGGCCTTGGATGGAAGCTCAAGGAGTTGCTGTCAATGCCATAATCATGTGATTGATTTGCCCTCTTCATGTGAGGGGATGCTGTAGTTAACAAGTTTACTGCTGCCTGGTTGCTTGCAGCCACTGTTTATCAGTGTTTTGTAACCACCATAAATTAGTGTGGACTGCAGTGAGACTTGCCACTGAACACATATATCCAGTGGGACGACAACCTTTAACCAAGTCAGAAGCCAATTAAATTATAGTCAGATTGAAAGGGGACAGACAGTAAAAAGGAAAGATTTAATTGGTCACCAAGGAGTCTTGTGCCAGCAATGATGACCTGAGGTAGTCAGTGTCGGGAAGGTGAAGTGTGAAGTGAGAATGAAATAATTTGTTACTTCCTCCCTGTCTAATCTTGTGCCAGGAGAATAATGAATGATTAGTCAGTGCTGTGGCTAATATGTGTTCTGTCCGAAAGGAATTCTGTCAGCTTTTTAAAAAATGCTACACCACAATTAAGTACAGGATAGACACATTTTTATTTATAAAGATACAGCTTAACATAATATCTTTTACAACCTCGCCTATACTTGAACTTCTATGGATAATAATAATAATAAGAATAAGAATAAGAATAATGTCAGTGTAATGGTCAATTATATTTATTTGTCAATAAATACTTGATAGCCCCTCTCATAATGTTTAAATTTATTTAAATTCATTTTGAATGTTTGGAATGACTATTTCACAGTCAATATGACTTTGACACAGTGGACAAAAGGGAACAGGACCAGACCAGCATGTCCAGACAACCTGGTCACACGTCATAATATATAATCATGAAAACAGTAAGACCATTCTGCAGTGTGTAGTAACTTTTTCTTTACAAAAAAAATTAAAAGCAATTTTGGAAAAGCAAGATTCCCGTTCACAAAATAAAGTACAAAGTATTGACGTCTCATGCAAGAAAACAAGGCCACTCCTTTCTTAATAGGTATAATATATAGATTTGTGTCGGTGTCTAGTAAGGCTCTTTTCCTTTCTCTACAACGCAGTGCTTGCTAGGAGGATGGGGAAAAGGTGACCACGCAGTAGACTGGTTTTCTCTTGACTTTAGAAAAGCTGTATAGAGGTAAAAACTACATGAGTTCTGTCTGATTACATGTTGGCTATTTTACGTCCACATGAATCAGGTGGTTCGGAAATGGATTGTGTTCATATATGCATTTATAACTCTACTCTTGCCAGTTTGAATTAAGTGACACTGGGTGGTAGTTTGGCAAAGGAGGCATGACATTCTCATTGCACTGTGTATGTCTGTGATGGAAATATGGGAACTGATTGTAATTTCTGCATATCAGTTTTCCCCCACAAAGCAGGGTATAGAACAGTCTCAAAAGGACATCTGTCTCTCGCTCTGGATCATCAAACAGTTGCTGTCAACTTGTCCTGTCTTACGTAAGGCGAAATGAAATCTATAATATATATTTATATATAATTTATATCTATATGTTCATAAGTAGAGTTTTCTAAATTCTCCCCATTTGTACATATAATAGTTTTCCCTGATGGAAGGTGCATTCGGCAGCTCATGTTGAATTTGGCAGTAGTCATGGTGATATCAATCCAAGTTACATACAGAAAGAGAAGTACAGATATGATACAGTAAGTATACTGACATGTGTCTTTGCTCATTCCTACTTATACAAAAAATGCAACAAAAAACTAAACAAAATCTAAGAAAACAAAAACAAAATGTATTACAAAGTGATGTTTATTCAAGGCATGCTTCCACTCAAGTTAGACTTAGCCACGATGATATTTGCTAAGACCTCCGTTTGAGTGTACCTTGGGAAATCCCAGGTGCCTAGAAAGTGGCCTAAATTAGCCTATGCACAGATATCCTTCTCTCCCTCCCTCTCTCTCTCCCCCTCTTTCTCTCTCTCCCTCTCTCTCTCAATCCCTTGCTCTTGCTAATACTGATAACTAGGTCGCACAAGTACCTAACATGTGGAGGTTTTGTTTTCTAATACTTGTCCCGGCTGAATGGAAAGACAAATGTGAACAAGAAACACGACGACGGCACCACTGAGTGTGTGTGTGTGTGTGTGTGTGTGTGTGTGTGTGTGTGTGTGTGTTGGTTTTCTCTCCGTCTTTCCTTTTCGACTAAAAAAGGGGGTCTTTCTTGCTCTAGGTTTCAAGCCGTAGGGGCTCTCGGTAAGCCCGGGAAAAAGCCACACCACCGCCTCAGGAGAGGAGCCACACCATGCCGCTCTGCACTTATCTGTCGTTGAGCCTGGGCGAATCTGTGCCCTCCTCTTCCTCTTCCTTGTCATCTTTCACCCCGATAAGCCTCTGCCGTGCAAAGTCCTCGAAGATGATGTCATCATCACTGTGGTGAGAGACCAAAAGAGAGAAGGTTGCCTTGCTTCATCAAACATTTAAGCTGACTGGTAGGGACACTGAACTCATGCATAAGTCTGCATTTATAACCTCTGATCTGCACTAGCTTATACCATCAGATATCACTAGAGGATTCCGTGTCCTTATTGGCAGCCATTAGGTAACCATCTGCAGTAGTTACTGAAAGCCTTTATTCTTCAAGACTGTGATAATAGGGCAGTGGTGGTGTAGTGGTAAGGGAACTTAGCCTGGAAATTGTGGGTTTGAATCCCAACTGCCACCGTTGTGCCCTGCTGGAAGCTGGAGTTATTGATAGTTAGCATCTGCTAAATGCAGAAATGTAAATGCATTCTTCAAGACTACGACTCATGCTTGTTCATTTATGGCTGCTTTAGAGTAAAATGCTGACAACAGCTGGAATGTTTTGGAAGCAGGCTCAACAAAAAGCCTGTGTGAGATCGGTTAGTAATCAAAAATAAATAATATTTTATAAGTGCCACAAATTCAATATAAGAAAGGAGTTTCTGTTTAATTCCTTGTATAAAAAATATGGTTAGGGAAATGTTTACATCTACCTGAAATTGTTCAATGTCTAGGGTTTATCATGCACATATAGGCTACCTATGCTAGCTGGTATGAAGGTTTATACAGGTGTAATATAACCCAGTAAACAATGCCCTTGGTTCATCTCTTGCTACAGTGTATTCTTGTAGTGCAGGGTAGTGAGACCAGACGCCCAGTCACCTTCTGTCTTGGTAACTCGCCTTTAGTAATGCATACAGGGCCAGGACCAAGGCCAGTGCAGAACATCAAATGTGAGCAGGAAGCAGTGGAGGCTGAATAATTCATATTTGGGATTGTGCGGCTGGTTAATATGTGTTTGTGTGTGTGTGTGTGTTTGAAAAATTGTGTCTGTGTATAAGTGTATGTGTGAATATATGTGTGCAGTAATAACTTTGTGTGTATGTCTCTCTCTCTCTCTCTCTCGCTCTGTGTGTGTGCGTGTGTGTGTGCCTGATGGGGAGGTGTGGTAGGCAGGGGAGACGGAGCCTGGGGAAGAAGCTCTATGTATTATTAATAGGGCCCTCAGCACAGCACATGCAGAGTCCCAGGCACAGGCACAGCTTCTGTGCAAATTCCACAAAGGCCAACAGGAGGGGAGACAAATCAAACAGCAGTCAGGGCGACAGCGGTTCTTACTTTGTGTCGAATTCTATCAGGTTGGTGTCGATGGGTGCGTCGCTCTCTGGAGCTGTAATGGGTACAAAACACAAACAGGGAATTACATAATAAAAAGCCCTGGAGGTGAAGTCTAATTGCATTTTAGGAGAAACTGTTTTTGTTTTTAGTTTGTTTGTTTGCTTGTTTGTTTTCAGTTTTACTGTTATTGTCTCATTTTCATGTTATTTTCTTGTAGCACACACATAGACTTACTTTCATAAAAAAAAACATCCAAATATATGTATGAACACATGTTAAAACATTTGGAGAAAAAAAAAGCCCTGGAAGTTTGCAATATTTTTCCCTTACAAATTTACATAGTCAGTGGTGGTAAGTGGTGGAAAGAGACTCAGGGAGGAGGGTTGGGAGACTCATGATTATGGGATGTACCATCTCTGTAGGAGGATTCCTCGATCGGTTTTGGATGCATTAACGTAAAAGGCAGCTCCACGGCAACATCACTGTAAAGTAAAACTTTGTTAATTAGGCTCATTCTGATCCCTTTACCCAACTGATGACTGAAGCGGCAATAGTCAATAGCCTTACCTTGAGGCAAGGTCTCCCAGAAGACTGAAAAGATAATAAAAAAAAAAATGTATAACATGCCGTAGAGTCATCTTATATTTGTATCTTTGAGGAATGTAACACCAGAGAAACCAATTCATGAAACAAAAAGAAAAACAAACAGGAGGTTTAAGGTAATGGGAAAAAGTTGTTTTGCTCGGGGCACTAAGGTCTAGTTTTGTTCTCATAATGCCACTGCAATAAACACGGGCAGTTTCTGACTGAGTGGAAGCTGAAGAGAGTAAAATAAAACATAAGCCTCCAATGGCTGACTCATAAAGCCTAGAGATGTACTTACCCGCCTCTAGACACCACCAGCTTCACCTTGACTTTGTAGGAGACAATGATCCCCAGAATCTCCTTGTTGGCACCTTCTCTTAACCTGAGGAATGATAACATAAACATGTAAATCTCTTTCAAGTATCCTTGAACATGGAAATATTTTCTTACTTAGTGATGCAATGTTTATATTGTATGTTAACTTGGATAAACCTTCGGTAATCAACATTAAAACAATAAACATCAACACTGGTGAAACTATTTTATTCATTTTTTTTAACATCCTGCCTAACAATGCACCTTACACTCAAGCAAAAACAATACATTTACAATGTCCTGATATATCTGAAAGACGAATGAGAAAATTTGGTAGCACAGACTTCACACTAATTGAGAATGACACTGAAAACTGAAACTGAGTTTCCTCCCTCGTTAGTTATCGTTAGCTTAGGGTGACCAGACATCCCTAATTTCCAGGGACAGTCCCCAATTTTGGTCTCACATTTTCATCTCAGAGGTCACCGTTTCACTATTTGGCCCTCATTGTGTCAAATTTTCTTGTTCCTCTTCCTAACGACAGCACTCGGTGAGGGCTATGGGTTGATTAATACTAAACTATCCCTTTAAAATCAGAGCCTTGCCAGTAGCCTACTCACAGTGTGCTGGAGGCCAAGTTTGTGTCCTCATGTTTGAGCTTGCCATCCAGGGCCAGACCTCTCTTCTCCCGGTTGTTGGCCAGGAAGGGCGTGAGGGTGTAGACCTTACAGAATGTGGCACTGGGAGCAACTATGTCACTGAAAGACAATGTTTGGTATAATTGTATCAGGTTATACAATAGGAAATACACAGTATATGCATTTAAATCTGAAGCATCAGGAAGTGCTATATATATATATGTGTGTGTGTGTGTGTGTGTGTGTGTATGATATATATATGATTACAAAATGTATAATTGTAGATATATTTATTGGTTGAATTCAATATGTAGCACACAACACAATATGTAGCATCACATCTGGCTCAAGTGCTTATTTGTGTGGCCCTACTTCTGAACTCACTCTGACTCTTCTGTTGCGACTGGGCACTTGTACTGGGCAGTGTTGAACAGGCATATATCTGCGTGCTGACGCACTGAGGGACAAAATAAAACAAGCAAAGGGCCATTTTTGAGTAAGAACATGCTGCATTTCATACATTTGGGTAGGAGAACAGAGAATAGCTATAGTGCTATAGTGCTAAAGCTATAGTGCAAAACATACCCGAAATCTTCATTTTCTTCACTGTCTTGTTTGTGTTGTTAGTGACGTGAACATTGACACTGATAGGCTCCCCATGGTAATAAATCTACAGGGGATCATTTGGTATGAATTAGGCCTTGGGTCATATACCATATGACTGCTTTAAGCGAAATAATTCATAGGATGATGGTACCTTCAGACATTAAATATTTACACAAGTAACATGTGCAAATGCATAGTGTATGAAGAGGCACAAAGTTTACACTTTGTACTTTAGAGTGTAACCTACAGTTTATCAGATATTTTCCTCCATCATCATCAAAGTTATTTTACAAATAACAACAGCAACACATAATGCACCAGTGAATGATGTACACTGTCAAAATGCAAAGTGGACTCTGAGATGCTATTCTCACAGTCACCCAGAAGAGGGCTCCCTACCTCTTTGTCCAGTGAGGCCTCCAGGTGCAAGGGCTTGTCGGACATGAGGAACTGCCGCGTTGTTTCCGCCATCGGCTGTGGACCTGGCTTCTCTGGGGCATACTGGACCTTCCTGATAACAAGACGTACTGAGTTCCTGCGGCAGACACACAGAAGGTTGTTTAGTGTCAGGAGTGCTGCAGCAGATACAGCAACATCACAGCACTAACAACAGAGCTGCTCCCACATACAGATATTGGCTGGGACTACATAAATGATATATATATATATATATATATATATTTTTTTTTTTTTTACATATGTTTTACATGGTCCTTGTATCAGTTCGAAAGGAAAGATAAGAATCATCAAACAGTGCATCAGGATGTCTAATGTCCTCACTAGAAAGATTTAAAGATTTAGAGCACAAATATGTTTATGCTCGACATTGCATTGGCTTGTGGATGCAGTTCGTCCATAATGGTGTGTGCCTTATGCATGCTAGTGTCATTCTGAAGATGCATAGCAAAAGCAGCATGGAACATAATCTTTCATGGATCACGAGCCACCAAAATGTCATATTCATAAACATGACAGTGTCCTGTCCACTAGCAATAATGCAAATAGGACAACATGCAATCACTCATGAACTATTTCACACTCCCATTTAAAATTCATGGCTATGTGCCCACTCCTAAGACATGCAATCAGGCCTGCGCTGAAGCATCTTACATGCTAATTAAAATCAAATATTCTCAAGGCTGCATGCACTCAGGGGGCCGACTGGGTAATTTTCCTGACACATTCAAGCTCAGTCCATCTGTGGACAGTGAACTCTCCTCCTCTGCATCCCTCTCCATCTCTCGCTCTCTCTCTCTCCCTGTCTCTCTTGGTTTTTTAGCTTTAGAAAACAAGTCATGCACCTATAATATTTATGCTCTTAATAGTGTGACAGATGTCGAGGGAATTCATCATGTAAAAACCCCTCTGCTAAGTCTGGCATAAAATACTGTGATATGCTCCACATGGCAGGGTTGGATGACTGTACCTTTTGTGGATTTTTTCCTCAACGTTCTCCGCGCAGAAAGCTTTCACTTCAAAGTCCACCCCACAGGCCTTACCAGAAGGGGATGAATGTCAGAGAGACAGAGAGAGTCAGAGAGAGAGAGAGGGTGGGGGCATACTCAAATGTTATTTTGCAAATGATGTGATGTTCTTCTGTTTTTTAAGATCTGCCAAAACTGTATTTCAACAGTCATCTCATCAAGCAACTTTGTTTTTGAATTTGAGGCAAAGAGCGAGAGAGACAGAAAGAGAGAGAAACACTTCAGTTAAGAGCTGCAAACATGTGTCTGCTGCAGTTTTAGACAGCTACAAAGGCTCAGCATGCTACAAGCCCCCAGTCCTCTCATGAGTCAGAGCCTGTGAGTACCTTTCCTGTGTCCTCAGGGCCTGGCTGCAAGGTGACAGAGCAGGGCAGGTTGGGAGGAATCTGTGGGTGGAGTGCAAGGATGAAATTTGGCGTTGTGTTCAGATGAAAGGCTACCTTGCCTGAGAGGTAATTCTTGAAAGGATACTTCTAAGCTAAGCTCTAGGCTACATCTATTTCATAAGACATCAGGCAGTTGTTTCCCTATGATGATGGCTATCTGGTGATGGGATTATTTAAATAGAGGAGTTCAGTTAAATGAAAAAAGGTGCTTGTGGTCAGGCAAACCTCAGAATTGAAGGAACAAACAAGCAAACAAAACATGTAAATATAAACACCAACAAACCAAATAAACACAATACTTAAATAAAAAAAAAATAACTTAAGAGAGAGGTGTAGGATGATAGGACGAGAGCAGCGTACCTCGAAGGTGAAGGGATATGCGTGCTCCCCGAGCTTTTTTATGAGCCGCTCCTGCAGTCGCGTGAGGCTCTTCTTCTCCTCGGGCACAGGCGGGAATGCTTGGATGTTGGCTACAAAGAGGTCCTTTCGGAATGTCAGGCCCAGAACATCCAGATCCTCACGGCCATAGCGGAAGGCACATGTCAGCGTGACAAACACTGGAAAGATTGGGGTGACACAACACAGACAGGCATGAGGACTTTGACTGACTCGTCTTTACATAATGGAGCGTGACACCAAGGAATTACGTCTTGGCTTAAATTAGTATGGAAATTGGTCGTCACAGCACAGTGATTCGTAATGCTGCTGTGACACTCTGCAATGCATGGCTGAGAGGGAGTGAGGGGCCAACTGGCAGAGCTCTGAGTAAGATCTCAATCAGTTGTCCAATAAAGGTTTTTATTACTTTGGATAGGGGATATTCAGCCATTTTCTCATACCTTTCCTCTCCTTTAAGTACTCTGGATCGATTAAAACAACACCATCTGGAAGAGAAAAAGGTAAAAAAAATTAAATAAATAGATCAGTCACATCATTTGTCATGCATGACATGCTTACTTAAAATGATCAGATGCTGACTACCTCCAAAAAAAACACTGTGACAGAGATATGTGTGTTTTTTCATGTATGAAAAAAGTAAATACAAATGCTTTCACACATACCAACTGGCTCCACAAGGTCCACATGGTCAACAAAGTCTCTCTTCCCAAGGTAGACTGTGAGCTAAAAAGGAGCACAGACACATCAGAACTGTGATTTTAAAATATGAATGCACCACACACTGATTAGCACACAACACTCTCTACCCTCTTTTCCAAAATCTGCATATAAATAGCCAAAATAAGAGAAATGATGAAACTAAATTACTAAGATATTCAGCCTCAAATGAGCTAATTTGAGCTCTCGCTGCTCAGATTGCTGAGTGTATAATGTGTCTGACTGCTTTCGTGAGGCACTTCGATGTTCCTCAATGTTCAGGGCTAGAAGGCTCTCTCACAGTCTGGCCTTCTCATCTGTGTCTCGTTATAGTCGGCATGAATTTGTCAGGAGGACCTTGGGGTGACTCTACAGAGGGCTGTAACCTCACAGAGGGTGAGACTGACTCATACACACGTACCAACACACATACACACACAGACACACACACACACACACACACACACAGTCACATTATTTTCTCTCCACAATCAAGGCAGACACACACACACAACCACATAATTGTTGTGGAGAGAGAGAAACTCAAACACACACACACACACACACACACACACGCACACAAATACACACAAACAAACCCACGTGCACACACACACACACACAAGCACACACACACACACACTTTGCCTTTGCCATGCACAATATTACAGACATCTTATAGTGCACCCATAGATGCACAAACAAACATTTCCTGTCTTGGCGTCACTCCTTGTCATGTACACACACACTCACACAGAGCTCTTTCATATTCTCCTCACAACCACTTCCTCCTCAGCGACCCTAGTGCACGCTTCCTCAGACCCCCACCACAAGGCCACTAAAGCAGCGGACCCAACCACTACAGAAACCCAGCAACCGACACAATGTGATGTGACACAATGCCTGGGTCTTCTCTGTGATCTCTTCTCTCCGTTCTCTGTTCCCACGGTGAAGCGCAGAGACAGCTCAGCGCTGTGCCAACTTGCTGACCAAGCTCCAAACGAACGTGGCTTCGATCTGTCAGCAGGCTGTCTCTGGGAGACGCAAGGGCGTCTGTGTGAGAACACAAAATGCAGCCCCGCCATCTCTCTCTCTCGTCCTCTGCTCATCAACATGTCAGCCAATGCTGCCTGAATTCTACACCCTCAAAGATTCACCCTCAAAGATTCAGCCAATCATGAAGTCAACTCATGCCACTTAATTATTTAATGTATAGGGCTAAAGGCTTAGGGGGCCTCAGGATTCAGCCACAAATTCCTTTGACTTCTCTCTCCTCCCCTCTTTTCTCTCCTCTCCTCTCTTTTCTTGTCCTCTCCTCCCTTTTTCCTCTCTTCTCCTCTCCTGTCATCTCCTTTCTTTCTCCTCTCCTCCCCTTTTCTCCTCACCTCTCTTCCCCTCCTCTCCTCTCATCTCTCCTCTCCAAGAGCTCTGACTCTGAAATAGGGCAGCTGCTACTGGGTCGGTGTTGGATCACTGGTATTGATCGATTCATGAGACAATATAGGTTTAATTAGAGAGGGCAGTTTTTGATGGGCAAGTGGAGTGTGGCTGATATAGGCTTGTTTCATTTGCGTTCTACATGAGCAATTCTGTTCACCTTGTTATCAGAGGAGGGTTGTTGTTATCCTTCAAAGATTAACACAAAGAAGAGTAGAAAATTACCTTGCCATTGGGACTTGCTTTCTTGAACACCCTGAAAAGCAATGGAAAAAGTAAATAAATACATTTTTTTTTTATATTGTGTGTTTTATCAGGCATGGTCAAACTGGTCAATAACAGCACAATACTAATTCATGTCAGACCGCACCTTAATTTTATCAGGATAGGCCTTTTGGATCCAAAGGTTCAATATCTGGTCAATGCCAAGTTTCCTCCTGATTTAGCTACCATTTTTACATGTATGTGTTCATTTAGCTGATACTTTCATCCAAAGTGACTTACTGAGGAATAGCATCCATAATAATGTGCCGTAGCAGATCCCTGGAATATAATCCCTGACCATAAATCCTATACAATATATCAGGTTGAGTACAGTCTATAGCCTGTTGGACTCTGAACAAAAACAATACCCAAGAGTACTGTAAATCTATCATTCTGATTGTACCTGGAAAACCAATACAACAACAACTAGAAGAAAATGGCCATTCAGACATCATCATTCCTGCAGCATTAGCTATGCCACAGGTCCTGTTTCAGGGCAGGGCAGTGGGTCTGGTTGGAGACTCACCAAGGAGCACAGAGAATTTACTGCCTTAGTAGCACAGTAACAGTCCCAAATCTGAGAGCGGCTCACTGCAAATCAGGGCCATCGGTTACAATGACAAGAGGCCTCATCAAACGAGCCGAAGGTTAAAATGAAGCCATAAAGCATTCGCTGTGTCAGACCCTGTGAAGGCAAGTGCTTTAAGAGACATAAAATCTTACTTTGGAAATAAAGTATGCCCAAGAGCAAGTCTAAGTCTAAGAGAGTGTTTTTTTTTTTGATGATGGCTGGACCACTAAGAATCTCTCTCTCTCTCTCTCTCTCTCTCTCTCTCTCTCTCTCTCAACCCTAACAACATAACTGCCAAACGTAATGAGGATGTATTATTGTCAAGGCTGAGAGAACACAGAGCTGTTGCTAGTCTCATTTTCAAACTGCATTACAATATCAATATTAGATTAATTGTTTTAATCTAGCCCATAAAAATATGCCAGGGAAATTTGCATTTCTTGTTAGGCCTAAGTATTCATACCCCTAGAATCACAGGGTAATAAACATATAGTCTCTCTCTCTCTCTTTCACTCTCTCTCTCTCAAATACACACACACACACACACACACTAATGCTCCATCCACAGCACAGTGAGTCCATTTCCCATAGAGTGATAAAAGCCAACACCCCATCGTGCTGGAGCAACATGAGAGCCGGGTCTGTCCCACGAGTGTGTCCATTATTAAATAGAGCATCACAGGGAGGGGCTGGTGTTCCTTTTTAATTGACCTCCTCCCGGTAACATAACAGCTTGCCTGGAATCAACAGCAGGCCTTTGGGTGTGGGAGGGTGACAACTGCACACACTCTAGTAGAACTCAGAGACTGATGATCCCTCAAGGAGAAAGTGGTGGAAAAATACCATGAGTGTTTGGAGAAAGAAACATTCAGTCTATGTGGCTGCAAAGCATAAAGGGTCATTGCTTGGCAGAAACAAATTTGTGTTATAACTACAATCATATATAAGCATTTGTTGAATGTCATTAATAACTCAGTTGATTTTAGAGACATGTGAGTAGCATCCTAATGCAAATGAACAGCACCCAATCAATAAGTCAGCCTATGATGCAGCCTAATGGAAATGTACTGTGAAATGAAACTTACATAAAGTCTATTAATTGCATTTGCAATTACCAATAACTTCACTCACTACAACTATTCATCACTTAAGAATCTCAGAAAGAGAGAGAGAGATGTGTGTGAGTGAGTTTGACTGTTAAATATGTTTTAGACATCACATAATTTGCTGTTTGCACGCAGCATACAGACTGAGACCTGGAGAAAGAGTGATGAGAGAGAGACAGAGAAAGACAAGAGGAAAGTCAAAGTGTCAACAGAGCTGCTGAGCCAGAAGAAGAAGAAGAACAACAACAACAGGGCTACATTGGGCGTATGAGTTGAAATGCTACGTTCATGGAATGTCTGCTCAAACTCATTTGAATGTGCACACACCACTCTCACGTCTGGTGTAGCCACTTCCATTGTTTATACTGAGGGCTAATTGTTGTAGCAGACACGCCAGAAATGGAATGCTTCAGTTATACACCCAGTGTAGCCCGGCCATGACTGCAAGGGTGGAGGGTTGTCAACTATCAATTGTTCACTGGAAGGCATTGGAATTCAACGCTTGGAGTAGGGTAAGGAGACACAGGAAAAGAGCAACGGATGGAAAGATATGTCCGTGAAGCAGAGACTAACATTGGAAGAGGGACAGTGGATTAGACTCAAAGGACACTCTGACTTCCAAATTCTTTCTTTAAACCATCACATGGTCCAGGAACACCAAGTATCCAAACCAGACCACCACAACAGGAAATAAAGATAACAACAGCTGATCTCACCATAGCAGAAAGAAAGAGGAGGAAGTTGAGCATCCACCCTTTTCCAGCTGCTTTTAGACCCCTGCTTAATGGGGTCTGGCACAGTTAAACTGCCTCCCCATATCCATCAGAGCCCTCCAGTCCTGCCATAAATCAGAGCTTTCTCAAGCTCCTCAGAGGCCAAGGGCTCTTCCTCCTCCCCTCCAAACACTCAGCAGTAGTAGCAGGATCATCACCAGGGCGGAGTCTTTTACTGATAAACTGCTAATTACTTCCTATTAAGAGGGCACTCACTTGGACTGGTGTAAGTGCATGCAGGACATTTTGGGAGAAATGCTTTGTTATAATGGCCTATAAAACCTGAGGACATTCAGAAGATACTGTAGGTTGTCCAAAAATAGCTAGGTCTTCATCATGTATATTATCAACACTCACCAATGCAGTGCTGATATACATCATATCATACACAATAACTACTGTGCATATTATTATAATTAGTTTTACATTATAATTATTGTCATCATGCTCATCATTGGAGTAAAATCCTATTAAATGAGAGTACTCATAGCTGTCATTAAAGTCTGCCTGTCAATAAGTACACTGGATATTTGCTGAGAGTGAAACACCTATTTGGTAAATATTCACTTTACTGGCTCTAAACTTGGTATCAACACATCCAGACCTCGACAGCCTTAATTGTTTCTGCACCAAATCTCCATTGCCCCATCCAGAATAAAGCTCACAGCACCAGCACTCATAAATATAGGGAGGGGGTCTTTGGTGTGCTGTGTGTTAGCGTTAGCATGCTGTGAATGCAATGGGCCATGTGGGTTTATGAGTATGACATGCTGACTTGGCCTCTGGTTTACAGGCCCTTTAGCATCTGCACACCACATCCACATGTTGATCCCCAAATTTTGACATCTACATTGTAACCCTGGGCTCACTGGCATGCAGTCAATACAGTACACCCCAGCACAGCACAACACAGCAAATAAACTCAAGGCAAAGGAGTACGTGCATGTCAGTGAGGGCTCCCTTCCCAGCTAAATTATGGTTGACATGGCAACAGCAGATGTCTTTTGTCTTAACGCCTGGTGATTTTTTTCTCTCCCTCCTAATTGGAAATAATCTCCAGGCTGTGCTAATGACCGCATTACGCACTTCACTGTCAGCTGTGTCAGGTTTAATATCTTAGTAGGTTTTATTTGCCCTGTTGTTATGCTTGTGGTTGGGCAAAGCTCTGAGCTGCAACAGTGGGGATGTCTAGATGTTAAAGCACTATTGTGTTGCTAGGTTAGTTGCCTTCCAAGCCTTCCAAGAATTATGATGTGATGACCGGGGTTGGCCAAGCGTGCTGTGAAAATGGTTGTGGAACAAAACACAGCAAATCTATTTCCAAAATAAATGCTGTAATGATGACAGGATTGTCTGTTATTTTGCTGCATAAGTGGCAACACATCTGGCGCATGGCTTTTGTTTTGCAAACAAAAATAATCTGCATGACAAAAACAAAAAACACAAAATATAAAAGTCTGTTTTGTACTTTTTAATGTGTGTGTGTCTGTCTGTCTGTAAAGTTTTAAGTTTTATGTAGCTTTAGTGAACAGCTGTGCAGTGGTGTGATTTGAGCAATTCTCTTTTGTTATTGTAACTGTTGTTATTGTTGTTGTTAGTTCAGTTGTGATCTTCCCTCTGCCTTTGTGGGGTGTAAATCCAAAGATGATGAGTCACGTCTCACTCACGTCTGTTTGTTTCCAATGGGGCGACATCTGTTCTGCCCAGAGCCCACAGCCAACACCTGTGACGTGGCACACATTCAACTGTCCCTGTCTGCCTCATCTTTGCCATGCCAGGCCCATTGGTTCATTTACACCCCCCCCCCCCCACCAACCTGCCAAACCCTCGCTCCCCCCTACACCCCTTCGTAATGGCTGTCAATTGGCCATGGCTTGCCCCAACAGATGGACGGCTTAGAAATGGGTAGTCATCTCCCCTTGTGAACCCAAAGACCGCTGGTTCATTTTGGCATGCCAGGGAGACAAACCACTTTATCTGCATTTCAAATTCAACCAGCTGCTTGCAGTGTGAGGACAATTCACTCTGAAATGAGATGAGATTCATTTCAAATGTCTCAGTTTCATAGATGTCAGTATTGATTTGAGGACAGGGGTGGGTTGGCTGGTAGTCTTTCCAT
Organism: Tenualosa thibaudeaui; assembly: GCA_027481765.1. Lineage (NCBI taxonomy): Eukaryota > Metazoa > Chordata > Actinopteri > Clupeiformes > Clupeidae > Tenualosa > Tenualosa thibaudeaui. Next base: position 1,173,574 of record JAIFZK010000130.1, on the reverse strand, counting down.
GCAGAAGGCTTAATTACGAAACAAGGGCATGAGGCACTTTTGTGATCAATGTGATTACCGTGCTGTGATCAGATACACAATTAACTTAAAACCCTCTACCACAGAGATGTTGTTTTTTTCTTCCTGTTGAGCTTGACATTGCATCTTTCTGTGAAACTGCAAGGAACATGTGTCTCAGGAAGCATATCTCTATTTCATATTTCTCCTTCCACAAAGAATGTATTTGTGAGCGTATTTCTAGGCTCCTAGCTGTCAAAGGCTTTTTCAATATGCAGAAAAAAGTTATTTTGCATGGCTGGCTGTGTGCAGTGTGACTAAACCTTCGATGCTCAGAATCTGTTGAGCAATTTCTCTTCTTTGAGTGAACACTGCCATCTCACTCGTTCAGCAGCTGGGTTTGTGTTTGTGTGTGAATGAATTATACATCATTCCATTAGGTGAATCCGCAAGGCCTCTCTGCCACTCTGTCGGGCTCTCAAGCTTTCAATCTGTAAATGGTTGGCGGAGGAAAGAAAATCGAGTTGCCTTTGATGGATGGTTGTCAGTCAGAGGCATCTCGGCGCTCTCTCCCAAGGTGGATAAAGAGAGGAATGAGAAAGAGAAGCTAAACAGATGTCATGATGTGGGATGATTACAAATCATGAAGGCTTCAAGGCTGTTACATGTTTCTAAATCACACTAAACTGAATATGCAAAGATGCAAATATGCAAAGATGACGTATTACCATATCAGATAGAGATAGTGCTATAGATTCTGGTATTTCTAGATGTACCTGTATTTTCAGAATAATCTACTTCAAATCTTTGAATCTAAAGCATATATAGTTCAATGACATGGAGTTTTTTTGAAGTAAAAAACCCTGCACAACCTCACACTAAACCACTAAAACCAAACCACTAAACACTAGACTCCAAATATTAACACATGAAAGACACATATGCTGTTGTGAAAAAAAACATTGCAAGGAATCCTAAAACCTGGCAAAGTTTCAACTACTGTTGTTTCAAAATGCGCTGATTCTCCTGTGACAAATAGCAGCAGAAACCAAAGCTTCTGACACACAATCCAGCCATGCGTGGCTAAAATCCTTGAGAAAAAATGTTGGAGCGGGTGTCATGGGAAACTGGGAACAGCAGGGGAGGACTTAGTGTCATGTTGCTCCTGCCAGAGGCATGGCCAGTTCTGATAGACCACAAAAAACAAATCCCATACAAGGGCCATATAGGGGGACTGTCCAAAACTACTGAGCCTGTGAAAGGATGCTGTCCAATGCTAGCCAGACTAGCGCCATCATACTACCTCCACTCAGTATTGCATTCTGCTACAGAAGTCCGGCCTGGTACTCTCCTAACGCAGAACCAACAGCTTTAAGGTTCTAACCAAGGGCTCACCCACCACAAGGTAAATGCATATCTATGGAGAATGTCCAGATTCTTTGGATGAACTGAAGCAAGGTGTAAAATATGGTCCACCAGGCTAGTTTGTGTTTTGAATAAGCAATGATGCCTAGACTACTAGCAGTGAGCATTATAAGGAAAGACTGGTGCTCTATTGTTCTATTTCCACCACCTTTCTTTCTCTTTGTATCTCTCCCTCTCTCTCTCTCCCTGACCCACATTCCACCTCATTTAAAATAACCACTGCAGAGTTTTCAGTTTGCTCAGGAGGAGTGAGGGCTGAGAACCGTCTTCAAAGGGCCAGACAGAAGCACGCGAGTAGCATTTGATCCTCTCCTCCTGCGAGGGTGGAGATGAGTGGAGAGGAAAGGGAGAAGGGGGACAGTACAAATCCTCTGCTCACTCTGTCTGAAATAATTTATCAGGGACCTAAGTGGATCCATGCCAAATCCTAAGACTCATTTAAAGACACATGAATGTTTAATGAGAGGCTACAAACTTTTGGACCAAAATCACTGACTGTAACTCAGTGATGGAGCTGTGCTTGATAAAGTCAGTCAGAAAATAGAATGACTAATGACTTATAGGCTATCACCAGATTAATATTATATTCCCAAATGTTTGATTCTGTACAAGGACTCAGTTGTTTTCCACTACAGACTCATTTAATTTCATTTGACCGTTTATTGCTCAGCTTCATTAGGTGAGGTTCAGTTATAAACAAAGCCTTCCAAATAAAATTGCCCTCAATTTAATCAGAGTTAATATTTACCTAACCAAATATCCCGAGACCTATGGTAGAACTCCAGTAGATCTGGCATTGTTCTGTTGAGGCACAAATTGCACAGTTTAGCCCAGCATTTGACACACGTGTGACCCAATATCCTCCCTAACCCCTAAACCTTGAACCCTCAAAGGTTCAGGGCTGAGCTTAGTGCATCATTAGTGCTCTCAATGTCCCTACTAAATACTTGTTTCTAACCTTGGTCTGACTGAGATCTGACATGGACATTCTAGAGCAGAACCGGCTCCAGTGTTGTCTCTTATCTGCTATGGTTTACAATACTAAACACCAACAAGTGGCAACTGAGTCTAGCTCGGGAGAACCCAGATGGGGGGGGGTTGTGTCCTGTGTTGACATTCAAACTGAAGGGTTTTTTTATGCACTGTTATTTTGAATACTGCTGTGTGATTTTAAATAATTTGTTTTAAACTGTAACCCTAGTCCTGCGAGCATGATTATTTACAAAAAACAATTTCTTTGGATTTTAATAAATTAAAACATATCCAAGTTGCTCAAGTTTGCTGAGTGCCGTTGGAAGGGAGAGGTAGGAAAATTTGGCTCGAGTTTACAAACTGCCAAAGGAAAATTAAACTGAAATGTAGTTTCAGTGTTGCCCTCATTTATAATGGTTAACTACAGTTTCACTTTTTGGTCCTCGTACCCAATTTTCTCATTCCTGTTCCTACTGCCACCACTTAGCAAGCTTGAGCTACAGGGATATAGTTTCATACCGAGCCTTCATGTAAATCAAAACGAAACAAACAAAACAAACCTTCCATTTAAACATTTGTCTCTGTTCACAACTTTGACTCCAGCTCTGGTCTGCACCTCAGCTGTAGCCTCTTAAGTCGGCTCTGGTTGTGCGTGGTGTTTTGGCTCGAAGGATGATTAATGACACTCGTCTGTGTGGTGCTCACCCTCACTTCATCACCCAGCCAAGGGAAGAATGTGAGGGCTCTTCACCCACTGATTTATCAGAATAATATTAGAATAGCTCCATAACCACACACTGATAACACACATTGACATTTACTATGTCTCCATGGCAGCTTTGCTTTTCACGTCACACAGCTACTCCGTCTGCCATCGGTGTGCCAGTGGAAGATATGCACAATCACAATATGCACAATCTGTTGGATCCATCCATCAGTTTTTTTGACGTTTACTTCATACACTGATGTAGACATTCGTGAATCAATCCATAGTTGTATTGTTTGTGGTGCTGTCGGTAGGAAAAAGAACCAGCAAATTTCATACAACATAGACAGAATAATGAATGGGCAGCTAATACTAAACAAATGGGGCACATCGCTATTTGGTTGTTTTATCAAATTTTCTAGTTCTTTTTTTTACTGACAGCACATGATGATCTTGAACAACAGGGCTATTGATTGATTCATGCCTGATTTCTCCTTTAAATGGTAAAATACAACCTGGCTTTGCCCTATGATAACAACAACAGCAGCAACAACACTAACAACAACAGACAGCGGACAAGGCGAGATCTTGTGCGTGAGATTAGACTCAAGTTCCAGGAAGCTTTCACAACCTGAATGTTTTGTTTTTTCTCCCTGTTCTACTCTCCTCACTCTGTCATAATTGGCAGGCCAACATGCAGTCAGGCCTTTCTGAGTGTGCATATGAATTTTTAAATATGTGGCACCACCAGGTAATGCACAGACAATCCTGCTTTCCTCTGTTTAACATGCTGAGTCAACGCATCTTTCATGCTGAATCGCTCTCCGTCTTATTGTCAGGGGAGTGATGGGGGAGGTGTGCAAGTGTACGGGAGAGTGTGCGTGTGTATGTGTGTTTGAACGGCTGTTTTGGAAAACAGTTATTCTCACTTAGCATCCGAGTGTTGCTCTCTAGTGGAATGGAAAACAAAGTGACAGTTCCAAAATGCTGCACAAGATAGCCAGAGAAGCCCGAGACATTCTGTCAGGTCCAGAGAAAGCTGCTTATTTCTGTCGTAATATTGTGCCTCCCTTGATAGCTAGAGATGGTAGCAAAACAAATACATTTGAATTTTGCTTTCTTCCCTGAAGCTTCATAGCACACAGGCCTTTGAAGGAACAGTGTCTGTAGTCAGGAGATGAGGCATATTCTGTCAAGCAATTACAAACTACTGTCAATATATGTATCTGAAATCAACAAGCCACCTTTTCAAAAATACAATGGTTAATTGACTGACTTGTCTGGCTTGATCTCCCCCCTCCCCTCCTGTGAGATTTTGTACTGGTCTAGGGGAATTGATTTCAGTACTTGCGTATATTTCATTCTCATCTCCCATGTACTCCCATGCACACCCACCGCCTGCCCCTTCACCCAACTTGGCTGTCTCCTCTTGCTGTGCCTGCAGGCTGTGGTATTGGATTCACATCTGGTCATAATCACCATCATCATCATCATCTTCATCATCATTATCATCATCATTATAACTATCATCATTATCGCCATCATCATCATCACTATCATCATCATCATCAATATCATCTTCATCACTATCTTCATCTTCTTCTTCATCATCATCATCACCACCTCTGGTGTCATGTTTGCTGCCGGTATCAGTATAAGTGGAGACAGCATCACCACCATCACCACTGTGCTTATGATACAGTGACCAAACAGACCAGGCCACGCAACTTCTGTGTGTGTGTGTGTGTGTGTGTGAATTTGTGTGTGTGTATGTATGTGATGTTTTTGACAGTGAGAGAAAGAGGGAGTGTATGTGTGTGTGTGTGTGTGTGTGTGTGTGTGCTTGTGAAAGAGTGTGAGAGAGAGATGTGTGTGTGTGTGTGTGAGAGAGAGAGAGATATGGATAGATAGAGAGCGAGAGAGAGAGAATGTCTTTCCTCCCTAAACTCAAACCAGAGGTGTAGAGAGGGATGCATGGGGAGGAAGTGAGAGAGGGAGAGAGAGTGGGAGGAAGTAAAGTGGAGAAGTACCAGGAGTCTAAAGAATGACTGGGTTTCTCTGTTTAATAAGCCGGGCACGGCCAGGCACAGCTCTGTGCATGCCATTAGTGCTCTGTGTGTGTGTGTGTGTGTGAGAGAGAGAGAGAGAGAGAGAGAGAGAGGCAGAGAAAGAATGTGTGTGTGTAGGTGTGTGAAAAAGTGTGTGTGTGCATGAGAGACATAGAGAATGTGTGTGTGTGCGTGTGTGTGTATTTGTTTGTGTGTGTATGGGTGTGTATGCATTTGTGTGAGTGTGTGTGTGTGTAGGCCTCTCCTCTCCTATCTACTGAATTTCAATGGGTGGTCATGACAGGGAACAGAAGAAGCACCACACGGAGGAAAGAGCAGAGGATGAAAGAGAGGAAGAGCGAGGGAGTGAGAGAGGACAAGACGAGAGAAAAGTGGCGGAAGAGAGGAAGAGAAATGCAGAGAGGAAGAGAAGAGTAGATGTCTGAATGAAAGAGGGAGGGATAGAGGAGAGGTTGAGGAAGAGAGAGAGTGTGTGCGAGGATACAGGAAGAAGAGGATCAACCAATGAGAGAGGAGATGAGAGGAGGACAGAAGATGGGGAGAGTTGGCAATATGACGGAGGAACAGAGGAGAGAAAACTAAACAACTGAGAAGAGAGGAGAGAGGGAAGAAGGATGCGGGCAGAGGGCAAAAGAAAGAGAAAGAAAAAAGAGAAAGGGAGAGGAATAGGTGAGAGAGAGGAGAGGAGAGGTAGAGGAGTGGAGAGAGGGAAGGATGAGAGGATGAGAGAGAAATGAGAGAAAGCAGAGAGGAGAGGGGACTAAAAATAAAGGAGAGAGAGGGAGAGAGGAAAGGTGAGAAAGAATAGAATAGGAGTGGAACAGGAAAAAATGGGAGCAGAGAGAGAGAGGGAAGGAAGGATGAGAGTGGCAGAGGGATGTGAGAGGAGAAAGCTGGAGAGCTGAGATGAGCGCAGTGGGAAACAGACGAGCACAAAAGCGGTGATCCGTGACAGCAGAGAGCTGGGCCTGCACACGTTACAGCTGCTTATATAAGACAGGCAGCCAGGGGCTCCTCCACCTCCACCACTCCCGCCACCACAACAGTACTCAGGCTCCACAAGAGCTACTACATACAGACGGGGGGAGGGGGAGAGAGAGAGAGAGAAAGAGAGAGAGAGAGGACAAACAGAAAGACAAATAGAGATGTGTGAGCTTTAAACAATAGGATGAAACACAGCAAGCCAGTACCCAACCAGAGAGAGAGCGAGAGCGAGAGAGAGAGACTGATCAGAGTGGTGAGGTGAAAGCAAGAGAGAGAGAAAAGGGAGAGAGAAAGAGAGAGGATGAGTGTGAGTACTGCCATAGGTAATGCGGATGTCCATCAGGCCCTGTGGTCAGTTCTGTCCATTAGCAGCGAAAGATGATGCTAAATTGCTCCACTTTTACAAGGGGTCTGTGAGTGCCAAGCATGGCAGAGTCACAGGGGAGACCAGGAGCAGGGCAATTTATTGGCCCTGGCTGGAGACATCCTCACGCTGAGGAGGAAGGATTTTCCCCTCGGATAGGATATGTGTGTCAGAAGAGCTCTGAGCTGCCAGACAGCTTTGGTTTACTCCTTTAAACCTGCCCGCTTGTTGGACTGGCTTTCAGAGCAGCTTTCTCCACACACACACACACACACACACACACACACACACACACACACACACACACACACACACACACACACACACTCACTAACACACACTCACTAACACACACACACACACACACACACACACACACACACACACACACACACACACACACACACACACACACACTCACTCACTAACACACACTTACTAACACAAACTCACTAACACACACTTACTAACACACACTCACTAACACACACTCACTAACACACAGACACACACACACACACTCACTAACACACAGACACATACACAATGAACATAGACAGGTGATCTAACCCCCCCCCCCCCCCCCAAACACACACACACAATCTAATATTTTGAGAGAAGTCCTCCTTTTAAATAAAAGGTGAAATTATGTAACAGTGGCATCTGTGACATCCCTTGGCTGTTCATTAGTCAGAGAGAAAAGTGATTGACATGTGATGACAGACGTACTGATAAGACATGCACACAGTAATAATATTCTACCAGGATCTAATTCACAGGTGCTGACATGAGTGATAACTCACATTTATAGACCCCAGAGTCTGAAATCTAGAAAATTCTAACTACACCTGGAGATAATACTCACTCTGCTCTGGATATTACAAAGAAAGGCCAAGGCAGACATTAAGCCTAGCCATATACATTACATCATTCTCATCACAATAATGCTCTGAACTTGCAGAACTTCCCTGTGAATTGTAAGTTATATGATATATACATATATACAAAGAAAGAATAAGGCAGACATAAAGATATATATATATATATATATACATATACACGTCTGCCTTATTCTTTCTTTGTCTGAGCGGGCATCTCCATAGCCCATACGGAAGAGGTGTGACAGGCGAGCCCTCTATGTGACAGCCGTCATAAGTCTGAGTCAGCCTCTTAGTCCCAAGAGCTGTCACTGGCCACACATACACAAACTCATACATACACACACACACACACGCACACACACACATGTGCAGGTACACGTACACAAAAACAAACACACACACACAATTTTCAGTACAAACACACACACAATCATGCACAAACACACACACACACACATTCCCATACACACCTATGGTGTGTTTTGGGGCCTGAACAGGTAGGAGAGAACATTAGAAGAGCCCAGAAAAGCGGGTCTGAGGACATGCGAGTGTGTGTGGATGGATGGGCAGAGACACTAACGAATGCTGTTCATGAATCATAATGGGTCTTGTCTTCAGACCACCCTGAGTCATCAAACACAGACAGATACACACCACACACCCACACACAGCTTCTGCTACTGCTACTGTCCTTACACTATGATGCTATCCCGGAGAGAGGAGACCATACACAGCTCTGCTTTCACTTTGTGTCTCAAGAAGAAAGATCACATATTTCCACACATTTATATATGGCAGAGGACCTAGAGCTGAACCTTGGCAGCAACACGGTCATTTGTCTTGTTCACTTTTTCCTCATTTGTTTGTTTATTTGTTTAGCAATCTACTGGATCTATTTATTTATGAGGTTATGAAAGAATTGGGATTCTGTGGAAATTCTTGTTGGTTCTTGTTGATATGCTGGGTAATCAACATGCCTTCATTGCATTGCATGGTGTGTAAATTAACTTTGGTGTCCTTCCAAGCGTGAACCCATGGAGAGTAAAACGCCTTACGGATATGAGGGTTTCTTTACAAATACTGAGTAGCGTTGTCATGAAACATGCTGGTATTATGACCAGTTGATCGCGCGTTAGCGTGCACACAAACCAATACACACACTCAAACTCACACACACACACACACAATGAGGCTTCTTTGTGCACAACAGCCATACCCCATGTTTTTGATGAAATAAAGGAGGTAGGAGCTGCACATTGCAGTACATTGCACCACAACGCCACAATTCTCAAAGCACTAATGACACATTCCCCTCTGGAAGTTCTGACAATTACACTCAGATGTATCAGACCAGCGTTCCTCTCCCGCTCCTAGTGGAAGCGCAAGGCTTCTCTTGAGGTGGCGTACGAGAGGCTATACAAGCCAGCAACAGCTTGTGTGGCCATGCGGCCACAGCTACGGCTGATGAAACGTGAGACAAAACGCAGGGAAGGGAAGAGAGCCTACGGCTCAGTAATGCAGAGCCAGACTGCCAGATGGACAACACATTTACAGCCAGGCCAGAGTGACATCAGTACACTCTGATGGAGAGAGAATGAAAGAGAGAGCGAGAAAGAGAGAGAGAGAGAAACTTTAGGAGAGTGTTTCACAACTTTGACAACAACAAAAAAAAAACTCGCTGATAAAATCCCAATTAACAGCCTCTGATTCAGGAGCAGTACCATTTCCATCACTATAATGGCACACTGACCAATACTGTGAAGGGCACTTGCTTTAGTATTAGGCATCATTGGTAGTTTGCATCACTTAAACTTGGTTTAAACTAATAGAATTGTTATGGTCTACATGTTATCTTGTGCTTTGCAGCTGACACTGATTTTCCTTGTGTGATCACTAGCCTTAAAGTGGGATTGCTGTCTCTGAGCATGTGCAACAAAGTGGAAGAAGGTCCAGTTGTATGTGATGACGACAACAACAGCAACAACAAACAGCAGGGTGTCCAAACAACAATGGCAGCAACACTGCCCAAAACCTTGTATGTGTGAACAAAATCTAAATCTGATACTAAGAGATGCCACTGTAAATCATCTCGAGTGAAAACCCTCCTCGCCCCTACACAACAAACCTCAACCAATTTTCAAACCACAACCAATTTTCCAGGATTGCTATTTGGTCGGATAACTCAATACACCTTTGGTGTTCTTCAGTTTAGGAATCCCAGATATTTAAAACATGTATAATAATAATAATAATAATAATAATAATAATAATAATAATAATAATAATAATAATAATAATAATAATAATAATAATAATAATCATCATCATCATCATCATCATCATCATCATCATCATCATCATCATCATCATCATCATCATCATCATCATCATCAATGTATCCCCTCCCACAGAAGAGCCTTTGTCTTTGTTTTGCAGAAAGCACTGAGGATCGGAGCACTTCTAATAGGTGGTTTAGACTACTCTTAGCAAACTTGGCCAAGCTCATCACTGCACTACAGCTCTTGGATTACCTCCACGGTCATACAGTAATACATCACACCACACTGTGGCTAGACACAGATTAGCTTATGCTAAACTCGTCTGACATCGGTCCACAATCACGCTGCTCTCTGCAGAGGGTCTCCACTGATGCAGTACTCTATGATGTAGGAGCTGAGTGAGGGAGCAAAAACACATAAAGCATGTGGAAGCTTGGGAGGGCTGTGGAGTCTGCTGACAGTGGAAGATTAAACACTAAGAGGCTCAGACGACAGGATAAATGATGATACACACCTCTGCCTTTCTTTCTCTCTCTCTATCTCTCTTTCCCATCCACCCCTAGCCATGATTTCATCCTTCCCTCCCTTTTTAAACTGCTGTGCTTTCATCTCTCTCTTCTCTCTGCTTACTTTTTCCATTTCTTTTTCCTCTCTATTCATTTGTCCTTTTATCCTCCCCATGCTCTGTGCTTTCCTCCCATTCTCCTCATAGCATCCTATTTCCTTCTGTGCCTCACCCCTTGCTCGCTCCCTCCCACATGGATAGTCTAATACACCTCACAGGAAGCAGTGCATTCTTCTGGGACTTGGGGATGGATAGATGAATGGATGGATGGATGGATGGATGGAGGGATGGAGAGATTGGAAAAGATTGATGCATTGGTAGAGAGTTTCTATGTCTCTCTGGACAGAGTAAAGTGGTCGTATCACTCACAGCAGCACAACATGGCAGTCTGCAGCTGAGGGCACTGTGGCAATAATAACAAAAGGTGAGAGGATGAGGGGATCAACTGCTATTGATCCTGGAGGGTGTGTGTGTCTGTGTTTGGTGATGTGTGTGTGTTTGGTGATGTGTGTGTGTGTGTGTCTGGCGGGTTGTGTGTGTGTGGCATGAGAGGGAGGGGTGGTTTGGAGGCAGAGACAGAAACTGACCAAACAATAAGCACATTTGGTTTGACATTCCTAATTAATGCTGAGGTATGACTGGCCTCCGCATCTCATCCAAAGGCAAGAGAGATGGGGTTCAGCTGCTGTGGTGGGTTCATGTTTGCGTGCGCCTGCGTGCCTGTGTGTGTGTGTGTGTGTGTTTATTTGCATATGTGTATGTGTGTGTGTATGCGCACTGTGTGTGTGATATGTAATTGCCAGGGGGTGTTTGGGGTTGGTGTGGATGGGACCAGGTGGAGGCGAGTCAGAGGGGCTTCACACCATGTCAGCTCTGTTAAATGTCAGAGTGAATTCAGCAGCACACCCTCTCCCCACCCTCAACTCCCAAATCCAACCACCTCTCGACCCCAGCACACACACACACACACACGCACACACACAAATACACAGTCACCAAGATAAACACGGTGTATGGAAACAAGATTCACTTGCACTACTCCTGGATCTTACTCTCCTACATGCCCACACAGACACACATAAAGAAATGTAAACCTGTCACACACACACAGGCAGGCACGCAGAGATTCATGTATCGGTCTGTAATATGGTGCTGTAATGATATTAGCCTCTGGCAGGGAGAGAAAGCAGGGAGAGAAAGAGTACAGATGGCTCTGTGACTCATACGTCTCATTTGTAACCTTTGGGATAATACGATCATCAATATGATCACAGACACACACACGCTTAGAGGGAGAGAGAGGAAGACCAACACACAAACCAAATGCAACAACTCATCTTCTTTCCAAATCGGGCAAGGCAAACACAGTCTGTTTTCCAGAAGCATTAACAAACAAACATTGCTAATGCAAAATCAGACATAGACAAAAAGATATGACTGCCATTAAATAGTGACTGACACACACACACAACACTCTCCAGCCTTACAACTGACACCCCTCACCCTGTTCCCACCACTGAACAGAGAGCCACTGAATCACATACTTACCTAGTGCCTTTATCTCCCATCGTGAAGGTCTCTGTGTGTTTGTGTGTGTGTGAGAGAGAGTCTGAGAGCCGTTTATCACTCACACACAGCTTGAGAGAGAGCTTGAGAAGAGCGAGAGCTAGGGGCAGAGAGAGAGAGAGAAAGAGAAGAGAGAGAGAGAAAGAACGAGAGAAGAGAGCAGTGAGAGAACAGGGAGGGAAAAAGAAAATGCAGAAATAGGCAGAGCAAGGAAATAAAACACAGGAAGAGACAACGCGGGAAATAGAGAGAGAGAGAGTGAGAGAAAGAAAGAGAGAGCGAGAGAATGCAAGAGAGAGGGAGAGATCAGAGCACTGATGTGAACTGGCAGACAGGCTGTGCGGTGCTGAGCGTTGGAAGTGAGGCTGAGAGAAGCAAATAAAAGAGTAGGAGGGAGACAGAGAAAGGGGGAGAGAGAGAGAGTAGGGAAGAGAGAATCTTTCACGGTGCAGGCTGACTCTCCCTGCCTCGTGAGCGTCTCCGAGCAGCGCAGCTTTTGCGTGCTTGCTCAGTCCTGCAGCTGCCACTGCCGCCGGACACAATCAGAAGAACATCTCTCACAATGTTCAATCACCTCTCACCCTCTCAAAATAAAAGACAGACAGAAATAGAGAGAGAGAGGAGAAAGGTGAGAGAGGAGAGAGGGAGTTGAGGAGATGCAGCACAGACAGTCAGGTGATCCTGAGTCTTGGTCTCCTGCATGGGCAGACGTTGGCTGATGTGGGCTGAAAGTCTCTGGGCTGAGGTGTAGCGATGTCCTCAGGAGGGATGATCCAGCACAGGGCTCACAGCTGATGCACAGGAATCCCGAAAGGAACGATCCCTCTTCTCTTCTCAGCTCCTCTCCCTTTCTCTTCTCACAGATTTTCTCTGCTGCGAGAGCCTTTTCCGTCTGAGTTAGCAGACGGTGCCTGCCTCTGACTAGCGCTCCGACTCTCTCGCTCGCTCACTGCTCCCTCCCTCCTTCTCTCTCTCTTCCTCCTTTCCCTCCCACCCTGCTCTCTCTATCCCTTCTCTTTAAATCTTTGAGAGGATGTGGATCCCTTTGAGATGGCTAGATCTCTTCAAACATGTGACATATTTGCATTCCACATACTGCTTAATACCTAAGGACATCTAAGATTTTCGCATCCCAGTGCCCTGAAGGCAATAGAGAGGTCTCTATTTACATTGCCCAGTCCTCGCAACTCCAATTGCATTTATATATAAATCACTAAAAATATGGTAAGTTAAAATAGTGATTAATGGACAGAGTTGTGTTTTTCCATCTGTTTAAAAAGACAAAGTCAGTCCAGCACCTTCTAAAGATTTCCCATGCAGTGCTGATTTGGGGTTGGGACTGAAGACTGCTGTGCTGTTGAGGTGTTGACATCACCGTAGGCAAAGTCTGTTAGTGATTCACAGCGACGACAGTAGAGTTGAGGACGGTAGATGACTGGGGGATCGCACGCCTCGCTGCTGTCTTGCCTCGAGGCTATTCTACTGTTGAGGAAACCTCATTGCTACTTATGAGCAGGAGAGTCTCAGAGTCGTTTCTCTTCAGAAGAGAAGGGTTTTCATGTTACATGATTACATAAAGCAGTGGGGCCTTATGGACAGATGTTTCCCAGGCACAGCTTTACAGAGACTCGTATAGGGAAGCAAACAAACAAAGGTCATACTTAAGTTACATCATATTAAATAAGTTTTACTAATTGCACTATGTGCAATCAAAAGTAATTACACAGGAGTCCCCTATATCTGCACAAATGTAATAAGGGTTCAAATAAGTTTTTTTTCATTAGAGGAATGTAATCTGTCAAAGACAGAAGATCGATTTTTATTTGTCACAGTAACTGTCATTATTGCTATCATTACAATGTAATAACAGCTTCGATGTTTTAAGCCAATATGTCTTCCCTGTTCCACTAAAATAGTAAAAAAAAGGCAAAACAATGTTATGGTACACAGCAGCATGAAATTAAAATACAATAATTTGGACAAAATTTCAAGCAGACCTCCTTTAAAGTTTCGCTTTAACTTTTGTTGATGTTTGATACCATAAAGCTCTGTCAGTAAGGTAAACATGTTAATAATCTAATAATAATTATAATTTTCAGTAAACAGAGTGACCATTTTCTGAGGGCTCCTGCAAAGAAGACTTTTGAACAGCTCTACATGATTCCTACCTAGTAATACTACACAATCTTTCCTCACTGCCTGTGCAACAATCAGCAAAGTTGGCTCTGGAGAAAATTCTGTTCTCTATCTGTAGGCTTACTGTTTACTAAAAGCCTTCATGCATTCACACACATTACACAGATATGTCTCCCAGCTACCACGCGCCATTGTACAATCTTGGCATATATTATACACGTGAATATACAATATCTGACTGCAGTACTATGCCTACTACAGTACTACAGCTATGAGCACAACTATTTATTGTAGAATCCTCAACAGTTCCCACCCACCGGAATAAACATAAACACACAGTATATCCCTATGATGAGGTTCCAGCGAAAGGGAATATAGCTTCTAGCTATAAATGTGAAACAAGAGTGACTACCTTCTAGCTATAAGTGTGAAACAAGATTGACTACCTTCTAGCTATAAATGTGAAACAACAGAGGCTACCTTCTAGCCATAAATGTGCAGCAAAAAGTCCATGGTGGAGAAAAAATCATGTTATAACTTCATGTAAATTCCTTTCCCTAAGAAAGATAATGCTAAGAGGCGATTCGTATCTAAAACAGCTGACCCAGGAAGAGCACATTCATATGCTAGAGTCAATACATCAAACAATAATTACTGCTGACAGTAGCATTTCTTTTTCGTGATTTGCATTCTGCATAACAATTCAAATTACCTACTTCTTCTACAATCCTCACTGGTGCTTCTGTATTAGAGAGAGAGAAACAGAGACAGACTGAGACTGACAGAGGCAGAGAGTTTTAGAAAGATAGAGATAGAAAGAGAGAGTTTTAGAAAGAAACAATGAGGTCTAGCACAGAAGCATACACACGCTAGTCCTGCTCTTAGCTCCAGTTAACATGGAGATGAGGGCAAGATGGAGGTAAATTATGCACAGAGGCCACACAGACCTGGGCTTCCACCCCTAGACCATTTGACCGCACGCTGTTCAAAGTCCTGTGGGCTGATTAAGAGGAAGCAGGGCCCTTTTTAAATGTAAATGCCGTCGCAGCTGAGCTGACTCTGGGAGGGGTCCGGCTACTCTTTGACGTGGCGATTAGATGCCTAACTGGGGCCGAATGCGGGTCAGGGTGATGTATCTAAGGAGGACAGAAATAAGACAAGAGGTCTTCTAATGGTAGAGAGGAGAGAGAGCGGAAATGAGAGAGAGTTTGAAATGGTGAAAGACAGAGAAAAAGAGAAGAAAAAACGATAACTATAAGGCGATAAAAAGAAAACAAGGCCAAGAGAGATGAACTGAACAAGAGTGACATTTCAGCTTCTTCTTGCAAAATGGTCAACACAAATGTCTCTTCACTCCACAGCAGAAGGACACAAAAAACCTTGGCAGCAATTCAGGAGCACATAAAGCAATGCACACATGGATCCAGACACGCAACATCAGACACACAAACAGATGCATTCTTTATTAAGACATAACAATTGTTCCCCATTTCCAGTTTAAAGTAACCCTTTTCAATGCTTCCCTTTTCTGTCCTTCACTAGATCTGAAAACCCAAAAGCTCACAGTGGTAAATAAGCCCCTGTGAGTGTAAAGTGGCGTGAGTGATGGATCTTCAAAGGCTTGATACCACAATGATTAAAAGAAGCATGGAAAATCATGTCAAACATTTTGTTTTGTGTACAGATCCCTTGCTTTGGGAAGCAGTTCAGCCCATGTTTTCTTCCTTCTTTGCATTTGCAGTTTTTTTTCCTTTTTGTTTCTGAATGCTTTTCCCCTTCTGTCAGCAAATATACTCCCCATGTTCCTCTCTCTATTGGCTATGACATCACACATTCCCAGGAAGCGAGGAAGTGTTCTACTTAGTAGCGACCCCAGAGAAGAACAACAGAGAGAGAGAAGGGGGGGGGGGAGAAAGAGACTATCCAAGTGGTCAGTGCATGCACACAATGGCAGTTCTCAGAGTGACCTGTTCTTATTGGCATGAATGAACACAGAACACTTTTGGTGAAAAGGCACATACATTTGGCTTCGGGGAAAGCCAAGAGACTCTGGGGAAAAACATATTGCTAGAGTTTTTTCCTCCCAGGCAAGCCATAGTCAACAAACCAAACCTCCGCAATCAATGTGCTTTCTGAACCCTTAGGGCCCAGAGTTGGAGTCAGTGTTTTGGTAAAAGTGTGTCTCAGTGTCCCTACGGGAGAGACGGAACTCGTTTCATTTCTCTCCTTCCAAAGGTGCGTTGTCATGGCGATGTGGAAATGAACACACTTCCCCACCTTCGCTGTCTACGAGAAACTCACATGTCGCTCCACAGGACGGCGCGGCGACTCTTGTCCACGCTCACCACAAACTCCCCTGATAGCGACCATGCTACCGCATTGATGGAGGAACTGTGAGGGGGAGGTCAGAGAAACAAACACACACACACACAAATGGACAAACACACCAAGTTAAAAACATACCAACACCAAGTAATGTAACACTTCAAACACACACACACACAGAGAAGCACAAACACTCAGGCACACACACACACGCATGCATGTGCGCGTCCCTCCTGACTCTCCTCTCCACTTCTTCACTCTCTTTTCTCCCAGTGGACAGACAGACAGACAGACGGCACAGGGCACAGCTGAGAGCTAATGGCCTGAGCCACCTCCTCAGGAGTTCAGAGCAGAAGCAGCGCAGGACAGAGACAGGACAGGGACCAGGGAGACAGGGGACAAGAAGGGAGAGAAAGGAATGAGGGAGACCAAGAGAGAGAGAGCGCGAGAGAGAGAGAGAGAGAGAGAGAGAGAAGGGGAGCAAGAGAGAGGGGAGAAGAGACAAAAGCAAGGGAGAAAGAAAGTGAAGGGGAAGACAGTGAGAGAGAGAGAAAGAGAAAGGGAGCGAAGAGAAAAAAGGAGAGTGGGAAGAAAAGAAACAGTGAAAGCAGGGGGGAGGAAAAACAGAGCGAGATGGAGGATCACTGGTCCAAACCCACATAATTAAATAGGAAAGAAAATGTTATCTACTAGTAGACAGACAAAAAAA
Source organism: Tenualosa thibaudeaui (assembly GCA_027481765.1). NCBI lineage: Eukaryota > Metazoa > Chordata > Actinopteri > Clupeiformes > Clupeidae > Tenualosa > Tenualosa thibaudeaui. Next base: position 1,156,596 of record JAIFZK010000130.1, on the reverse strand, counting down.
GACAGAAAGAAAGAGAGGAGGTGAGAGAGGGGAATCTGGAGCTGCCTGAGCTCTACAAGCAGAACTGGGCCCTCAGTTAATTTGGCCAACACAAAGATAGTAGTCTTCCAGAAGAAATCCAGATCTTGAGGGGATGAAACACATCTTGAAAATGTCACTCTAGAGAATACTTGGCCTGAAACTCGGCACCTCTGCCAAATCTGGTCTAGTAGTGAGTTCACTGAAAGTCAAAAGCATGTAGAGCTCTTGATATAATAAAAACATACAAATGAACTGAACTGAAAGTCTAGTGCAATACGGCTGAACGAGTAACCATCCAGATTGCAGATTGCAATCCACAGATTTGAGATTTAGCGCCCACTCAGTAAGATAGATGCGTAAGGTAATTAAAACCAAAGGGGTCAACCCTAAGATTAGACAGATTTAAGGCTCCCTCATTAACCCGCTTTAGCACTGACCAACACAATACTGCACAATATGTGACTGAATGATATGGTACTGCACAATACAATGTGGTGCAATACGATTAGTTTTATCACACAACACATTGTGGCACTTTTATGATGTGATATGATATATAGTGCATTAAGATACAATGTGATACAACATGTGTCTTAGAAGCTATAATGTGTTGCTTAACATGATGCTTAACTGTACTCTTCCTCACCAACCAAGTCAGTTTTCACATGGTAAAACACACACACACACACACACACACCTCTGTGCTTACAGTACGCATTTGCCCTCATATTACTGCTCCTAATCTGTGCAATGGCACATGAGGTAAATATGACCTGATTACAGCTGACTAGGGGCTAACTGCACCAGCTTGAATGGTACAAACAGTGTGTTCACTCATTAGTTGTGATATTAGTTCTGGTTCGTGAACAACACTAGCTAGCTCAGTTCATGTGGTTGATGCCAAAAAAGGCAGAGACTTTTGACTCTAGACTTAGGAGAACGGCTCCGCATCTGATCACATCTGATCTCCACATCTGATCAGAGCAAGACTGTACTATACAGGTAAAGACTATACAGGTCTAAACTTATTGAGGTACAAAGTGGCAGCTGTAGTAACAGCAGTAGAAGTACTAATAGTAACAACAACAGTAGTAATTATTGCAGTAATATCTAAATTAAACATAAAGCAAGGTGATAGGTGACAGGTCGTAGTTACTGGGACTAGGCAGCCCCTGTTGGAGTCCAGGGGTCAGGACCCTTGTTACTGTAGCCCTGTATTTCAGCTAATGCTACATGAGCAGCAGTGAAGACCATGAGCACCAGCAGCAGCAGTAGCAGACTTAGCGCCTGACAAGTGCGGATCACTGTGCTGAGCTATTCTATTGTTTTACAACCCCACACACTAGCACTGAACTCTGCCGCCGCCATCACCTGTCGATTACGATCCAGGTCTATTTTGTCAGAGCCATTCAAGAGAATCCATTGGTGATTCCACAGGCCTCTATGCTATGTTCGCTGTGTGCTGTGCACTGCCAGGGGCAAGCAAAATTGGCAAATTCAAAAGTACCGGCGAGCGGAGGGCCTTGGAGTTAGGATTTCAGCCTTCAGGGTTACTGCAAGGCATTGTGGGTAATCTCACCTGTGCATGTCTGGCAAGCGTTTCTCCAGATTCCCGGTGTGGACATTCCAGATGTAGACAGCCCCATCGGCAGAGCCTGCGGCCAGGTAGCTACCATCAGGGCTACAGAGAGAAAGAGAAAGGATGGAAGAGAAAGAGAGATCCAGAGAGAGGAAGAGAGAAAATGATAGATGTGACAGAGAAAGGCACGAGAAAAAAAGGGAAAAAGAAAAGACAGATGGAGAAAGAGGAGAGATTCACATCAGGTTGACTGTACATTGCATATTCAGTACTTGCAAGAGGTCACCTTATTACTGACTATATGCCCCCACTTCTCCAATCTCAGCAGCAGACTTACTGTGCATTCACACCAAGAGCTACTAAAACTGTAAAATCGCTTTTGTTGCTCTCAAACATCTCACTCATATCGCTGATGACATGCCATTTGCCATTTAATTTAAAGCTGAAACGCATCTTGGCTAATTTGCCAAAATTGAGCAGTTTTTAATTTCTTTCAGTTGCTCTAGTGACAGGGTAGGTGGCACTTGTCCCTGTTTACTGGGCTGGGAAACCCCTGTGCTAAGTCACAGGGCCTGAGCCATTGTTAACTGCTGCCAGCAGCATGGACGTGATGTCTGCCGTCCTCCTGCTGTCCTCCTTTGCTCCACTTCTCTATCCTTTCCTCTTTGTTCTTCTCTTCCTATCCTTTCTCTCTGTTCTGTCTAGCTACAGGCCAATAGAAAAAAAGAAATGTGAGGGGGGGAAAAATGGCATTCTGGCTGCCCGCTGTTGCCATGGCAACAGCAGAATGTATGCTGTGGTTAGGGATCTAGAAAGAGAGTGACACACCAGGAAGAAAAAAACCCAAAACATCATCTTTTTCGCTTGTGATCTCTGTCTCTTAATCCCGCTCTCACTCTCTCATAACAAAGGGCTCCCTGATTTCCCTCATTTCTCTGGATTCCTGTATTTTCAGAAATGCATCCCTGAATTTCTTTATTTCTTTCATCATTGTCACAGGTATCTCTGCAAGTCTTTCTCTGGCATATAAAGAAATGCCACAGGAGTCTGCAGAGGCTGATAGGACAAACAAACACTAATGATAGGAGCCCTCTTGGCCTTCTTCTCTATGACCTTTCAAAAATGCATCCGAGAGGCAGCTCTGAGCACTGGCTCTGAACTAGGGACAGGAGACAGACAGGCCAACAAAAAGCTATTTATAGAGAAGATAAGTAATATAAGTTCAATCAATCAATCAGTCTATAAACAGTTCACCAATGCCATGCCACCAACAGTCTGAATAAAGTAACTAACATCTATCCATTACCAGAGAGGGATTGTTGTTTATGTTTATGCCTGTGCAAAACAAAGATCAGAAGCAGATTAAAGTCTCTCTCTCTCTCTCTCGTCCAATAGAAGTTGCCTTAAGTGATTTGGTGAGAAATACGCAGTCTGATGGTAGCACTTTTAGCTCTGGCCTAGTATCTATCCCTTTAAAATTCAAATTTATTTAGAATTTATATGACTCCATATCAGACATTTCACAGCCAATCCAACACTGTACTCTACACTAAGAAGCAGCTGGTGACTGGGTGCAGACAGGCAGCTGTAAGTTCAATGCTGAAGAGGTACTGTATGTTTCAGGGGCATGGCAATGACGATGGAGGCTGATTATGCCCCGAGAATAGAGCATCACTCCTGCAATCATGGCTCAACTGAATGTGTAATTTCCCATGACGCATCAGTGTAGGGCTGTCATGACAACGCACAACAGGATATGTGATGGAAAAGAAAAACGAAAGAAAAAGAAAAAGAGAAAAAATAACAAACAAACAAAAACTGAACAAACATACAAAAATAAAAACAAGGTGAGTTATTTAGGGCAGAAACGCCAGTTCAGTGCATCTGTCAGTGTGGGGTATGTCACAGAGACAAGCTTCAGCAAGACAGAAATGCACCCCAGCTAAACGAGGCACACAGGACCTCAGAGTCTCCCCCTTCCTCAGTCTGCCCTGGTGCTCCAGTGCCCGTCACTCACTGCTCACTCCACTCCCACTTTCTAAGAGGTCATTACAGTAAAAACTAGATAAGCAATGTGCTTATGTAACCCAAACAAGGACAGGGAGAGGGAGACAGAGAGAGAAAGAGAAAGAAAGAGAGAAAGATAGACAGAGAGAGAGAGAGAGAGAGAAAGAAAGAGTGAGAGTCAGAGAGAGAGAGAGAGAAAGAAAGAGAGAGTGAGACAGAGAGAGAGAGAGGAAGAGGAAGAGGAAGATGGTATCTTGATGGTAATGAGGCACGTTTGTCTATTGCCATCCTGAGAGGGATGATGAGGTTGTGGGCTGCAGCATCTCACAGACACAGACAGGGATGTTTGGTCATTCTCCTGCATCATCAAACCCTTCTCAATCATTTGATCAAATAACCCATTTCCACCGACTTGAAATGATTGATGATTCCACTTCACTTCTGAGGATACTGTGTAAATCTAAATACTTCTTAAGGAATGGTACTTGCTAACGCCTAAAAAGAACCACTTCTTATCCTAAACCTAAACCTAAACCTAACCAAATATGCACAGGCTTTGTGATGAAGTGCACCACATACTTTTTTTTATCTTTGTAGGAAGACATCGCTGCATAGTAATTATAAATAGAGAACTGCCACTGGCCATGTCATAGTAAATGTCATTTCCAGTAAATGACAGTGTTTTGCCCTCATTATCCAGGACAGTCCAATCGATGCACATGATAATTATCAACTATCAACTGTCAGAATGAATAATGATAGGATATGGTTTAATCGATGTTATTAATATGCCAAGATTCTGGGACTGTTAAATGGACTCTAATGGAGAATGCTGATGGGACCCACTCACTCACCTGAAGATGGTCTTTGTGCTGTCACATCCACACTTAAAGCCTTCGGCTCTGAAAAAGATAGGAGTTTTAAAATCAACAAGGACTTCAAATCTGAAACCATCTAAACAACAATGTGAAACATCACAGTTATACCTAAGTCAACTGTTGTTTTTGAAATTCACCAATCAACTCTCATTTTACCCAGGTAGAAAAGATTAAGCTAGAAAAAGCACCTCAAAAGCAGGAAAAAAAGCAACCCAACAGTGAAAGAAAAAATCGCACCCCAATAGTGGGAAAAAACACACACCAACAGTGGGAGTGTCACAATACGTAAGCCACTGATCTCCTCTGCAAGGCAACACGGCAAAGTATGAAAGCATCTCCATGGCAAAGTATGAAAGCACGCAACAGAAATGTTTGCATACTTAATGGAGCATGTCGATAGCATATCAATGTCTATTTTCCAGCTATTAAACAGGCCTAGAGGTAAAGACTTCTGTAGTCTTGTTTGTGTAAGCCAGTGTTCACAGTTAGGCCTTGCTAATGTGAGAGAAAACGGATCTACTAGTTACACATCTGCTTCCTAGTGATGACCAATGACACACTGTTAGTGGACAGCAAGGTGAGGTAGCCCCAGGCCACTGTGGTGATAATTCACTTGTGTGTTTGTGTGTGTGTGTGTGCGCGTGTGTGACTACATCAGTGTTTGGGTGTGAATTTATCACAAATGGTGTGATTTTTTTAAGTGTGAGAAATTGTGTAAATTTTAGTGTAAAAATGCTTTTGTTTAGATCATAGTGTGTGTATGTGCACGTGCATATGTTACCTGAAGGAGATGCGTGCGTTACTCATCCTGAGGTCGACCACCTGCAGACTGTCGTCCCTGGAGCAGCTGAGGAGCTGGCGGTGGTCTGGGCACATGTCCAGAGACGTCACCCTCCCCTGGAGCGGTAGCTCCTGAGTACAGCTCCCAGCTCTGGCACACAGAGAGAAAAGGAGAGGTGAGAGAAGGTGTGTGTGTGTGTGTGTGTGTGATTACGTCAGTGTTTGGGTGTGAATTTATGACAAATGGTGTGAATTTTGTGTGAGCGTGAGAAATTGTGTGAATTTTAGTGTAAGAATGCTTTTGTTTAGATCATGGTGTGTGTGTATGTGTGTGTGTGTGAGTGAGTGAGATTATCTGTGAGTGAGACTCCTAACTAGACACGACCCTGATTTATACACAGGATTTATAGACTGGTAGCACCAAAGCAAAGTGTTTCCTTGTGAACACTGTTGACACAACCCTGACAGGCAGCCTGAAACAAGAATGGCAGAAGGAAAGCGCTTCCTTGGATAGATCTAAGGGCATCTGATAGCAGTGTGTGTGTGTGTCTGATGGATGTCTGATGTGTGGGTGTGTGGTGGGTGTTAGTTAATCGTATTGATTTTGTGGCTCTCTCTCTCTCTCAATCCCTGACTCCGGTGATCAGCCGGTGGGGCGGCGGGGGTGGGGTGGGGGGGCTCAGGCTCAGCACCCATCAGATCAGTGTCACTTTAACACACATTATCGACCCTTTGGTCTGCTTGTGTCTGAGTCGTTTTGAAAGGAGAACAGGGAGACACACACACACACACACACACAATTTCCATCATTGCAATAACTCATTACAATAACACATTACCACTTTCTCTCTCTCACACAGACACACATGCACGCCTATACACACACACACACACAAACACACACACTCCCAAGTTTCTTTCTCCCTCTCACTCTCTCTCTAGATCCAAGAGCTCCCCAAATGAACACAAGGAAAAGAGGGACTGTGAAGTCCTAACAGAGAAAATCCCCATCACCCAGGGATGAGGGCAGACAATTCCGTGGGTTGCCTGTTGCTAGGCGACAGGGCGAGCGGGAGCAGGCAAAAGGAGCAGAGAGTGCGGAGCGGTTAAGGGGGAGGAGGTGCTCGCTCGCTCGGGGCCGCCATTTAGGATGGCGACATGTCGGCGGGCATCCTTGACAGCTGAGGGATGTCAAGGATGGATAAAACCCACCCCCTATATTTCCATATCCTCACACTGAACTGTGTGTGTGTGTGTGTGTGTGTGTGTGTGTATGTGTGTGCGTGCGTTTCTTTGTAATGTTAGGTAAGACGGGAGAGATGAGCACACCCACACATTCTTACATACAAACACACACACACACAGTCAATCACAGACAAGATGCTACACATGCATATTCAAACATACACACACACACAAAACAAAAGGAAAGAGTGTAAACAGCTGCATTTCATCTCATCTCCCCAAACATGTGACTGAGCACAAATAAGGCCCCACAAGAATGATGGCTCACACGTGGACACATACATTCACACCACTACACACACACACACACACACACACACACACACACATGCACAAATGAAACACAGTGAGGGCAGACGCTGGTGTTTTTGATACTACGCATGAGGAGAGAGATGAAACCCAGAATCACACACACAGACAAATAAACACACGACTGATCACACACACACACACACACACAGCTTTCTTCAAAGACACCCCACTGCCTCAGAACCTCAACAAAAAACTAAAACTTTGCACCCGAGACACTAAAACACAGACAGAGGCACTCACAGATGTGCACACACACACACACACACAGTACACAGATGTACACAATACATGCATGAACACACAAACATTGTGTACAAGCAGAGCAGTCTAATAATAACAACCAGATGATAAACAGATGTGCACACACACACAACACACACACACACACTGCAGCCCAGCCAGGTGTGCACACACACATAAATACTGATAAACTAATGCAAATATGCACATTAACACCCTACTATCTACACTGGCTACACAACTGCATACCCCCACACATTAGCATACACACTCGTCTCTCACACAGGCATGCACACACTCACTTACTCGCACACATAAACACACACAAGCATGCACGCACGCAGACACGCACACCATGGTGGTCTATAGCAAGCATATGCTTGGTAAAGTCATGTTTGCCGGCTTTTTTTCCATCATAAATCTTAAGCACAGAATGCAGCCAATCAGAGGAATGAGGGAAGAGAAAGAGAAACACAGCTGCTCCATCGGCCTCGGCATCCAAGCTACATCTGCCTCATCAAAAACACAGCAGCAGCAGCGACATGCTTGTTTTAGCTCCGTGACTCCAGGGCTGTCAGTCAAAGGCATCACTACCCCAGGATTAATGAGACATCAGATGCTGAGCTAATACAAGTCTCTCTGTCAGTCACACGCGCACAAACACACACAAACAAAGCGTTTGTGTATGTGTGTGTGTCAGACATCAATGACTCAATGACGACTGATACAATGCTCAATGCTCAACTTCTGCCAGTATCACACTCTCTGAGAAAATGACTATTGTGATACATAAATAGTCACCATCACTCTCCATCTCAAATGCATACACACAGACACCCACCCACGGCTATGTGGTGCTTTTAGGCCAGGCCATCAGGCTGCAGGCACGGCAGGGTAAAGAAAGAACGAATGGGGTGTCCAGCGTATGTGTGTGTGTTAGTGTGTGTATGTGTATATATATATATGTGTGTTTGTATGTGTGTTTGCGTGTGTGTGTGTGTTTGTGTGTGTGAGTGTGTGTGTGTGTGAGTATATGTGTGTACATGTGTGTGTGTGTGTGTGCCTGGGGGGGGTCCCCCAGGCTTCTCTGTCCCAGCTGTGCTTAATTATTTAGATTTTTCAATGATGTGGTTGATGGCAAGTAAAGCATGTCATTCTTCCCTCTCATCCGTCCTCCACACACACACACACGCACACACACACACACACACACACACACAGGTCTGCTTATTAACAACCTGAGCTCACCCTAACACTTAAATTCAACCACACACTGCAAGTCAAAACACTACATTTAAAGGCAAAACGCTACCCAACCTGCTACCTAATTGGCTGGGCAGCCTATTAACACTGGGTGTACTTTTTGGGCTGCTAATTCTGGATTGGCCCTTGCATTGGCCAGTGGACACACACACACACTCACAAACAGACTGACAGCTTTGATGTTTAAATAAACATGACAATACATCACTTCAGACCATAACCTTTGTCTCTGCCCAAATAAATGCACAAAAGCGTGCACACACACACACACACTATGGATGGTGCCACACACATGCCCAGATAAAAGAGGGGCCCTTAGTGAATTGGTGTCTTTAAAAAATGCATCGCTGCATTTGTCTCTGCCTTTGTGAGGCTCCGTGGTGGCGGCGGTGGAGGAGGAGGAGATATAAATACTTGCACCATGACTGTGATTCATCTCTCTTCAAGAAAGACACACACACACACACAAATATGACGCAAAGACTTCATTATCCACTTGCTCTCTTTAAGAAAGACACACACACACAATGCAAAAGCTTCACTATACACTCACTCTCTTCAAGAAAGACACACACACACACACACACACACACAAACACACACACACACAACGCAAAGGCTTCACTATCCACTCGCTCTCTTCAAGACACACACACACACACACACAAACACACACACACACAACGCAAAGGCTTCACTATACACTCGCTCTCTCCAAGAAAGACACACACACACACACACACAACGCAAAGGCTTCACTATACACTCGCTCTCTCCAAGAAAGACACACACACACACACACACACACACACAACGCAAAGGCTTCACTATACACTCGCTCTCTCCAAGAAAGACACACACACACACACAACGCAAAGGCTTCACTATCCACTTGCTCTCTCCAAGAAAGACACACACACACACACAACGCAAGGGTTTCACTATACACTCACTCTCTTCAAGAAAGACCCACAAACACACACACGACGCAAAGACTTCACGATTCACTCGCTCTCTTCAAGAAAGACACACACACAATGCAAAGGCTTCTCTATACACTCGCTCTCTTCAAGAGACACACACACACACACAACGCAAAGGCTTCACTATACACTCGCTCTCTTCAAGAAAGACACACACACACACACAACGCAAAGGCTTCTCTATACACTTGCTCTCTTCAAGAGACACACACACACACAACTCAAAGGCTTCACTATTCACTAGCTCTCTTCAAGAAAGACACACACACTCAATGCAAAGGCTTCACTATCCACTCGCTCTCTTCAAGAAAGACACACACACACACACACACACACACACACACACACAAACACACACACACTCAACGCAAAGGCTTCACTATCTACTCACTCGCTGCAGCCGAAAGGCAGCGCGGCATGGTGTGATGTAACATGACATGGCATGATGTGCATGGACAGGAAACCTGCAGAAGGTAGGGCAGCAGTAAACTGATAATCCTGTTTGCCTTATGCACCAAATACATACAGGAGTTCCAAGACTAAATTTGCACAGGATTTCATGCATGCCACCTGATGCCATGCCACCTGACAGAGAATTGTCCCCAAGACCATGTTATGTCAAAACACATAACTGCCTACAACCTTGGCAGGCAAAGAATGTGTTAAGGACCAAACCTAACTAACCGTGAAGAAAGCCACAAATATTTCACTCCACAATGTTTCATTCCACAGGGTTTCATAGCCTGTGCTGATAGGGACTGTCAAGATATCCAGCCACAGTCATAACTTCCAGACAGACTCATTTCCTTCAGGGAGAAATCAACAATGACATTTTTTCATTTAGCTGATGTCTTTGCCAAGTAACTGACAGCACTAAGAAGCAATACAGAGGTCAGATGATAATGCGATTTTTGGATATATAAAGCTTTCCATTATTTGATAATTGATTAGGTTTTACTGATTATAATTCAGTCTGCGTAATCATGTGTGATCTCTGGATGCCAAGTCCATAACTTGGATAACTATGTCCTAAGGTATCGCTCTGTGACAGGTTCTGTCATAATATCTAAAGACGTCTACAAGCTCTGATTATCACATCCTTAAGGCAGTTAGACACAATCAGGATTCATCCCAGCTGTAAATGTTAATCAACCGATATCAACCGTGATACCCAGAGTGAATACAGAATAATCAAATGCATACTTGTTCTACAAGCTATACTAAAAACAACTGTGTGTCAAATGAATTTGTAAATGTATTCCATAATATAGTACAGTATAGTATAGCATAGCACAATATAGCATAGTATAGTATAGTATAGTATAGTATAGTATAGTATAGTATAGTATAGTATAGTATAGTATAGTATAGTATAGCACAATATAGTATAGCATAGCACAGCACAGGATAATATAGAACAGTATAATATGCGACTCTCCACGGGAAAATCAGTCACACTGACAATTTTTTCAAAGTTATTACCTTGCAATGAGAGATGTAGCTTTCAAACAATACCTACATCAATACAATTCACCAACAAGTTATAGAGATAAGTTGTTCAAAATGTTAAGTCATAAAAAGAAAAAACAGAGAAATATGCAACTGTCGCAACTGAACACACTCTATAGCTTGTGGTTCAACTTCTTATTCTAGCTATTTCTATTTTCCAGCTTCCATTCCAGCTTTACACAGTCAAATTATGCTGAAATGTAGAATTCAACTTTTTTTGGTGTAAACATTCCATATCTTGAATCCAAAGCTTGCGACTTCCGACTGCTTTTGCGGTGTAGGGTGACATACAGTATAGTATAACATAAGCATAAGCAAATAGCATGGCACCATCAGCAATTCCACATTATGGATGTTACAGAACGTGAACAAGAATAGGATTGTTAAAACATTTTGTACACTTTTTTCATGTAAACTCTACAGCTGAATTCAGCAAATCCTCCATTTCACATCACTCACATCATACACACACCTGGTATTTTACTGAAGTTATAGTCCCCTTTGAATAGAAATGCGGCAAAACATTTCAAGTGTCTACCTGGACGAGTGGTATTAGCTGCTGCCCCAATAAGAATGAAGTGTGTGAGTTAAGGCTTACCTGCTGTCCCAGAAGCGGACCTTGTTGTCATAATGTCCACTGATGATGAAGTACTCTGAGCAGACCACATCACTGCAGTAGGATAGCACTTCAATGGTCTGGATACCTGTCACAGACGTATTGAGAACAGTGAAGTAAAGGGGGGGGGGGGGTTGAGATGGTCGGTGTGATATTCAGATGAGAATTTGCAGTGGGGGCAATAATTCTTATCTACATTTGTAGATGGAGAGACAGTGTGTCTTTGTGTGTGTGTGTGTGTGAGTGGGGGGTCTATCTGTGTATGTATGTGTGTGTGTGTGTGTGTGGACTACACTCACATGCTGCCCGCTGCAGGTCCCACACCTTTACGGTGCGGTCAGCGCTGCCAGTCACCACCTGCCGTTGGCAGAACCTGAACTTTGCTGCCGTCACCTTACGTGAGTGGCCAGTCAGAGTGAACTGAAACACACACACACACACTTTTCCTGTTAAGCTTTGACCTTTACAAAGGGGTTGAAAGGGCTTGCAGTAGAGTATGTTGAGTACACACACATAAAAGTCGTTATGACTCCACAATTATGCTGAAAAAAGTGTGTCATCACACAAAAACATGCACTCTTGAGACTCTTGAGAAAACTTTCACTCTCTCTCTCTCCCTCCTTCACACACACACACACACACACACACAGCTTTCTTTTATCCTCTGCATGTATGCAGCAACAAAAACTGATGAAAGAGAAAATAAAACATGCAAACAATTAAAACAATAAAACAATTAAAGCAAACAATTGAACCAATAAATCAACATTTCAGATCCTGAAAAGAAACACTTTCACTCCAAACGACTCCCTTCTGCTGTCTTCTCTCTCTCTCTCTTTCTCTCTTCCTCACCCTCTCTCCCAGATTCTTTGTCCCTTGTTTAAATCATGGCCCGTCTGTTTAACCTAGGGCCATCGTGCCAGGCCCTACGTGCACTTAGCCATGGTCCCTGAGACAGCGGATGTTGCTTTCGGCATGGGGCTCTGCTTTTTGTCAGAGGATGCCTTCAAAAGAGAGCTTGGAGTGTAAGTGTGAGGGTGAGTGTGTGTGTGTTGGTCTGTCTGTCCTGTCCGTGCTGTTTAAAAGGACCCCCTCGATCCCCTATGAGGTGGCAACGGACAGGATTACAGATGCACTGATGCCTGGCAGTGAGTGTGGTGAAGCACAGAGAATGAGAGGACTGGGAGAAAAAAAAGGAATAATAATAAAAAATAAAAAAACTGGAAAAAAAAAGGATAGGTTCTGTTACCTTGGGAACGCAATCATCCAGCTTCCAAAAGAGGGCTGATTTGTCGTATGATGCTGCAAGAACCCTGGTGCCCTGAGGAGGGAGACAGAAAGAAAGAAAGGGGGGAGAGAGAAGGGGAGAGTAAGAGAGAGAGAGAGAGCGGGGGGTGAGGGTGGGGGGTGTGTGTGTGGGGGGCGGAGGTATGAGGGGAGATAAGAGATAAACACAGATTCATCATAAGCAGGGATAACAGGGATGAGGGACAGAAATCTAGGTGAGCCAGAGAGAAACACAGAGAAAAGAGAGGAGAGAGTGATTGATCGAGCAAGACAGATGGACAGAGACAGCAGGTAAGAAGGAATGCATGAAGATATGAGGGGAAGAGAAGCAGAGAGCGAGAGAGAAATGGAATGCTCAATCTCAGATTCTCTCCTCTCTGAGACACTTCAGGGATTCTCCAGGTGCAATTAGAACAGCTACACTCATCGCCATCCACACAAGCCAGAGAGGACAATTACAGGTGGAGCTATGAGAGACAGACATGTTACACCATGCCTGCAATCTGGGCCATACACATCAGAGAGTCCTTGAGCGGTTTCATGATTAAGGCAGAAAGGAGTGACGCAGATCTCTCTCCCTTACCGTTGGGTCAAACTCAATACTTGTGATTCCCTCGTTGCTGCCATCTAGTGTTCCCCGGTGGTACAGCATGCCTAGAAAGCAAGGGGAGGAAATGAATCAAAGCATATTGGAGGTTTTAATAATGACAAATCACAACACATATCACAGCTTGCCTGGTACCCTCTAGCATAGTGCTTCTGTAGACATCATCAGATGTGCCCTTGCTCAACTGTTCTTGATCACAGCTATGAAGCGAACCTTAAAGAGGTTCAGCACAGAACCAGAGTCATGACAAAAATTCATACGACACAATCACTGCCCTTCCTGACATCCACAGGAGAAAAGCTTAAACAGGACCGACAGGCTCTAATATAGGACACACTTGATACGCATCAGCCAAACAGTCTTCTAAGAGAGGGTTGACCTCTGCTGGTACAGGACTGTAGTCACAGGACCATGACAGAAGGACAGAGAGAGAGATAAGAGAAAAAATCTACAAATGAACACAAGATGAAATGATAAAGTAAAAGAGAAAGAGACAGGGACAATTTGACAGACAGTCAGATAGGAGGTCAAAAGAGAACTGGAAGGAGGAACAATGACAGACAGAAAGACAGAAAGTGTTGTGTGGTGTGGGCATGACTTTCGGTCATCTCCTGGTAAGTACCTGCTGTGATGTCCCAGAGCTTGATGACTCGGTCTGTGCCACCTGTAGCAAGCAGGTTGGTGCAGGCGCTAAAGCGAACCGCGTTGATACCCAACTCATGGGCATCCTTAACAGGGAAGAGAGAGGGAGGTAGAGGGAGGGAGAGAGAGAGAGAAACAGGTCAAATATGGTCTCATCTAAATGGCTATATTTTACCACTGGCTATATCTGACAATGATGAATGTATTATGAACAGCTATTTTAACCTGCCACATACAATAAACTCAGTGCACCTACAGCACACATAGATAATCTCAGTGCACCTACAGCGCCCATACGATAAACTCAGTGTACCTACTGCACACATAGATAATCTCAGTGCACCTACTGCGCCCATACGATAAACTCAGTGTACCTACTGCACACATAGATAATCTCAGTGCACCTACTGCGCCCATACGATAAACTCAGTGTACCTACTGCACACATAGATAATCTCAGTGCACCTACTGCGCCCATACGATAAACTCAGTGTACCTACTGCACACATATGGATAAACTCAGTGCACCAACTGCGCACATATGATAAACTCAGTGCACCTACAGCATGCTTAATCCCAAAGCAATGACAAGAGACAAAGATGCAATTCCTGCCAGAGAACGCATTCATAGGATGAATGAAAATACAAAATTTAAGTGTTGCAAAGGCCATTGACTTTCATTGTCTTTTTTGTCCTTACACATGTGACACTGTACTCAGCAGTCAAAAAATACTCATTCAAAGGGCAAAAAATATGACCATCCTTTTCTTTTTTTACTCCCCTCCTACACACACACACATTCACTCACACACACACTCACACACAGTACACGATCTGACAATGTAGGAAGTTACTGAATTCATCAGAAATGTCAGGCACCCACAGCAGTTACATAATTGTTTCTTCAAAGCCTGCGAAGAATAATAGACTGGGGGGCTGTTATAGTGTGTGTGTGTGTGTGTGTGTGTGTAGCACCAGCTCTCCACACCAGGCTATAGACACTGCGTTCACTGCAGAACTCACAGGAGACATTTCACTGAATTGAACTGACACCTAAAGCTTTTATGTTTCGCCATCTGGGAAGTGCAACACAGACAAGCATAATAAGACACAGTAAAAGAAGGAGGAAGGAAAACTAAAATAAAAAAATATAATAAAACAGTCTGGGGGAAAACATTTTTGCATAATCTAAATTTAAATAACTACGCAAATCAGGCCATACAAAACCTTTCCTTCCAAGGAAGTGACACATCAGTGCACTGCTACCATGCATGTTATGTGATGCATGTTATGCATATTTGGTGATTATGTGATAAGGAAGGCGGAGGTGTTTTGTGTTTGTGCGAGTGAGTATGTCTTGTTCGTTTGTTTGTGTGTGTGCGTGTGTGGCCTGTGTATTTGTTGGTATGTGTTTGTGTTTGTGTGTCTTGTATGTTTTATGGTGAGTGTGTGTGTATGTGTGTGCATGTTTAAATGGTATCGAGGCTGAAAGGTTAGCCGAATCAGGCTAGTTTCCTTTCTGACTGGTGCATACTCTCCATTCAGATGAAGACAGCCCTGGGTGCCTCCCGGTGACGGTGCAGAGGAGAGCAGAGCAGAGAGAGCTAAACAGAGCTACTCTGTTAACTGCTCACAGACCCCCTCTTTGTCCCCCTCACCCACAACCACTAGCTTCCTGTAGCCACAAACCACCATGCGTGGGCTGGGGTGGGGGGTGGTGGTGGTGGGGGTGTTTTATCAGCTAAAGTGACAACAGGGTCCTTCTTAGTTCCCCCAGAGAGGCCTTAGGATGCCCCTTGGCCTTCATAACTAGGAAATGGATATTTTGAATTGAGGCAGCAAATCTTGCTTTAAGGACATTTCAGATGGAGGCTTTTGAAATAATGGGATAAATGTGGGAAAAATAACAGGAGAGCAAAACTGTAAAGGAAACGCAAAACAATAATGGGAGTGCAGAACTATCACGGTTTTCGAAACGTAAAAGATAATGTTAGAGAAAAGATTATGAAGGTTTGTGAAATGTACAGCCAGAAATAAAAATAAATTTAATAAATAAATACATTTAGAACATGGAGTACCCAGCTTTTGCAACAATATATAGTATATATATAATAGTATATAGGTTTCATGACAGGCAAGTGTGTTACTGATGCATGAGGATGGCAAGGATTTAGGTTGTGAATAATGATGGTGACA
This sequence comes from Tenualosa thibaudeaui, assembly GCA_027481765.1. Taxonomy (NCBI): domain Eukaryota; kingdom Metazoa; phylum Chordata; class Actinopteri; order Clupeiformes; family Clupeidae; genus Tenualosa; species Tenualosa thibaudeaui. The sequence goes on along the minus strand of JAIFZK010000130.1, from coordinate 1,140,431 downwards.
CTGACAATAATGATTAGAAATGCTTATTTATTATCTATTTACTTCTAGAAAAGTTATTTATTTATGCTATGAATAATGATGATAATTATTAATGCTATGGGCTGAGGCTTTTGAGTGTATGTGTGTGTTGGTGTGGTGCTGGTATGGTTTGGTTCTCACCAGCACGTGTTTGGCTACTGCAGGGACTCTGGCAGCCAGGCAGACGCCCACTGGTGAGTACATGTCCTCTTCTAGACAACACACTGAGTTCCCTCGTCTCTTCCTCCTACTGGTGACACACACACACACGTGCGTGCACGCAAGCACACACAAACACACATACACACACATGCGTGTGCATGCACGCACACATACACACACTCACACACACACACACACACACAGAGTTTCATGAGGACAAGGGCCAGTTTTTATGGGCAATGATACTTCCCAAGGTCCAAGCAAAACTCATCCATTTGACTTCCTGTGAGAGCAGTGACTTTTATGGCCAATGACATTCCGTAGGACACACTTCACTATGTAAGACAAGGACCAACCCTCTTGACTGACTGTTAAAGTTCTTAGAGAGAAAATTGAACTGATCATGAGCCACAACAGGCTCCTTCTTAGTGAGTGGGTAAGAGTCAGGGAGACCAGAGTGGGTGAATATGGCAACCAAGGAGAGGAAAAAAGGAAAGGATGCAATAAGGTACTCACTCAAAGAGGTCTCGGATTGAGTTGAGGATCCTGGGAGAGGTGGCAGACGCTGACCTGGGAGAAATAAACAAACACGTTCAATTATTCATCCTTTTCATCATTCATCAGCTCATCCTCAACCCATCTTCAGTAATGGGCCAATCAGAACCAGATCTCCTCCCGACTCCTTCAGTGCCTGGGACACCATCTCAGCTAAAGACATAAAACTGCAGAGGAGCTACTTAAACCCTCATTGACTGATGTCTGATGACTTCTGTTGCCTATCATTAAGGTTAGAAACAGAGGGGCTATAATATGCTTTAATGTCAGCCTCTACATGAAGCATACAGCAGAACTACAGACTACATATTGCAGCTTCTTAGAACAGAGGTTTAGACCCTCTTATAGAAGACAGGGCAGAAAATAGCATCTCTGGCTGATGAGAGGATGTGTGAATGTGAATTGTGAATTGCAAAGAAATACTGGGCCAAAGAAACAAGGGAATTCATTAACATCTGACTGTCCATTTTCATGTGCCATGACTACACAGGTCTGTTGTTTAACCACTTGCTACAACGACAAGGCCCATGGATAGCCAGAGCCAGAGAAAGCCAGAGAACGAATTATTAGTAAAAATGCTCAGCTGGGATTTTATTAGCATTCAAACACAAAAAGAAACCAAACAATCTGACTGGGGGCCATCGGCTAATAATACACATCCACAGAGGGTTGAAAAGACAGAGACACCTAAATGAGCATATCATGATCAGGGGTCTACTCAAATGAATGGCCATGTAGAAATGAATGACAGCAGATCTTTACCTGAAGACACGCGTGTGGCATTTCTCCGTGGCATTGATGTTTGTGGCGATGTTTGCTTTTAACCGGGGCACACTCGTGGGACAACTGTGAAAAAGTAAAGCATTGGTCTTAAATACACAATAAACAGCCATTAATGAGGTTAAAATAATACAAACTATCATTTTTTTAACTATTCTGGCTTTTGCATTCTTAGAGTGGGCTTTTTGCTGCATAAAAAAACATTAAAGCAATTTTAAGTTGATGTTTCTCTCTATTTCACTTCCATCTCTCTCTCTCCCTCTCTCAATCCCTTTAAGATGAGAGTGCCCCAAGGACAGATTCTATTTCACATCAATTAGTCCCACATGGGTCCCTCCAACAAGCTAATGTCCCTGGGAGACAAACTCCCACTGAAGGTACACACCATAATTACCCTCAGCCAAACATCCCTTAAGAGCCCCCGCATTACACTAACACACACACGCACACAATTCAGCAGTCCCAGTCATCAAAAGAAGTCTATTAGCTCTCTCTCTCTTCATTAAGTCTCCATCACATTAAATCTCCCTTTACTCCTCTCTTATTCTCATTAAAAGAAACACATTAGCCTCACTATTGTTTCAATGTGTTTAGAAGTGCTGTCTGAAAACTGTGTTTGTGTGTGTACAGGTGTGTGTACATGCACATGGGGGGGGGGGGGTTGCTGGTGGGAAGAACCTACTCATCGATGTTCACTGTCTTCTTGGCAGCCATCTCCAGCTCCTTGTGCAGGTTGGCCTCTTTGGCCCTGAGAGGTCACAGGGGAAGTTAATTAAGATGAATACTGGAGTCAGGCAAGCAAGGCTTTCTGCTAGAGCTTTTGTTAATGACCTCTGTGAATTAATGCATCAAAGAAGATAATACTTAAATATTTAAATGGACTCTCTTAATGAGTAGAAGGACATAAAGGAGCAACGACCTCATAAGGGGAAGGAAGAGAAAGAGGAGAAAGGTTTTTGTGACTTCCTGAGCTTTGCAAGTGCACATAGCTACAAGCTTTGGCAGTTTTTGCTTTGCTTTGCAGGTTTCACGGTCGGTTAACTTGGCAATGTAATGATGTTGACTTTGACACGGACAAGAACATAATAGGGAATCAGTGAACTTCCTGCAGCTGATGTACACAGTATGCAGTAAGTACATTACATACGTAATGGAAACATGAATTAAAATGGACACAACAGTGACTATGCTTACATGCAGGGCAGATTCCTGTTACAACAGGAATGTTGACAATATTCACGTTGCGCTACAGTCATGTAAACTCCTCATTCCTACTGTCATATTCCGAATTCCACCATGCCTTTATTAACTGGGTATATACTGGGTCACTGGGTAAACACCTTAATCGGACAATGAAAAATGTCATAACCCCCTTTTCGTCACTTTGCACATATACAACTTGCAGAAATGCAGATACAAATGCAGATACTGTCTCTACATGATCTGCTTATCTTCCATGTCTAAAACTTTATGAACTGTCTGGAGGTTTCTCAAATACATAAAAACCAAAATCTAACAGCACAACTTGCTATTTGTTCATGTTTTTGCTATAAAGTACTGTATATTGCTGTTATGTCGCATGGCGCTAACAGCAGGGGTTCTCAAACTTTATTGGACTAGAGACCCCTCATGGAGCAGAAAACATTCCAAGGACCCCTCATAATCACAACACAAATGTAACAATACATATATCTTACATATATTATATCTATTTGTTCTGTTAAATGCTAGATGCTACTTTGTAGCAAACTTATTCACGGACCCCCTGGCAAGGTGCTGCAGACCCCAGGTTGAGAACCAATAGCTTACAAGGTTTCTACGGGTTTCAACATTTTAAGAACTCTTTTTATGATTGAAATTTACGGCCAACGTCTTACACCAACAGCTTTGTGGGATTTGAAGTGAAATTAACGGATTCTACATCCATAGAATACATTTTTTAATCATGCTATCGACTACAACCACCAACTTCACATGAAAAACAAATAGTCCACTTCCCCTCAAATAGAAGACACACTTCAAACAAGTGGCATCGTCCACATGAAATATACCACACTGGTGCATCTATAGTAATACTTTACAACTCAGACCATTTTAAATGTGTTTTATACCTACTGCATCATATTTCATTACATTAAGGACTTACATTCATACTTTTAAAATTTCACAAATCCTGTGCTTAAATTCAGAATCGGGCATGTAAACTGGAATATTCCCCTATCAAACCCCTCTTCACAATCTTGCTTTCACCAGATTTTTTAATTTTTTTACCTTATTTCAAATATACCATGCATGTAAACATAGTCATTGTTAACCAATTTTGAAAAACACACTTGTGTGTATATAAGGAGAAAGGAAAAATCTGTTCTTCAAAAATCTTTGACTTGATTTATGGCACATGGACTACATGTGTGCCCTCACTATAAATAGTGTGAATGTTGCTGAGTCATTTATATCACTTAGTGGCTTGACGGCATTCCTTTGCTGCTAATGCCCTCATTTAGTCTTTTACTACTGTATCATCTAACCTGACAATAACCTTTATCCTCTACATAAACTTACTCCACACTGGCACAAGACACAATCAGATAAACCAACTAGCCTCAGATAGAGCCTGCACATGCTTTAAGGAATACCTAGCATGCTTCATATGTCACATGCAGGTTTGAGTGATTGACCGTAAAGCAATCACATTTGCAGGATTAGTGAAAAGGCTAAACAGTTATTTAAAACTGTGCAAATGTGCAACATGCACACACAAATATAAATAAACAAAAACATAAACATAAACATAAATCTAAGTAACAGTTGCTAGTGGACACAGTGACTGCATGGCTGTGTGTAAACCTGCCTCACAGCCTACAGGACATGCCAACAATAGATGCTAGCACCCAATGGGCTTCAACCTCCTTGCTCCTTACTCACAAGGTTGAGGTCAAGTCAGTGCAGAGCTAAACCACAGGCTACATGTGCTGAAAATTCAGAACCACAGCTAACTAGTGGTAGCATCAGGGATGGCACTTCCCTTTCTCGCACTTATTTCCTGTTCTCACCTAACTGTCCTGTCTCACAAAGGCTAAAAAGCCACAAACATATAGCATAACTCATAATCATAACAATCAATGACTAATCATAACACATAAAGGCACAAGTCCACCTGTACCTGACTCTCCTCTCGTTGCGGTTGTTCATCTTCATGGCAGCCAGCTGCTTGCTCTTGATCATGTCCTCCACCATCTCTTGGCCGAGCTCCCTAGCCTCCCGATACTCCTTCTCCATGCCGCAGCGTTTTTCCAGCAGGTCATCATACTCACGCTTCAGGGCCCGGTTACGCTCCTTGATCTGGGTCACACTGGCCTGCAGCTCACCCCGATCCGACTCCACCTCAGCCAGTCGGCCCTGCACCTCACGCAACCTGAGAGAAGACAAAACACTAGATGAGTGGGAATATTTTGGATACTACTGTTGAAGGTACAGTTAGATGTGTAGGAGTACATGTACAGTAATCATATACGGTATGATTTTTTTAAAGAATTTATCAGATGATCTGCTGAAGCAGTGCACTGTAAGCAGCACTGAACAGACTACCCCCATTTTCCAATCCTGCACATATCTGACTTCATATGGGATTAAATCTGTCTGAGCACCGTGAACTACATGACTGAACCATGACTACAAATATTGTATAGTAGTAAAGCACAGCTGCATAATGCATATGCATCTACTTTGCATCAATTCCTACAGCTAAAAGCCAAATAAACCTCAAGCCTCAACTGTATGTGTAGTCAGTTCTGTAAGTGCCATTGCCTGATTACTGATTTATGCAATACAGCCTGCTAAGTATTCAATACAGACTCACCAACCACAAATCAAACACCTAATTGTGCCAAGCATTTCTTGTGTGGCAAAAATGCAAATGTGTTCTGACTTAACCCCTTACAGTACCGTGCTTTTATACATGACAAATGCACACAAGCAAGCTCACAAGGGCAGGCTTGCAGAAACTGTTTGGTAACATGTAGAAAGATAACACAGAGCTCTTGAAGAAGAAGCAAGAGGCTAAAGAGGAGAGAAGGCAAATATACCCCCTCCCAAAACCTTCAGATGGTATGTTCCCATTTTTGAGCTCTGGGGATAGCATGTCCTACCTGGCATGCTGCTCTTCGAGTACAGTCTCCTTGATTGTTATCTTCTCCTGAAGCTGCAGCACCTGGTATGCCAACTGGACAATGACAAGACAAAACAAAAACAAGCAAAAAACTGAAAAAAAATGATGCTGTATGAGGCTCAGAGAAGCCTCCAAAACCCTCACTGAAGGTCAAAGCTAACCCACCACTGACACAACTAGGAGCACTGCCTTCCAAGACAGATGGCGCAAACCTATAGACAGCTAGCAAGTCCTGTCACATTTTTGTTCCAAATATGATGTATGTGCTGTAATTGACCTGAGGCATGGGTGTGAGTGAACCACCCACACTAATGGCAAAGCAGTTCAGAAATAAGCATACAGTCCAGATCTTTCTGTAAGTGCTCTGCAACAGACTTTTGTTTGAGCAAACTAACAACTTTCACCTAGACAATCTAACGAAAGAAACAATAACAGTGTGGTCACTCGTTACATATGCACAAATTGGACAATATTTAATATTTAGTGGAGATGACACAGGACAAAATGGCACATAAAAACCAATGCAGTGTAAGTTCAAGCCTGAGCAAGTGTCAGTGTCTGTACTTAATCCTGAAGCTTTACTGTAAACAAATATGGTGACAGAACCTGCCAAAAATGGCAACAAGAGTGCACAATGATAACACTTAACCTTTTTGAATAATCACTCTAAATGCAATGGCAGAAGGTACACTGCTCAAAACTGTGCAGATTTGAGAACAAATAAAAACCTGCTAAGCTGTAAAAACTTCTGCTCTGACACTGGTGGCAAATCCATTACAGCAACACACAGGTACCACACACTCACAACAACCACAGGTACCAAACACTCACAGAGGAAGTCACTCATGGCCATTATTTACTTTGCTTTAAGGAACAACAGTGACATTATTATTTAAATTTCTGGCAGCTCATTTTGCCTGCCTTTGCGCTTTTAAATTTTTATGTGAGACTCAGTAGCAATGCATGGCCTGAAAATAAAACTTGTAATACAGTACAGTTGAATTCAGTACAACTATCTTTGGTGTTCTGTGATAGATCTATCTATCTATCTATCAACCTACCAACCTATCTCGTTGTGAGTTATGATACTGATTTAACTGTCTATGTGGGGGGGGGCTAGGGTACCGTACCTCTCCTGTGGTCTTCTCCAGATCTTTCACCTGGTTGTCGTGATGGGAGACTTGACCTTTTGAGGAATTCTGAGTGTAGGTCACAGGGGGAGGCCTGCAAAGAACACACACACACACACACACAACAAAACTGTAGTTCACACAACCTCAGCATTTAGGCTGACAAAGATGCACTCAGTAAAAGCGCTGTCATATACGTTTTGCTTATTATTGGTTGGCCTAAATATGTAAGCTCATGCCTAGAGCGACAACTGTGTGGAGATGAGATGAGATGAGCTGAACGTTACCTTGCTAGAGAACCAAGAATGAGAGATCTCTGTTTTGTCTTCTCTAGCAGATGGATATCTGTTGAGGTGCAAAAGTAAAAAGAAAAAAAAAAAGATCTGAAACTCCAGCCAAAACGGTAGTACAGTTTGGAAATGACAACCCTACACTCGCAGATAATTCTACGCTTCATAGACACATGCGTGTCAATGAGGAGTCTCATTGACACCCATGTGTAAATGTGGTGGAATTCCTGCTTTGAAAAATCACACATGTTGGCATCTGTTTAACGGTGCAAGACAATATATTGTGAAAACCTACTCTTAATCGTGCCCACAGAAAAGCATTCGTATGGAAACGATGGCAAAGCCTACAAGAATAATGCCCTGAACTTTACGCTAAAGTGACAAGCTTCAACAAAGGCTACACGCTAAACGCTTACAATAACGCAGCAAAACAGTTTCGCACAACTGACTATGGCACTATCATAACTGCTGCGATGTTATTTCCTGAAAGAGCAAAACTCAGTCATTCAATGAAACCTCAGATCAGTCTTAACAGGTTCCCGTTTCCACGTCAGAAACTATTAAGATGTCGAGAGGCAGGCAATAAATCTGCACATACATGACTGTATGACATCTTGAAAGTTTTTCTTCTGTGATTTGTCTCGATGTTTGAGTTGCCGAATGATATGACGTTTCCACGTCTCCATGGGCTCAGACGTGAAATGTATCCTCCCAAGCGTGGTGGAGGGTGAATCCCGATGCCTTTCCAGCGCCGCCATGACGGGCAACTCCCCTGTGATCATCAAAAATCATAGCTGTGCATTTCCACAATCTGATACTGGGAGCCACCTTCAGATTTTAGGCATCTTTCCCACTGCGTTGTCAACAGCCTGTAAAGTCGGACTCGGGGACAACAACTTGGTCAGCCAATCAGCCGCAACTTTCCACCAGGAACAACAACTTCTTCAGCCAATCATACAATTCTCGAGTATATGTCGTCATTTGCATTAAAAACACATGTGCTCGAATCATTTTCCACACTTCGAAAATGAATTTTAGTGTAGGTGCGACGCCGTTGACTAAATAGGAACTGCAGTCGCTTAGTTGTTGTGAGTCTTCTGAGCTACCTGAAGACAAAATGTCACGAGCTAAGCTACAAAAAATGGCAGTAGTAGTTAACTTCATCTGAAGCTACTTGTTAATTTACAAAATATATAAAATAAATAAAATGACAATAAATGGGAGAATACAATGAGCATGTGTGTGCTTTAATGCAGAGGTTCTCAGACTTTATTGGACCGGGGACCCCTCATCGAGCAGAAACAAAGATCCCACACATTTTTTGACCAGAAAGGCGTATAGCCATAGTTCAGTTAGATGCAAGATACTATTTTGTAGCAAAGTTTTTTGCAGACCCCCTGACAATGCACTGCAGACCCTAATGCTTTATTGGGTCCTGAAAAAACATTTGATATGATGCATTATTTCTTATAATGCCTACAGCATTTTGCACTATAGTTTTTTTTGTATATAATGCTTTCTGGTATGATTTTACTATTAAAAATAACCATAATGTGCATGATGGAAGACACACAATTGATTTTTGTATCCATTTTTTTTTGTTATGGCACCTCTCATGCAACAAATGCATCACATTGTTGCAAATAAGTGATCCTAGACGGAAGATTTGCTGCTGTAAGCTAATGCTCTTGAGATCTACCACACTACACGGCCAAAAAATGAACTAAACTAATGAAAAGCCATCAGTTTCAGAAAATGTCTTCACTACAGCCATGCTACTCAGAAATGGGGTTAAACTAGAAGCTTCGCTACTTGTTGCGAAGCTACTGCCCAGCACTGGTTATAGGAGGCATCCCATTTCTCCAGCCACCGATCAACGTCAGAATAGTCTTTTCATTTGTAAAGTGAAACGCTGAAGAAATACTTAAATATCAAGCACATGGATGAAAAGTTTGCCGTTTACAACAAGAATCTGAAATACTACCCGTTCGACCCTTGGATACTCCTTTTTAAAAAGTGACTTGGTTCTTTGAGAGACAATAGTTCATTAATATAAAGGAAACATTCTTTAGAAAGGTATGAAAATTTATTACCAGATTAAAACACATTTGAAAACATAACAACAAAAGAAGTGTCATTACTTAACCTTATTTACATAACATTTACACAGAAAACAAAGTGACAAACAAGGATAGAGGATTGCACATCTATAATATTACAGAAGGAAATGAACATTGGCATTTGACATAATACTGTAGTTTTATCAAAAAACTAAAAAGATTCAAGTCCAGAGTTAAAGCCAGAATTTCACAATTTCTGTATATTGCCATGCCCTGTGACCAATCAGCTGTTAAGGTATGTTGATATGATGCCTGTTAAATATACCTGAAAGTCGGAAGAAATACAAGGAGTACCCTCTCCAAGATGCTACCAAACTTTGGGTGACCAACGTCTTGATTAAAAGTAGAACTTTACAGATGATACAAAGCATACTGGTCAGCATGGGCAGGATCCTCTCAACTATAATGAAAAATTTTTAAGGACTTTGGCTCTTATGTGATTGCAAATTTGAATTGGCACATGCAGTATCATTCTTCAAATATAGACACGCAAAATCAAAACTAAAAAATTGTTGAAATCTGGCAGGACCTTTAGGCTAAAAAGTTTGGTGTATAAAAACAGTACTTTACAACACGGCCACAAATTGACAAACAGAATTACACACACACACCTCTTCAGTTTCATTCAGCAATGTGTTTCTTTTAAAAAAGGGCACATAAAACAAGTTATAAGGTGACTGGTGACTTGAAGGTTCACAGTAAAAACAAGTTCCATATTTGTGGTCTTCATCACTCTCTCGACACATAAAAACTGAAAGGTGAGTGTAGTTTGTACCGCAATGATGTCTGATGCTGGTGGAAAGTGAGAATGTGAGACTGGGACTAATGGACCGCTGGGAGTTCAGTTGGCGTCCATTTTCTTTTCGGCCATCTTGAGCAGCAGCTCGGAGTAGCGTTCGAGCAGAGCCACGGCACGCTGGTCCCTCAGCTGCCGTCCTGGGGAGTCCTCTGGGGGTGGAAGAGGATGTGGCGGCAAGGGGGAGATGACCGAGTCCAGCTCACTCCGCACCTCTGTAAAAGCCTCCTGAAGGATGCACAGCATCTGGGCTTGCTGGTCAGGAAGCTCAGAATGGGAGCAGAGCTGTGGAACACAGTCATTGGGTGGTGGTGGTGACACAGGAACAGATAGAAAGGTAACGACTTTCATGTTGCAGTGATTTACATAATATTTACACATTATTATTTATTCAGAGGAACAGACACACACTCTCACAACTAGTTAGAGTTATAGCTCTACTTTAAATGTAAAAGTAAACTACCAAAAACACTGTAGTTTAATGTCTGTTTTTTAGCAACGTCTACCAGTACAGGAGTGCATGCTACAATGAACACTGGAGGAGAACCAAAAACAAGTACAAAAGACACATGGAGAATTTTTGGTAGTTTCCTGATTAATCATTGCATCTGAAATATGAACTATAGTTGATTCTCACCTTGGTGTACAGACCCACAGCTCTCTTCATGGTATACCTCAGCTCATTCACTATCTGGTTACAAGTCTGCAGGTTCACCAACTCCACCGGCTCAGCTGGAAGAACAAGATGAAGAATGGCATCAAGTTAACAGCCTTCAATTCAATAGAGATTCAACAGAATTCAACTCAAAAACGTGGATGGGATCACTAACATTTACTGAGATTGTTCAGTGTTGTCTTTATTACCGAAATGTGTAATCATTCTGTTTAATTCTAAGACAAATTTAAATGTTCGACATGAAACTTGCAACCTGTAGTGCTAAATGTATTAATCTTCCCTTACTCACCCCACCCCTCCGTACCTGACTCCAGTGGACTGGAGCACGCCGCCGGGCAGTCTAGGGAAGACATGTTATTCACCACCGGAGACCCCACTGGACCAGAGCACTGGGAATTAGCCTGCTGCTGTTGTTGTTGCAGCTGGACCTGGGGCTCCAGTTTGGGGAGGCCCTCCATGGGTCTGGCCTGTTGGTGTTCTGGGGAGCAACAACTGGCAGGGGAGGGGACGGTGGCGGAGGCCCTGGAGCTGAGGGTTTGCAAGCCACGCGGTGTCGGCAGGCCATCCTCGATGGTGCTGATGCGCCTCTTGCCCTCCTGTCCCAGTGATCGCATCTCCGTCGGGGTCACCAGCGCGGACTGACGGGCCGCGCCCTCAGGGGCTGTCCGCCGCCGGCTCTTCAGGGACGCAGGAGAGGGCCGGCCCGTGGGGAGGCAGCAGTCGGGGCCCGACAGGTCCAGGCGGAGTGCGGCCCGAGCACTGTGGTTGCCAGGCAACAGGCCTGAGGAGGCGGCGGCAGAGAAGGAAGCCATGGGTGTGGAGGGGAGGCTGGCAGAGCCGGTCTCGGGGACAAACGCAGCAATGACGGGGGATATGGCCAGGGGTTGTGGAAGTGCAGCTGGTGGCAGGTTCTCCTTGAAGTCTCCGTGCTCGGTGTTGAGGTCCTGGATGGTGGGGGCCTTGGTGCCCGAGTCTTTGGCTGGCTGTGTAGATTCTTCCGTCAGTGGGCTCTTGCCAGGGACTTCGACCTGAGGGCCCGAGCGGGACACCTTAGCACGGAAACTGGTGGTGGTGCTCATGTAGCTCTGCTGAAAAGATGCACGAAGCCCAGCATCCTTCTCGGATCCCGGGTGGCTGGGTTTGGGAGACGGGCCAGTGAGTGGATTCTGGGCCAATGTGGGGGTCACGTTCTCAATGCTGGACTGGGATAGGAGCGCTTTATCTGTTACCTCTGGGGGGGGGGGGGGGGGGTTTTTAAACAATCCATAGAAAAGAAAACGAAAGTCACATCTTCAGGCTGAATGGGTAACACTTCTCATGCAAAGTTGATACACCCTCCCGAAACCAATGGTGAACAAAGACAGATCAGCAAAGCCACTTACACCAGACAACACAACACAAAATCATGAAGATGATGCAAACCAAGTCAAATAGAGAGATCCAACACCACAGTGATATCTGATCATCTTATGCAGCCCCACCACAAAGTCAGTCTGACAGACAGACACACACACACACACACACACCTCCCAGGGTGTTATTCCACCCAATAGCGGCTATGCTGTGGCGACTCAGCAAGGGGCGTGGGCGTCGTTGGGCAGGCGCAGACTTTTGCTTCCTGGGCACTGGTGGTCGAGACTTCACTGACCTCACAGCTTCAACTTCACAGCCAGCGTCAATCAATTTAAACACCACCCACCATTAACACCACACCATTAACACCACATAACAAAATCTAAGCAAGGGAACTGGGATCTTTCGCCCTGTGGCAGTTGTTCTCAACTGCTCCTCAATCCTGCTGGTCTAGAGTAAATGACTGCTCCAAGCAAACTTGATTAAAGTCAGTATAATTCCAGACCTACTGCTGTTGATTAAATGGTGCTCTTGAGTAGTTAATCAGGAGGGCTCCTGGAAACTCAAACCAAACATAACTGATTTGGCCAGTCCAGTATGCTGAGCAGTGTTGTCAAATGGGCTACTGGAGACCAAGAGAGCAGTGCTAAGAAATCTTCAGGCATGGCCCCCTCTGCCCCCCACTTGCCTTGCTTCTTGGGTTGATCACGTTACTTTATATTATGGACTGCCTAGACAAGCGCTGAACACCAATGCCCCCCTAAACCCTTCAAAGCTCTGAGCCCTCCAAGACTAACAAAGGCATGAATCAGCCAATCATAAAGCCGAATCGGGCCAGCTATTATGGCTTCAGGGCTTAGAGGTAACATTGGCATTCAGCCATTGTCAAGTACAGCAATTTCTATCCTGTCTCCCATTTTCTGTTTTGTTGTTGCTGCTGCTTGTGTTACTTCCCTGCCACATCCTCACATCAGGGATACACTGAAATGTATTAGCATTCATAGATAACAACAGATAACATCATGTGTTGGTGGCCGCTTAGTCTTCAATTTCGCACTTTCCGATCCAACCGTCTCAGACCAACTTTAAAAGCAAGCAAGGCTAAATCTGAGTCAGTGAAAACACCCCAACCTAACTTGTCTAGCCTGAACTTCAGGCCCGGAAGGACACCAGTGAGGGGTGTCTCTGCCTTGCTCGTTTGAGCTGTAACTTTAACACATGGAGCCTTGGCTTTCTTCTCACTTTACCCAGAACACATCACATAAGGAACAGTGGAAAACAAACACACAAATAAACTAGGGGAAATATCAATGAACTGCCAACATCTTGATATGACTGAGGATTACTCAAAATAAATAAATTACTCAAAATAAATAAATAAATAAATAAATAAAAAAACAAAAGTAATAAAAATAAAAAGTATAACAGTTAATCAATCATCACAAACAGTTCTAAAGACAACAGATGGTGTGAGGAGGGGTGGGTGGGGTATAAAGAGTGGTGCTATGACTTGCCTCGACTCGTCTCCTCTGACACCTGCGGAGGCTCCTCACCATCCTGCTGTGACTTCACAGGGACCTAAACACAAACGGGAATACAATCCTCATGTATTTATGTTCCTACAGAGCGGCAAAAGATAAACCTCAGCTTCGGTAAAAGATGCCGGAGGATTCAGTGGCTTGACGTCATGGTTTTGTCTGCCGTTGCCAAATCTTTAGACATCTCAATTTACTCCATTGCAAATAGGCATCAGTTCAACTGACTATTTGAAATGACTTTCCCTCTCTGAAAAAAACAAAACGCATGAATCCCATTTCACTGCATCCCAATGTCGTTGTTTGAGTCCAAGTTTTGTCGGTAGACTAGGAAAAGAAAATTTGGTACAGCATAGACCACATAGCGAAATGACAGCTAGCTCTAGCTGTTTCATTTCCCATTTCAGTTTCGGCTTCTTTTTCCCCATTTCTGCATTGAATCACCGAGTTTGCTATTTGGACTATGTGGTACCAAATTCTGATTAGGGATATGGTTGAAGTAATCTGGACTATCCCTTTAAAAGGGGAACACTGAGATTCAACCACTGTCTAGCACAGAGCCACCTGAAGGAAGGTGAATCGGTGAGTAGGTCCAGGTCCTGCTCGTACCTGTGGGGTAAGGTGAGCTGGGGCAGAAGGAGCAGTGGGGCTGGTTCCCGGGGACGCCTCCTCTGTGATGCTGGGGGGTAGTGCTGCAGGCCGGGTGGCAGAGGCCCCACAGCCACCACCTCTATGAGGGCAAAGAGGAGACAGGTGAACTAACTGGGTCAAGTCAAGGTTTGTAAAAAGAAAGGAAACAAGTTGAAGAACACTACGAGAGAACTATAAGTATGTCCCTAGAACCAGAAAATTACTCTAACATCACAGAGATTTAAGAAACAAGTGGTCAAAGAGCTGTATACAGTGAGATGGTTGCGTGTTAATGAACAGACTTGTGCTCCCCCTTAATATTTCAGATGAACACAATTAGCTGTGGTGAAGGTGTGGACGTGTGTGTGAGAGGGAGAGAGACTGACGGCAACTGTGGCGTGTGTGTGGAACTGACCGCAGGCGGTTCTGGAAGCGAGACAGGAAACGAGTGGAGATGCTCAAACGTGGGTTGAGGAAGTTGTTGTCAGATGCCGGCTGCAGGCTTTGGAGGTCTGTCTCAAATTTTTCTGATTTGCGGTGCACACAGACACAGACACACACACACTTGCACAGTTGGCTTCTCCATGGTGTTTTTGCTTTAAGATTACCCCATCCTAAGCTTTTTGGACAGTACATTCATAAAGGCTTATCTGACTCATTGACCACAGCTCTCTGGTATATGCATCAGCGAGAATACTGATGGACACAAACATAGTCATACAAGTCCTTGATGAATATGAATCTTCTCCAACATGGCAAAGCCACTTCTGACTCATCCCAGCTAGAGGCCCTCATGGGCAAGGCTCATATACACACATATACATGCTGCAAATTAATCCTTGATCCCCACTAATTGACACCTGAAGAGTTACAAAAATGTACTATGTACTAAGGCCATGCTGAACACCATTTATTGGGCTGACTGGAGAATAGCTGGTCTTAGGAGGAGGAAGGGGGTTGGTGGTGGTGGTGGGTATTGGGGGCTTACCCTCGCTGGGCAGGCTGTTGGCCAGCGTGTCAAAATGCTGGCGCAGGAGCGTCTCGGGCTCTTCCTCCTCCTCTTCCTCCACCCCAGAGCTGCCTGTGGAGCTCACCTGGCTCAGGGAGTCTGTGTCTGCTGTGGACCAGGGAGAGGGTGAGGAAGAGGCGGAAAAAAAGATATTGGAAAATGAAAGGGAATGAGCACAGATAAGAATAAAAGGAGAGAGGAGGGGAGCAGGGAAAAAAATAGTTAAGAGCTGTTTGGATACCATCATCTGGACAGAGAATAACTGCAGGAAGTGATTCCACTCACACACACCTCTAATTATTTTGGTTATTTTTGGAAACCATCACATCACAAATTACCACAATTTGAGTAGAAGCAAAGCAATGAGTGGGGTCCAGCATATGTGATATAATTATACATAATTGGAATGTGTATACATAGAACTCAACCAAAGTTCCCCAAAATAAAAGAGGCTGAGGGCTAAAGTTGACTGAAGGCCAAGGACTAAAGTGAATGTAGAGTGTTTCTTCGGAGAAGGCGCAAACTCACGATCCATCGCTGGCTCCTGATTGGACCCCCGGCTCTCCGCTGAGCCTACACAACAGGCACTGTCAGGGCTAAGCTCGTCCCCCACTTCACATAAAGCCTTCACGTCGAACTCCCTATGGAAGGGAAAGCAGACAGACATAGAGACAGAGAGACATGAGTCTCTGGTCACAGTGAGAAAAATGTATTCACTTCATTGTTGTTTGACTGGACAACTACAGAGACACCCATGCTGGACAACATACAGACACTCAGTCTGATTACATATTGATTAATGTATAAATGTGTGCTGACTGTTTATGCTGAAGGGGAGAACATGCTGACAGAGCAGGTGGTGATGTGAGAGAAAGTTTGTATGTGCGCGCATGTATGTGTGTATATATATAGTCTCTCTCTGTCTCTCAACAAGTGTGTACAAGTACAAGCTGCGAGTTTGAAAATGTGGGCGAAGAGGTGTGTGTGTGTGTGAGAGAGTGAGTGAGTGAGAGTCAGAGTGGAGGGAGGGTGTGTATTTCCAACTTACCCTTCTCCCCCTGTTGACAGTGTGGTGCTATTGGCCGGGTACAGGATGTAGTCGGTTCTATCCAGAGAGCCGCGTCCGGGGCCAAACAGATCCCCCACAGCTGGCAGCGGCAGGTAGCCAGGCCTCTGGAAGCCCGCCTCAAAGTGACAGCTTGTACTCTGTGCCGAGAAAGGGAGAGCGAGAGAGAATATATTCGTCCCTGCTCTAGTAAACAGGAGTATCCAGTCCGGGGACACTTGAGAAAGCGATAGTGCGTCAGATATAGTTTCCGTGGCCACCAGCGTAACGATGCAGTCTGTTCACCTGTGGCCGCTGGTGCCAGACAGGCTGGGATGAAGTGCTGACTCGCAGCCTCTGTACTGCAGTGAAACAGAACATGGGAGGGAGGGCGAGAAAGAGGGGGCTTTGCCCTTCATCTATCCTCTGTTCTCTTCTTGCTAGCTGGCAAGTGCTACCATGTACTACACACACACACACACGCACACTTTAACTCTTGGCATCCTCCACCTTGGCACTTGTTTCTCAGCACTGGGCTGCAGTGGCAGGGATATCCCAGCTGAGCCCCTCCTTCCCTCATCCCAAAATTCAGTGCCAGTGCCCCTTTAAGTTTACACCACTCAGTCTGTGAGATCATTTCTCTGACACACACACACACACACACACACACACCCTGTGCAGCATGTGACTAGAAATAAGTCCTTGAGTGAAGGTAGGGATGTGCGTGTGTGTGTGTGTATAATGAGTCACACAAATCAGACTCATGAGACTGTGGAGTGTGTGTGTGTGTGTGTTGGGGGGGGGGGGATTCAAATGAAACTGACACAGCAGCGCTGAGTCCAACTGGGAGTTAGGAGGCCAAGGGAAGTGATTCAGAGTGGACACACAGAAAATAATAATGCAGAGTGGTAGACTCAGTCGGGAGTCACAGGAAGAGGGGAAAAAAAGGAAGGGGTGAGACGCACACACACACACACACACACACACACACACACACACACACACAGAGTTCCCATTCTTTCTTCAGTCTCAAATTTAAGGAGTTTTCAGGGACATTTCCAAGCCATTTCCAATCCACAAATTTAAGGATTCAACATGAAATGTTGAGGCACGGATTGAGGTGAACAATGATACAATCTTGGTGCTATTGACATGCATTAGGACATACCCAACTGGTGCTATTGACATGCATTAGGACATACCCAACTGGTGCTATTGACATGCATTAGGACATACCCAACTGAAACTACAGATACAGTGGTGGTTGGCTTTGTTAACTCAGACAATAATGCGGTTTCCACTCCTATTATGGCTTGCTTTAATTTTATTCATGATGGTGAGTACATTGTATGGGATACAGCGACTAAGCCAAGTTGAAGTGATATGCCGGTGGGGTCCCTTGGCCTTGAGCAGTGTGCTCAAGAGGAAGCCCCAGCACCCTGAGGCTTTCCCATCAAACCAAGTAAAACATCAAAAAGTCAGGCCAAAACACACCTTAATCTGGTCAATCTAGCAAGTCAACCATTTTATCCCAGTCAAGGTATTTTCTTTTTCTCTCTCAACCTTGATGTTTTAGCTATTTGAACCAATAGCTAGATATGCTAGGTCTAGAAGCCTATCTGGCCAAAAGCCTTCAATCAGTACGCCATTGCAGTACTCAATTGCACCTGCATCTTGATATTCAAACAGGGAAAAGCCACAACTAAAATTTCAGGTTTTCCAGGACAAAAGGGAAACCTGAACATGCATCATATTTGGAAGGGATTCAAATCAGAGGTGAGAAAAACACTCTTTTGAGCTGGATCTTCTGAAGACAGACACACATAAAAACTCCATAACACACATAAAAGCTCAAGTTCCCTGTATGCTCACAGAGAAACCGTTTTCAAATGTTTGTAAACATCTGCCAGAAAACTCAAGGCCGACAGAAACCCTTGTGAACTTGAAAGCAAACCAGGAGTCAAAACCCACCTTCATATTCTCCTCTTCTTCTTCCTCCTCCTCCTCCATCTCTCCCTCCAGCTCCTCCTCTTCCTCATCCATGAGGCTGTCCAGGCTCTGGGGGTGGAAGTGGGAGTCGTCGACCTCCTCCCCGTCCCCCTCCCCATCTCCTCCTTCTCCTCCGTCAGCCCTCTGAATGCTGGGCGTGAGCGCCAGCTGCAGGCTGCGCGTCTCCAGGAGCGAGCGGATGGCCTGGGGGTCGGACTGCTCCGCCCAGCGGCCCCGTGGCTGGTAGGGCCCCGACGCAGAGGGGGCCGCAGCCTGTGGAGCTGCAGTGGGGCCCGGGGCGCCGGTGGAACTCACTGCGGCCTGTAGGAGACAAGAGAGGAGGTGATAGGAAAGTTAGGGACTGAGTGAAAGGTTCCTCCAAGGAAATTCCAAGTTAGCTCCAGGGATTCAGGCTCCAAAGGCCAAACAAAGCAAACTGGCAGCTAATGCTGACTGAATGGGGGGCACAGGAAAATGAAACCATTTAATCACACCGTGTCCTAATGGCAAGCGACGTGACAAAACGTTAGCGGCAAAATCAGTTTAAATACTTTATTTTCCAATTGAAATATTCAATGTGGTGCAGTGCTGTGTGGTGCGATGCTGTGCAACTTTTTAGCATAACTTTTGTCGCTCTGTCCGTCTCTATTTGTCGCTCACGCCACCTTGCTCGGCTAGACTGAATGGAGAATCACTCAAAATAAAATGCCATATTTAATAGACCCATGTAGACAGGGAACATGCTATACGACAACCTGACGCTCGCTAACAGTTAGGACATGGTGTCAGCTAGGATAGGCCGTTGCTGTTTCACTATCTATGTTGCACCAAATTTTCTCTTTTCCTCTTATTCCTACCAACAGCACTTGAACTTAAACAGGACAACTGCTTGAACTGGCACGAATTAGCCAATATCTTGATATCTGGTTACATCTTTGAGGATCATTGGGATCTAGCCATTAAAGAAAAGCTCAGATTCAGAGGTAGAAGCAGAGGCCAATGCTACATATTTGGACACAAGTTTGTTTACTCCAATTTCCCCACATTCCCAGGACCTCACCAGTTTGCGTGCCCACATGGGTAATCGACCATTGGTTTGCAACAGCAGCGGGTCACCAGCCTCTGGAACACAAGCAGTAGATGGACAACATGAATAATGACCACATGAAATAACTAAACATGGCCTAGTGATGTCTCCGTATGCACTGTCTGAGTAGCCTGGAAGTTACCATCATCATTAATTAAAAAGCAAACAAACAAAAACACAAACAGTTTACCTGTGTCCCACAGTAGAAGTGGAGTAACTTGTATGGCCCAAAAGGGGCAGTTATGAGTTGCTCTGGTGATGAAGTTTTAGCACCATATCAGATACCGTGTCACTTTGTTGGCCATTCCTAATCTAGTTTCCATTGCTTTCAGCCAGGAGACACTCTGGGGGTCTGCCTGGGGATTTGTGAGGGCCGCTTTATACTCATGCAAGCATTACAAAGGCAGTTGACAAAGCAAAGCTCACCCTTGTTTTCAAGAGCCCTTTAAGACTCTATGCCAGCTATGCTCATAATGTGCCATCAGAAATACACTGTGCGATGCCTATGCTTGCATTGCGTTACGCTACTAAATACACAAATAAATAAAATCTGGATGTCACATTTTTCAACACAAGCATATATTATGGCATCCTTGCTTAATGTGTCGTTTCTGCGTTTGTGTAACTTGTGGAGTTTTTCCTGCACTGACCTGGAGCGGAGTCAACCCTAGCTGGGGTACGTGGTTCTTCCTCACACAAGGCCTTATCCTCTTCCTCTTCATTCTTTCCCTGCATGACATCTTGCACAGCGGGGACCGTGATGTAGGTCTCTCTCCTGGAAAGAAACACAAAAACACACAAACACAAAATACATTTTGACAGGAAATGCTTTCACTGACAGACCAGCAACTTGTAAACATGCAGAGGTGGGGGAAGAAAGAGATTGTGTAACAGTTCCACCATCTCCTGTCGAGTTCACCTGCCTGCTTGCCTTAAAAAACAATTCAGGCATTCGCACACGCACCCACCCACACACACACAGTTTAGGATAATTTTGTTTAGAACACAGTTTAGCACATAATTTTGTAAATGCGGTTTAACTTGTGAGGTCAAGCATGGATACACAGGCTATGCCTTTCCTGTTTTAAAGCCATGAAACTGTCCAAATATGAGCACATTCCCCTGAAGACAAGTCACAAACACCAGATACAGACATACACACACACACACACAAATCAACAAGGTCCAGATGACAGCAGGATGGAAACCATGACTTGTTCTACCAAATGACTGGGTCACACAAATTAAACTCCACTAATAGGGGTTCAATTCTGTATTCATTTAGCCGAATCTAAACAAGTTCCAGTAGGAGACGTTAAATCTGGCCCGACAAAAACAGGCAGAAGTCACAGATAAACTTAGACTGGGACTTAAACATATTATTTAAAGTGGAAAACTGATCCCATATTGGCTGAAGGGTTTTGAAAACACTGTAAAATGGTGTGTCTACTGCATCCTCATCAGATCAAGGGGGAGACATCACCCTTTGACACCAAAGTTCAACTCTGAGGTCCGAGGCCAAAACAGATAGGCCAAGCTACAGTGCATGTACATGTGTGTGTGTGTGTGTACTTGTGTGCCTCTCCCTTACCGAAGTGCGTGCTGTTTACTGGCAGCACGGTCATTACTGAGGCCGGCCCTCTCCCTCTTCTCTGCCAACCTCTTCCTCATGGAGTTAGTCATCTGGGAGTCCAACCGCCACACAAACACACAGCTACATGCAGAACACACAGACACACAACCTATTCATTTCTTTCAGTTACAGGTGCTGATATTGATTTTCATAAACACATGAATCATGTCAATCAAGTCATGTGCCATTCAGTACTGTTTTAGGTGATTTAGGTGCATTTGTTTACAGTATGAAGAGAGAAAACGTGAAGCAATGGTCGTCATTGTGTCCGACCTTCCCGCTCACCTGTCCCCTGATACTGTGATGAGGTGCCTGCAGTCCTGGCTAAACCTCATGCCCGTCACGATTTCTGAGAAAGAACGAGAGAACGCAAGAAAGAAGGAGAGCGGGAGAGAGAGGCTGTGAGTCATAGTTCTCTAGTTCCCTGGAGTCCTTAGTTTACATATTTAGATACTAGTTTGTTTACTTGTACAGCTCGCTCACATTCACAAGAGCGGGGTGCAGATAAAAGCTCAACATGGACTGAGAATTTAACATTTGAAGTTGGATTTGGACCTCAGAGAGCAGAGAAAAGGGGGCAGTACCTGAGTGCCCAAACAGGCTAGCCACACACTCTCCAGACTCGTAGTCAAAGATGCTGATGTTCTTGTCAGAGCAACTAGTGGCTAGGTAAATTCCAGAAGGATCCATCTGAACCTGCGGTGGGATGCAAGATGCCAATACAATCATCAAAAACATCTTCTGCAGTACTGACACTGCACCATGGCTGACAAACATAAGAATCATCTGACACACACACACACCTTCAGCAAAGTGCCTTCTTCACTGTGGGAGCCCTTGAAGCACCTCATCATCTTGCCAGTCTTGATGTTGTACACTCTGAACAGAGGACACAAACAACAAAACCGCACAGACATTAACATTTTGACCAAATGATCAGTCATCCTAATCATGCACACAAAGCAAACCTTTGCGTGCGCACACACACACACACACACACACACCTGACGTTGCGGTCCTGGCATGCGATGGCTGCCTGTGAGCGTGTGGCGTCCAGGTCCATGTCATAGAGGGTGGTTTTCTCAGCCACGTAGTGAGAGCGGATGAAGGACAGGCCCTCTGCCGTCTGCATGCACAAACACAGTCAAAAACACGCTCCATACTGACAGCCACTAGAATACGTTAATAGACTACTACAAAAACAAGCTACTCTACATGCTTTACATACAAGAAATGGGAGACCTCAAACACACTAAGAGTTCATTTTAATTTATTCTGATTGTATATAGCAATGCATATTAAAATGTCACAACTATTCATTTTATTAAAGATTCAAAACCTCATATTTAATAACTTTAAATGACCAGACACAGAACTGCAACTTGTGTGTTCAGATTTGTTAGGCCCCCCGCTCCCCCAGTCCTGGTATATAAACAACACACCTACCTGCTCGGCGGTACGAAAATAGATGCTCTTATCAGCTCCACAGCTCACCATGTTCACATCTGAACTATCACCTAACAGACACACACACACACTCTCTTAAAGGAAGTCCTGTTACCAACACCCCAGAGCAGGAAACATAATAGACATACGCCTGCCACGAGCCTGACTGGAACCAATCATGAGTAAGGACATGGCCTGAGGGGGAATATGGAGGCTTAGTTTGGACAGAGAATTCAGTCCTTTACATCTTACTTTACAGCTTCCCCTCTCCTTTCGTCCAAACTAGGAGTCAGAATGAAGCTGGCCAGGACAGACAGACAGACACCTACCCGAGAACTTAATGGCAGTGATGGAGGCAGAGTGGTCATAAACTGTCTGTTCCAGATTATAACTGTTGTCCATGTTGAAGATGTGAATGAGACGGTCACGGCTAGCTGAGGCGAGCAGACGCAGACCTGACGCACACACACACACACAAAATCAGATCACACTCACATGCTTACAAGATATTCTCTTACACAAACAAACCCCAGCACAGAGATAGTTGCATTCCAGTTTGAAGGCCCATTTAAGGAAAGGTCAGTCCAAACATTTGTCCCGTCACACTCAGATACAAGAGTTGAACATCAGTGAACAGTAACACTGTCGCACAGCAAGAACACCTAGGAACATCGATTCTATTTCAAACCTTGTGGCACTGGCAGAATATGCTAAAGTGGTGTTTGATGGCAACAGAGTCTGTAAAACCATGGTGAAAAGGTTGTCTTTCTTTGCGTGGTGGTTTCTTACCATGCACCCAGAACCACATAGCATGGATGGCTGATGGGAATAACAAGTGTGTTTGCCCTTCATACGACCATATGCTATCCAAATTAGTTTGAAGACACCAATCAATCCATGCATCCATACATAAAACAAAACAAAAAAATGACTGAAATAACCCAATAAAAAAAGAACACCTGAAATTGTGTCAAATTGTTACAGTGTTGATTTAAGGGCCAATTGTTTACATGAAAGAGGGACTTTCATTTGGCAATACAACATTGGTCAGCAGCTTCAGAAAATCATGCACTGAATACACACCGGTTTCATTGGGGGAGAACTCCAGACACAGCACCTCAGAGTCATGGGCCACGATCTTGGCAATCTCATCCAGAAATTGCAGGTCAAAGATCCTGATGAGAGATTAGGCCACCATGTCAGCAAGTGTGTTACAAACCGAGGAAACAAGGTTCACACAATTTCAAAGTTCATGCACTCTCGCTCACACACACTCACACCCAGGTTCACTATTCAAACCAGAGTTCTTTACAAAACCTACAAATGTAATTGTTTTGTGTGTGTTTGTGTTTGTGTGCGTCTCACCGTAGGCTGCCATTCCGGTCTCCAGCAGCAAGGTGTTGGCCATCTGGACTGATGCCCAGAACCCTGATTCCCGACTTTCCGTCCACAGAGCCACCCTCTCCCCTCTCGCCCTCTGACTGCAGGTGCTGAGTGTCCTCCCCCACATACACAATCCTCATCAGGTCCTGACCCCACAAACACACACACAGATTAAGCAGGCATTCACATAGCATGTATGTAAGGCATGTATATTTGCTAAATTTAGCAGACACTTGACCCAAAGCGACCTACAGAACAGTACGTATTCCAATTGTGTGTGTGTCTGTCCTTAGATTCTAAGAGAAGCTACTCCACTTTAAGCAACAGACTAATGTATACCCAATACATATGAGGGTATATATTTATTCCTGTGACTAGGTGATGTCCAAGTCCAACATATGCCGTAACTAAGAAGCAGACAAGTGCAGAAAAATAACTCCTGGGCATGCCACATTCTCTCCTCATCAATCACATCAGCACGCTGACAGCTGGGTGTCTATTCTCCCAGTGAAGGACGTGTCCTTGGCCACGTGGACGGACGGGCGTGCACATTTTTGCATGCGTTTCAGTGTCTGCTACCGCGTTTCAGTGTGCTGCATTTTTATGGGTACACGCCTGTGTGTGTGTGTGTGTGTGTTCATTCCTCACAAGACTGTAGAGGTTGTTGCACAAGGTGCTGTGTGCGTACATGTAAGTGTCTTGCATGACTGTAGAGGTTGCAGCTCTGTGTGTGTGTGTGTGTGTGTGTATCTTACATGACTGTAGAGGTTGCAGCTCTGTGTGTGAGTGTGAGTGTGTACATCTTACATGGCTGTAGAGGTTGCAGCTCTGTGTGTGTGTGTGTGTGTGTGTGTGTGTGTGTGTACATCTTACGTGGCTGTAGAGGTTGAAGCTCTGTGTGTGTGCGTACATCTTACGTGGCTGTAGAGGTTGAAGCTCTGTGTGTGTGTGTGTACATCTTACATGGCTGTAGAGGTTGCAGCTCTGTGTGTGTGTGTGTGTGTGTGTGTGTGTGTGTGTGTACATCTTACATGACTGTAGAGGTTGTAGCTCTGTGTGTGAGTGTGTGTGTGCGCGTGCGCAAATCTTACATGACTGTAGAGGTTGCAGCGCTGTGTGTGTGTGTGTGTGTGTGTGTACATCTTACATGGCTGTAAAGGTTGCAGCTCTGTGTGTGTGTGTACATCTTACATGACTGTAGAGGTTGCAGCTCTGTGTGTGAGTGTGTGTGTGTGTGTACATCTTACGTGGCTGTAGAGGTTGAAGCTCTGTGTGTGTGCGTACATCTTACGTGGCTGTAGAGGTTGAAGCTCTGTGTGTGTGTGTGTGTGTGTGTGCGTGCACAAATCTTACATGACTGTAGAGGTTGCAGCTGTGTGTGTGTGTGTGTACATCTTACATGGCTGTAAAGGTTGCTGCTCTGTGTGTGTGTGTACATCTTACATGGCTGTAGAGGTTGCAGCTCTGTGTGTGAGTGCGAGTGTGTGTACATCTTACATGGCTGTAGAGGTTGCAGCGCTGTGTGTGTGTACATCTTACATGGCTGTAGAGGTTGCAGCTCTGTGTGTGTGTGTGTGTGTGTGTGTGTGTACATCTTACATGACTGTAGAGGTTGCAGCTCTGTGTGTGTGTGTGTGTGTACATCTTACATGGCTGTAGAGGTTGCAGCTCTGTGTGTGTGTGTGTGTGTACATCTTACATGGCTATAAAGGTTGCAGCTCTGTGTGTATGTGTGTGTGTGTGTGTACATCTTACATGACTGTAGAGGTTGCAGCTCTGTGTGTGTGTGTGTACATCTTACATGGCTGTAGATGTTGCAGCTCTGTGTGTGAGTGCGAGTGTGTGTGTGTACATCTTACATGGCTGTAGAGGTTGCAGCTCTGTGTGTGAGTGCGAGTGTGTGTGTGTACATCTTGCATGGCTGTAGAGGTTGCAGCTCTGTGTGTGAGTGCGAGTGTGTGTGTGTGAGTGCGAGTGCGAGTGTGTGTGTGTACATCTTACATGGCTGTAGATGTTGCAGCTCTGTGTGTGAGTGCGAGTGTGTGTGTGTACATCTTACATGGCTGTAGAGGTTGCAGCTCTGTGTGCGAGTGCGAGTGTGTACATCTTACATGACTGTAGAGGTTGCAGCTCTGTGTGTGTGTGTGTGTGTGTGTGTGTGTGTGTGACATCTTAAAAGTCTGTAGAGGTAGCAGCTCTGTGTGTGTGTGTGTACATCTTACATGGCTGTAGGAGTTGCAGCTGTGTGTGTGTCTCTGTGTGTTTGTGTGTGTGTGTGCGCACATCTTACATGGCTGTAGAGGTTGCAGCTCTGTGTGTGTGTGTGTGTGTGTGTGTGGGTGTGTACATCTTACATGACTGTAGAGTGGGTAGCTCTGTGTGTGAGTGTGTGTGTGTGTGTGTGCGTACATCTTACGTGGCTGTAGAGGTTGAAGCTCTGTGTGTGTGTGTGTACATCTTACATGGCTGTAGAGGTTGCAGCTCTGTGTGTGTGTGTGTGTGTGTGTGTGTGTGTGTGTGTGTACATCTTACATGACTGTAGAGGTTGCAGCTCTGTGTGTGTGTGTACATCTTGCATGGCTGTAGAGGTTGCAGCTCTGTGTGAGAGTGCGAGTGTGTGTGTGTGTGTGTGTACGTACATCTTACATGGCTGTAGAGGTTGCAGCTCTGTGTGTGTGTGTACGTACATCTTGCATGACTGTAGAGGTTGCAGCTCTGTGTGTGTGTGTGTGTGTGTGTGTGTACATCTTACATGACTGTAGAGGTTGCAGCTCTGTGTGTGTGTGTGTGTGTGTGTGTGTGTGTGTGTGTGTGTACATCTTACATGGCTGTAAAGGTTGCAGCTCTGTGTGTGTGTGTGTACGTACATCTTACATGGCTGTAGAGGTTGCAGCTCTGTGTGTGAGTGCGAGTGTGTGTGTGTACATCTTACATGGCTGTAGAGGTTGCAGCTCTGTGTGTGAGTGCGAGTGTGTGTACATCTTACATGGCTGTAGAGGTTGCAGCTCTGTGTGTGTGTGTGTGTGTGTGTGTGTGTGTGTGTACATCTTACATGACTGTAGAGGTTGCAGCTCTGTGTGCGAGTGCGAGTCTGTGTGTGTGTGTGTGTGTATACATCTTACATGGCTGTAGAGGTTGCAGCTCTGTGTGTGTGTGTGTACATCTTACATGACTGTAGAGGTTGCAGCTCTGTGTGTGAGTGTGTGTATACATCTTACATGGCTGTAGAGGTTGCAGCTCTGTGTGTGTGTGTGTACATCTTACATGACTGTAGAGGTTGCAGCTCTGTGTGTGAGTGTGTGTGTGTGTGTGTACATCTTACATGGCTGTAGAGGTTGCAGCTCTGTGTGTGAGTGTGTGTGTGTGTGTGTACATCTTACATGACTGTAGAGGTTGCAGCTCTGTGTGTGAGTGTGTGTGTGTGTGTGTGTACATCTTACATGACTGTAGAGGTTGCAGCTCTGTGTGTGAGTGTGAGTGTGTACATCTTACATGGCTGTAGAGGTTGCAGCTCTGTGTGTGTGTGTGTGTGTGTGTGTGTGTGTGTACATCTTACATGGCTGTAGAGGTTGCAGCTCTGTGTGTGAGTGTGTGTGTACATCTTACATGACTGTAGAGGTTGCGGCGCAGGTTAGTGGGCAGGTGTCCCTGGGTCTGCGTGGAGCCCTGCTGAGGGTCAAGGTGCCACAGCCGGATGGTGTTGTCAGATGAGCATGTGAGGAAGGAGCTGGGGGGCAGACAGGCAGCAGAAGGAGCCTCCACCTCTGGGTATGCCTGCAACCACACACACACACACACACACACACACACACACACACACACACACACACACACACACATTAAATTTCATAACAGCAACTCCTCTGTGGCAGCGCCATTTTCAATCTCAGATAAAAGGACCACACAGATCATGCTTTATATCCAAGATAAATTAAAAGTACTGGGTAACAAAAGTCAGCCATACAACAGTATCAAAATAAGGGCGTTACAGACTTCCCTGAAAATCCCACCACATGTAGTCACTCAACAAAAGATAAGGCTTAACAGATGGGCAATATTCAGCTTAAAGGTTTTAGAAATTGGCCCAATCCCTCATTCCCTGCTCCGGTGTTGTTGAACTCACCTCTACACTCCACACACATCCGCTGTGGTAGAGGGCCGAGTAGACCTTGCCCACGTTCTTGATGTCACGCACATCCCATACATACACACTGTGGTCGTTATACACGCAGGTCAGATGCCGAGCGACCGGGTCAAAGGTCAACGCCACCGTGTCTGGGTACTGTGCACTGGGGTCTGTGGTGAACAAGTGCCTGGGAGATGGTGCAGGAAAACACAAAACAAATCAACAAAAACCAACCACCTATGAGCCGTTAATGATTAATCCCAATGCCTCCTCCCTAACCCCTAAACTCTGAACCCTCAAAGACTTAAGTGGCTTGAATCAGCCAATCATGAAGCTCATTCATACCCATTACATGCTTGTGGGGTCAGGGCTAAAGTTCCCAACACTAAGCAAATTTAAATTTGTCTGAGCGCATGCTTTGGCATTACATGTGGCCTTTGGTCGTCCGATAATGACAACTGATAATTGATAATAACTGGCCAATATTAATTTATTCAGCTGTTTGGCATTTAGTTGGTAACTGACAAACTTAGGTCTACATCATGTTTGCAAATACCCTCCATGGGGAGCAACAGGACACCACTGAGCTGCCTGCTCATTCTTAAGCTTAAAGGTTTAATCAAAAGTTGCTTGAAACAGGCAGGGGGAAAAGAATGGGGTTATTTGCCAACAGAGTCCTCTGGTTTTGGAATATATGGTAAATAAAATACATTAACTGTTTATACTGTTACTGTTGTTAATAGCAAACCCATCACCCATCACACCAACACAGTGCCCAACTTGTAGGCCAGAAGATGTTAAGTATAGGCCAAATAACTTTTCCTCCATGAGACTTGATTAAACGTGGTAGGTTATGCATGTGCCCGTATGGCCATATGAATAATGACAGTGTTTTTATGCAAGAGACAGGACGTAGGCTACGGCACTGCACATGCTCGGAAGATGTGGCTGAGAAAAGATGCAGCTATATCGCAAACAAAAGGGGAAAATTAAAATCCCTGACTGTATATTTTGCGTTCTTGGCAGCGTAATGTTTGGTGCAGATCGAACAAAAAAAAAGATCAGATATCCCCACTTTTCTCTTGAAATAATTTTGTGAGCGCTTGAAAAATTTTGTGCGCAGGGATAGGGCTTAGGGTGAGCATTGGCATTCAAACAATGAGCCTCAACTTTTATTGAACTATTTAAGTCTGAGGGCATCTGAGTGCGAGAGAAAGAGAACACGTCCTCCTTACTGCCAAATTTAAAAACATTACTCCCGTTACAATTGCTCCATAAAAACAGATTAAGCTGGGGAGTCACAGACAGCTGAAAATGGCTATGAGTCATACAATAAACTCTGCACACTGAGGTCATTTTATAAATCACAAGTTCTGGTTCCTGCCAGGGTCACATGTCTGACTGCTCAAGCCGCCTGTGGGCTTATGTGAAGGTCTTCATCAAAGCAGAGTTTGTGTGATTGGATTGTCAGTGTATTAACCCATATCCGGACACAAACACAGATTAAAAAAAATATCCATGCATAAACATACAAACTGCGTGTGGGTGGATAGATGCAAATAAAGATCATAGCAAAGTACTGGAGTTGTTAATTTGACTGACGCGGATGGAAATCTCAGACGTGAGTGATGTCTACTCTGCTGTAGTGTGCATGTGTGTTTTTGAACGTACACACACTTTTACCCTAGTTGAATGCCTTGAGAAATGTGTACTCCAACACTGATGTTTGTATGTGTATGAATGTTCTTAAGATGGGTGGGTGTCCTTTAAGATGGCCGCTCCAAAGCAGTGTCTCCTCATCATTCTGTGCAGTATGTGTTCTTACCCTGGCTGTACGCCTTGTGTGATGTCCACCCCCAGGCGGTGTGGGCGGTGCAGGGTGGTGATGAAATGCAGATCCTGAGGACGGAACACTCGCACCATTCCGTCAGCGCAGCCACAGAACACAAAGCTCTCACTCACAGACAGACACCGAGCAGAGGACGTCTGTGTGTGCGTGTGTGTGTGTGTGAGAGAAAGAAGAAAAAAAAAAAAATTATGAGATGCTAAACCATTATCTGCCTAAGATCACTCCATTATATGACAAACACTAACAGAAGACCTGATGACAATGACAGTCAGTGGCCCTGCCCAGATAACGAGACTATGTGGATCACACCCAAACAACAGCTGAAGAACAACAAAAGTATTCGTCACTGTTTAGTCCCTGCATACCAAATGAAAAACAATAGGGTTGTTGGCCCTAATAAATTAAAACAGATGTCATTTCCACATCGCAGAAGAGAAGAGCCCAGTGTTAAGCCTGCTAGTGTTATATCAGCCAGTGTAAAGCCTACCGGTGTTAAACTTGTCTGGTAAGAAGCCTGCTCAGGTTAAAGCTACAGGCACTAAGCCTGTTGTTGCTGCTGCACCTACCTTGAGGTCGACCCAAGCCTCCAGCTGCCTCTTGCTGTTGAACAGGCAGAGCAGGCCTGTGTGGGTGATGCAGTAGGTGCTGCCCGCCGAGGCACCACGCCCACATGCCAGGCCGCAGAACGTGCTGTTCCGCTGCTCGCCCAGCAACCCCGAGCGGCCTATCAGGGGCACTGTGCTGTTCACCTAAGGGGGCGAGAGCAGAACCTCCAATAAGTGAGGAACTTCTATAAGAACTTGATTGACATTATCCAAAGCCAATACCATGGGCTACTTGTTGATTATAGTACCCGTCTTTCTTTGGAGGCATCCAGGTACCAGAACTTGACATGTCGGTTGCCAGCGGTGACAAAGTAGCTGTTGTCCTCAGAGAAGGAAACAGACAGCACTCTACTGGAGACCTTGTTTGACGCAATAACAGTCCCTTTCTACAGATGACACACACACACACATAGATAAGTGGATGTTACATAACCTTAAAACACTTATTTAGCAGACGATTCTATAAACACTACTCAGACACACTGTGATAATACTGATCAATATTAAAGGTGACCTAAGAAACCCCACACTTGACAGGACAAGAACACACATTGCAGTTTGCAACGCCAGCAGAATATTGATAACAGGCCCAAGATCAAACAAGGTAACCAATCATGCTTTCACAATCATCAATATGCAGTACATTTTCAACAAAGTACTTTTTTTGCCTGCTTGCCATCACCAAATTCATTTTGTTAACACTATTGAGGTGAAAAAAAATCTAGGTGAAGACTACATATGCAGATGGAATGAACATATACCCTTACTGTGAACAAGGGCAACACCACATGCCCCTGATTGGCTAGGGGGAGGTCATGTGACACATATAGCCTCCACTCACCCTCCACTCCCACACACTGACAGTCTGGTCATGCTGGTATCCCACGGAGACAATGTAGCTGCCACTGGGGGAGAAGGCCACGCAGGCCACACCGTACTTGTGGCATTGGACCTCTGCCACCTGTGTGGTCTCTGCCACGTCCCACACGCGCACACAGGGCATGTGCCCACTCTGAGAGAGAGCGAGAACGAGAGAGGGAGGGAGGGAAAGAGGGAGAGGGAGAAACACCAGAAATAACCAGAGATAAAGTGGGGTGGTGGGGTGTAAAATTAAGGAACTTGCCAGGGCAAGACTGTTTTGACTCTTTATGTATGTGTGTGTTGTTGCCAACAAGGGACTGTATTGATGTGTGTGTGTGTGTGTACACACACACACACACACACACACACACAGTCCCTTGTTGGCAACAACTGTTTTTGGCAGTCAGGGTATGTAGGTCAGGATGCAAAGTGTGACTCATCATCTGCGCATCAGAACTACTGCAAAACGCTTTGTTTACTTCTGCAGCGGAACATGACTAGAAAGGAAGAAGTGGGGGAAGGCATGCCTGACACTCACTCTGCACTCAGACGACGACCCACGAGTGGTGCACATACGAGTGTTTACAAACTATCTAAGAGGCTTTGCACTTCTCGTTCTCCGCAAGGAGATTATGTAAAGGGATTAGAAGGGGCCCTTGTATGTCATTCGTCATACAATACCAGCACAGAAACAAACACATAACTGCCTCACAGGCTGCCTCTACTACCTGTGTATGCATGCGTTTTTTAAAGAGCTGCAAGTTGGTATCATAACTTCCCCCTCTCCTCGTGATGGCAACGGCTGCAGCCCACATCAGACCACAACAAATGGTAGCCTAGCACCCTGGGCCACAACCGCGACCCAGAGCTTTACAGAGAAGAGAGATACAGCGAGAGAGTGTGAGCACTTATCCTCCCGTAACTCACACAGGCCGTAGTCATCATCCACACGACTGGTGTTTGGAGAAGTGTGTGCACGTTGACCTCAGACAATCAATCACTGATAGACTGGCTCACCTACCCTTCTGCACAAACTCAGGGTAGAACATGCAGAGCATGCTTTTTTTATATATCTTGTTCCCACCTCCCACCCCTTTCTCCAGATTTAGGAACAACTCCAAATACTTACCTCACCAGTGACCAGATATTTTCCATCCTGAGAAAAGGCCAAGGCAGAGAAGGTTTTCCTGGGCAGCACACACACACACACACACACACACACACACACACACACCTTAATATTAAAGGCTGCAATCTGACATCTCAAAAATAGCATCCCACTCACTCATTTTGTGGACATGTTAAAATAATGGCCCACATAGAAAAGGCTTAGGAGAATCTAAATATTACTCTTAGTGTGACAAGAAGGAACAGGCAGTGACCTCAGTTGCCAAGATAGTGCAACCCAGTACAGCTGGTAGCAGCTCTGACCTTTAAAAACACATCAGGGGAAACCAGTGTCTACAGGATGCTGGGAAAGAAGCTGACTGGACATGCAGACTACTTTTGCCTTGTAATGAACAGTGCTTAAAGGAGAAAAGTGGGCCTACCATAGAATTACAGTGGTACCCCATCATCAAGACAAGTACGGATTTAGACATATACACACATGCTTACCTGGATGTATTGAGAATGTGACTCTGTCTGTTTTTCTTCGGATGCAGGATGACCACAACGCATCTGTTTTTTTTTTTGGGGGGGGGGGACAAATCAAAAGTGTTCAGGGTACCAGTTAAGTTTAATGATGCAAAGGCTTCAAAGGCAGTTTGTCAGGGGTGTCCTTACCCTGCAGGATAGGCAACCAAACCAGAGTTGGGATCGCAGGCCAAACCGCTACTGCTAGACGTAGTGATTCCAAGAACTTTCTCTAAGACCACCTAAAATGACAGACAGACAGAGTTAACAAAACAGTCTGCTCTACACAAACAGACCACGTTCCTTCTTCTCATTATTCTGTTGCCTTGTTTGTTTGATCTCTTTTTACACTGACAACTTGGAGCCCATCCGACATCCTGAGACGAACCAACAAGCAGGTGAAGCAAAAGCTGCACCAAAACACGGGAAATATGAGGTGTGTATTGGACTGTGAATTGGACCTATCTGTGACCCACCTGTGCGTTTAAGCTACTTCTGTGCGTCCCTTTTCGACAAGTCGGGACATAAAAGTTCTGAGAAGCAACTGGGAAACTGACAAAGGCACAGTGGTTTGTCTGCACTTTTCCATGACGCTCAAAGCCACTAGCCTTACAGGCTCCCTCCACATCATTGCCAACAGTAACGTAACAGACGTCAGATGGATAACAAATGTTCTGATCGCACACAGACCAGAGGAGTTAAGGGCCGCCTGACAACTCAAACCTTCTTCCTATAGGTGACAGTAGCTTCAGACTAATCAGCGCACAGTGACACGTTTTCGAGATATCTAGTCACTCAATATTCTTTGCAACATGAGGTCAAGCACATTAACTTTATTTACTTTAAGATATGTCGAGAACGTTATACTTGATGTCTCCGCCATCGTCTTGAACTCCAGTAATTTTAAATGATAGTTATTTTTAATGAAAATAAAACAAAAAGTTACATACCCGATTATGTATATTTCTTCTGTGAGATTGACGGGTTTTCCGTCTCAAATTTGTAACGTTAACATTCGATGAAGAGCAGTTAGTGTTTGCCTTTTTCACAGTACAGGTAAAACTGCCTGCTCCAAATTGCGATGTTTCCGCCATGGTGTCTGTGCAGACACAAACAAGACTAAATTTCCGAATACCAAGCTGGTTCAACGATAGTTGCCGATGTCTTCACACGCTCGCACTTTTCAGCACAGCTTATCGTTTCTTTCCAAGACACAGAAGTTAGCATTTGCTAAAGGTTTAAAAACAATATGGAAATCTGAAGCTAACGGATTTGACTGCCGACAGCTTGGCTAGCTGTCTTCAACGCAAAACAAACATCCAGCTGAAATTCGCAACGGGAAATCCTTCTGTAGATGTGCTAGCTCAACAGGAAACACTATCGAATGGGGAACTCCGAAAACTAGATAAACAGTTTGATTTGTCTGTAAATGTGCTACAAGAAGTACAGCAGCGTCCGACTTTCCCCTTCGCGTTAAAACTTCGGAAAAGTACTAGGTTAGCTACGGCAAGTCTAGGGTGTACGGGAACTTTGGCCGTCAGCAAGCGGCACACATTTTCAAACATACACCGCCCTCTGTGATTGCGTGGTTTCTGCATAATTACAAAAATCCCGCCCCAATCCTCGATTCTCATTGGACAGTTTCTGAGGATTGGCAACAGCTGTAGTTGATTCAATTGATTTAGTCAAATGTCATCATTTTTGTTATACTTAACGTAATATTCGTTCAACCAGTCACAATACAAAATGGATTCATGGATATGGGAAAAAAAAACCCTTTACTTTAACCAACCAATTTCCAGATCAGGCGACATGTTCACAGACAACAGAATACAAAATGTGCAGTTTAAAAAAATATATATTCCACACCACAATAGTAATTTCTGAACAATATATCTTAACAACAGGAGAAACAAAAGGGTGCAAAACATTTTGATGACAATTAGCCTCAAGCACACTTTATTCCCATATGTTCCACAAAGACATGTATGAAAGGAATAAATGCCTCATTACCATCACACTGGGAATCTGAGTGTTTGAATGATAACTATTATTAATCATAACATAACTATGGTCTATAAATACATAATTATACTTTGTAGCACATCTATGTTCTATTTCATCTGCCTCTGTTTCATGATATCTATCATGTTTTGTGCATCAGTAGAGTATTAAAGAGTAGATTCACACATCATGTCAGTGTCATTTTATAAGTGCTGGACCACTTTCTCCTCCTCTGGATTCTGCTGGGCATAAAGGTAGGTTGTGTTGTCGTCACCATAGATGATAGCTACAGTCTCGCCAGCTTCAGTGACTGCTGCACTGGTCTGTAGGTAAGCCTGAAAGACAAAGGGTTCCATTCAGAAATCAAGTTATATTTCCGTAAGCAAATGCATGTGTCCTGCTATGTGAAATTTCTACAGGCGTCATCCCAAGCACAATGACTATTATAAAATTACACGATTGTGTGTGGAGTTACAGGCATGCAACATCCAAATAATTTCTTTTTAACAACCTACAGTACATTCCGCATTTATATTGTACTTTTCTACTCCTTTAAGCACTCAAACTGCTTTGCAGAGTAATGCCATAATAATGGGAGAGGATGCCATACAGGGTTTTACTTAACACATTAGGAGTAATTTTGGGGTCATATGCAACGCAAATGCAGTCCATGTACCATAAACTGAGCCAGACTACTACTACTGGAGTAAAACTCCAGTTACATCACATTCTAACTAAATCCTATAAGAGGCTTCAGCATTACCTGAACTTCATAATTAGCACATCCTCATCAGAGGCCATGGTGGCCTTGAGTCAAGCATTTCTGTTCTCCACCTGTGGAGTTGTTCCAAGCACTTGCAAAATTAGATATTTACAGTCATGTCTACTGTTGAAAAGGACTAGCCTCCACTAGAGGGACCCTG
Source organism: Tenualosa thibaudeaui (assembly GCA_027481765.1). NCBI lineage: Eukaryota > Metazoa > Chordata > Actinopteri > Clupeiformes > Clupeidae > Tenualosa > Tenualosa thibaudeaui. Next base: position 1,104,623 of record JAIFZK010000130.1, on the reverse strand, counting down.
ATTTTCCTGATTAACTAAATCCTGTAAGAGGCTTCAGCATTACCTGAACTTCATAATTAGTATAACCTCACCATGGCGGAGGCCATGGTAAATGTGTTTGCGTTGCAAACATTTCTGTTCTCCACCTCTAGAGTGGTTCCAAGCATTTTGCCAGTGGAGTGGTTCTTTGCATTAGTGTTCTAGGAGTTCACAAAAGGACGGGAGTTCCTAATCCCAGAATTTCAGTTCTCTATCCCGTGAAGTGATTCCTTACCCTCTCCAGCAGCTGCAGTCTCTCTTCATTGACCAGGTTGGTCTGCCGGAGCTGGCTTACTGTGGTCTCCAGCCCCAGTAGCTTGTCTAGGTGCCGCCGGTGCCTTTGCTGCAGCACCTTCACCTTCTTCTGCAGCTCCACCACAATGGCCTCCAGCTGCTCCTTGCTCAGGCTGTTCTTGTGGTAACTGTTGGCAAAAATCAAAACATGGTCAAGACTCATTATTAGGTCCTTAGAGGGACCCAATAGATGTGCAGTTGTGAAGCAAGACCCCCCCCCAGGTCAAATAAACATACTGCTGCTGATTATAAAGCCTTGCTCCCAAACCACGTCCTTACCGATGTTCTTCCAGTCGTTTTCCTTGGAGCTCCATCCTATCCTCAGAGAGCCTGTCCACCTCCTCTTTGTTGTCCTCCAGCCGCTCCAGTGTCAGAACCAGGGAGTCCGGTGAGGGGGGCATGTGCTTGGAAATGATAGGTACCGTGGAAACTATAGGCCGTGACCCAAGGGAGGATGAGAGTACGGTGTCCGGCGAGATGTTTACTAGAGCAGGACCACTGGGAAGTACGTTAGGAATCGTCTCAAAATATGCAATGAGCTGAACACTGGGCACTTCCTCTGCCTCCTCTTCCTCCCCCTCCTCTTCCTGGACCACCTCGGCCAACTCCTCCACTTCGACAGTGGACACATTGTCGATTGTTAGTGTGGAAGGTTCTAGCGAAGCTTGTCTGCTAACACTATCTGTTACTGGCACTGCTGTTGCTCTTTGCCCTTCTGCTAGCATATCCCCTACAACCCCATTAGCCTTCGGATCCTCAACAGGGGCCGGAGGAGTCTCCACAATGACCACAACCTCCCTGGACTCACTTGTGGTGGCCATATCTGAACCGCTCACCATCGATTTGAGCGCAACAGGGAAGTCCCCGTTCAAAGCTGGGGCAGCCTCCAGCACTGGCAGGTGCCCAGGTGACTGGAGAGACCCCAGAGTGCCCCTGATGTTGCTAGAGTCCAGCAGCACAGCCTCTCCAGGCCCAGCAGTAGTGACGGAGATGGTGTACAGTTGCACAGCGCTTACTGGCGTGTCTTGGTCCAAGCTGATGACAGCGGCTTGGGGCTCAGAATCTGACAAAGTGGACAAGGGCGATGGCTTCTCACTGCTACTGCGCTTGCGTTTGGCTCGTCTCTCAAAGTGGTTTACTCCTTTGCGCTTCTAGAGTGGGGAAATGTTTGTATAATGAACAAATCATTGGTTAATTAACAGAATTATTATATACATTAACAAACATTATATTAATTTAATATTTTAACAAACATAATACCACTAACACTTACAAGCTGTGGGGAAAACACTTCAAATAAATAAAGACATTAAACATTAAAATAGCATGGCTGGATAATACATTTTACAAATTAATATTACATTTCAGCTTACTACGGTTTTCTCATTTTTTCTGTTATGTAACCAACTTACCCCTTTAATGTCAGACAAATCAAAAATGGTCGGAACAGCATTGCTGTCAAGGTAGCGGATGCCCCAGCGGACCGTGAAGCATGACGACAGAAAGTGCTCGTGACAGAGGTACTGATGCCGCGACGGGGTCCAGTCTTCACGGTCCATGTTCTTCAACCAACTTTGCAGCCTGGCGGGGTCATGTAACGGGAACCTGCATGTGTCGACAACATTTTCACTTTACGTAAAGACGGTTTTTTTGTATTAAGCAACACATGAAGCCACTCATGCAAGTTCCAACATGTGGGATCTACTGCTAACACAAGCCTGAAATGTAGACTAACGTAAACTATCTTTTCTCCGAGTCAAAGCTGTTTACCTCCCTCACTTGTATCAGAGGTCAACCCGGTGGATGATCTATCCAAGTGATAGAGTGATAAAAGCTAAAGGACACGCTAGTCACAACCTTCAAGAGACAGACTCACACGTGGCTTAACACTGTTCTGTAAACAATCGCCAAGCCGCGTACACAAGGTTAAAGCTGGCTAATGAAGATAGGAGCACAAGTGCCATTTTACTGGCGCACAAGACGTCATTTTAGCGTAATTGCGATATAATGAAATTGATTCAAGTGAACGTGTCATTATGTAATTCAACTTGTTATTTAAGTTCAACAGTAACCCACAGCTTGGTCACTGCTAACGTCAGCTAATAAGCTAGCATGTTGAACAACTGGATACATGCTGACCACATAGACATGCGCTTACTTGTAGAAGCTTTTCTTCTCTGTCGTTGTGTTTCCAGAATCATTCTTGCAGTTTGGGGCAGAACAATACTTCGGCATTTTACACAACCTGACTGTCCGGTGGCTCAAGGAGAAGACCTGACGCTGTTGGTTGTCACATCAGCTGATTGACTGGAGTGACAGGGCGAAACTTCGCTCGCGCATGCATGACGTAGAACGTTTAGCGTCGTAACGTAGTCACTTTGGGAGGGGAAAACGCTACGTCCCCCACGTGTTAGTAGTAGACTCCTCCTGAAAGTCCTGACCAATATTTAAACTTTTTTCCCCAATTACCACAAAACTTACAAAATCAAAATATTCAACGATATCTGCGTTTCTTCGAACATGCCATTCTGTGACTTTACCACCAGGGGTCTCTAGTGAGTAAGAAGCCCGAGGAACTGAAAGTGTGTTTAAGTGTTCATTCCTTTTAATACAGTCTATGGCTGATAAGCATTGCATTCTCCTCATGGTCTGTGATTGTGACTACAATACCACAACTGTGAAGGTAGTGCATGTACAAGTCCATTGCCAAAATAATATCCCACACACACACACACAAAATAAACATGAAGCGAACATAACTAAACACACACATTTAAAATCAATGGACTGGTGTTTTTTAATAACTTTTTTTTTCAAACATGTACACAGGAATTTGTCAATGTTACAGTATATATATATACATACACAGTTGTGTATATAATATTATCTAAAAAGGGGAGCATGGGGAACTGCTGTGCGCTTTTTTAAGAGAGCAAGAGACAGAGGGAAGGATTGAGAAGAAAGAGAGATAGAGAGATACTGAGAGTGGTGGGTCTCTGGATGTCTGCTCATTCATCTATATTGGTGCATCTACTGCTGAGGACACTGTTGAACACACACACACACACACAAACACGCACACGCGCGCGCGCACACACACACACACACACACACACACACACACACACACACACACACAGACAGAGACAGACACAGGAGCATCATTGGTGCATTTTAGAGCGTGGGGAGAGTGGAAAGAAGGAAGGGAAAAAGTGAGATGGTGAGGAAAAGTGAGATGTGTGTGATAGCTGCCAACAAAATGGATATGTACTCAGTGGTAATACTGTACTGTTTCCAAGAGTTGGTTCCAGATAGAGGTGACAGTATGACAAACCATTAGGTGCTACTCAAAAAACGGATCAGTTTAGTCAACCTTTGCCCAAAGTGAATTTGTTCTGGTTCATCCCCTCATCATAGCAACTTGGGGAAAAATTACCTCTCTTTCATGACAAGAAAGTGTAGACAAAGGAGGGAGGGAGGAGAAGCTGAACTCCCAAGAATGACAAAACAAAACAGTGTCTGTGTGTGTGTGTGTGTCTTAACGTTCTCCTGAGATGACTGTGGTGTAGCAACACAGAGAGCACAGGTTTAGTTCAATTGCAATCAATTAAAAAAAAAAGTGCGGGCAGCAAATGATGGCTCTGAAAAGCTACAGAATCACAGACATATGTCCCTCCATCTCTCCTAGGCTGGGCTAAGCAGTTTCAGGTGAGTTTGGAGCAGGATTGGAGCTGGATGGATGACGGAGGGATGACTGGATGGAGGTTCTATGGGGGAAGGGGGTGGACAGGCATCAGCTTAAGGTAAGGGATCTGATATTTACTGCCCCCATTAATCCACATCAGATCTTTGGTACAATCCAGCACTGGCTGTATGACCTCACAGCAGAGAACATCAAAACAATGAAAAAACCTAGCAGCTCCACATGACTTCAGAGAAAAAAAAAGAGGGGGCAGAAGCGAGATAAGAGAGAAAGAGACAGAGGGGGGTGGGGGAGAAGGAGAAAGAGAGGTGGACTATGTCCTCCACAGCCCTCCATATTCTGGACTAGTGGGTGTATGTATACTGACAAACAAGGGCTGATTCCTACTTTGCCAATATATCTTGATAAGCACAATCCCAACCCCCCTGGCCCGAGTTAGTGCTCCGCTTCCTTAAACCGAACAACATGTAAACTGAGTTTGGAGTATGTGTATGTATGCACCTTTATCTGTGGTGGTGTTTTGGTTAAGTGGAAATGTGTGTGTGTGTGTGTGTGTGTGCTAAAGACTCCACTACTGCAAAACCTGGAATGCGACTGTGTGTGTGTGTGTGTGTGTCTAGTGGTTGCAGGGACTGTCGGACAGGGTGGTGGTGGGTGCTGGTGGGGAGAGGAACTAGCGTGAACGGAGGACAAAGCAGGTGGGCAGCTGCCGACCCGCTGCAGTCCAGCAGACGGAGACATAGACGCAGACAGACGCGATGTGGTGCAATGTGGCCTCTACATCATTCCCAGCTGCATCAAAGTGTTGGCGTACGCCATGGGCTTGACATTCGGATGAGGCTATGAGGAGAGAGGGAGTGAGAAGGAGGGGGTTATCCCTGAAGATTAAGTACAATCAACTCATAGAATTCAACCATTATACCTAAGCTTGTAATTCAAAGTTTAAAGTTTAAAAAATTATATCCACTGCATAACAGGCTTAATACAATTAACTCAGTCTTTCTACTCTCTAGTAAAGCAAAAAAGATCTAACTATATAGTTGACCCAAGATCAATGAAAAGCTGTAGTTTAGAACTGAGGCAGGGCCACTTACCACAGCAGTGAACTGGTGAAACTCTGGCTTGAGGTCAGATCCCTTGAGATGGATATAGGCTCCTTTATTACCCATCTGGTCACTAGAGGGCAGCAAAGCAACATGTTAATGCAGCTGAAGGGACAGGAGTCTCAGATCACTCCAACAGCAGAGGATAAACATTTATCTAACATGTGTCAGATAATGAGATGTTGTGAGCGGAATAAAACACAATGGGATGCAAAAACTGAAAAACTGTAGAGATCAGTTCTGTAACAGAACTTTAGAGAGATCATGTATGATATATTCGAGTGACAAAAAAGCTGGATGTATAGCTGGATTGATTGTGGCCTGGCTAGCACCGCCTTGCACTTCTGCTCAATATTGTATTCGACTACAGTACTGCTTCAGAGATCTATCCAAAGGCTTAGGTTTCCTTTGGCAACTTTTTGGCTGACCAGAGGACTCTGGCATGCCCAATAGTTTTAAAGTTCACAGACAGTATCTGCCCATGACGAAGGAAATGTATGCCAATTGAGGAATCCCAGATGCTTTGCACAAAGTGAAACGATGCAAAAGCATTTAGTGTACCAGGCTAGGATTGATGGCTATGTGTAGACAGACACTTTAGTCAAGCTGAAATAACATTTGGAAGACATGATGAATGAAAGAGAAAGAAAGACAGACATGGAGAAAGTCCAGGTAGTGACTGTGGTAATGCCGTACCAGTAATTGGGCGCTGAGAACACGGTGATGCACTTCCCTGAGTGGGTGATCTCGTAGCCTTCGGCCTTCACTTCGTGGCTGCGTACTATGTAGTCCAGCTTGTTCTGCTCCAGGAAGCGCTGTGTCACGTCTGGCCCAAACTGGCAACTCACGCCCCGCTTACTGATGGAACGCCCGTTCTGCAGGGCGACAGAGAGGCACAGAAGGACCAGGGGTGAGGAGAGGGAGTAGAAGGGAGGAACAAACAAGGTGCGTCATAGCACTGATCCAATCGCACAAGGAAATACTTCACACACAAATCGTACACGCACACACACTCAAACCAGTTCAAACACACACTAGTTGCCACCTCTACACTGTCAGTGCCACCTCTACACTGTCCCCAATCTCTCTCTCACTCACACACACACACACGCACACACACACACGTGTGATGAGTGAAATAGAGAAGAGAAGAAGCAGTCACTAACCTGAGGCTGTGGGTCAGACCATAGGAGGTCACACATGGGACCTGTGCAAGTGCGAGAGGGAGAGAGATTGAGGAAGAGGAAAAGAGGAGAAAAAGAAGTGGTGAGCACACATAAAGGTGGATGAGGGCCAGACATGAAGAACTGACAAAAACACCCAAGACTTCCACCAACGTCAACAGCACATTGCAAAAACATCCCCTACACGTGACTGATGCTAACAGCAATTAAACATCTTTGGCACTTATTACTACAGTTGTTGACACTAAACACTAAGTCGGGTGAGATGTGGGAGCCTAAATCACACCATGCGTAAACCCAAGCCAGTATAATCAGAGCTGGATGACTGAGTTTGAACGGTGACTTGTGTTTGTCACGTCTAACAAAAATGTTTCCCAATGTCAACTGACTGGCTGGCCCACTGATGAGATTGGGGGGGTGGTCAGAGGCGTGCTGGAACGTGTGTCAAGGATTTGGGATGTCATCCTAAAGCCCCTACCAGAGTCTGGAGGCTGTCTGTTTCTCTCAATCTTTCGCAGGTCGTCCAAGGTGACGCCGTCCTCACTAAACAGGCCTCCATGCATCACCTGGGAAGAAAACACACACACACACCCCTTTCCAAAATCAACACCTCCCATTATTGACTCACCAGGACAGAACACACAACCTTTTGGGGTTATTAGGAATAATTACCAGCAGAGCAGACCTTGCCTTGAGCAAGATATTCCTCACAGTTGAGTGATAAAAGGATTCATAAAGCAAGGATATCAAGTTGCACAATTCAAACACTGGGAAAAGAGCCCTCCCTGTCCTCCACTAAAACACAATTATGCAATACTACACTTAGTCAGACTTTACAGAACTTTGCTGCGGAAAATAACAGACACTTGGTGCATCTTCAGTGGTTTGAACTTGATAGGAGTGGTGGAAAAAAAATTGAAATTTAGTAGTATTTTTTTCTATCTACTTATCTATTATACTTATCTTATGTCTATCTATCAATCTATCCATCTATCTACCAATCTACCTATGCATAATTTTAACAATAAACTAATCTGGAAAGGGTGGCGGAGGCAAAAAAAACTTTTTTTTTGTAAGTTTTTGAAAAAAAGTTTTTACAAAAAATGAAGCAAGTGTGAGAGAGAGATAAAAGGTAAAAAGAAAGAGCTGGATCACCACCAGACAGACAGACAGACAGAGAGGGCTGAGAGGCAAAAAGAGAAGGGGGGGTGTAGAGTGCTCACCAGCACTTTGCTGTTGATGCACTGTGCAAGTGGCAGCCACTGGAAGACCTCGCTGAAGAGCTGGAACATCTGTGCCGTGTACTTGGCCTTCACCTCACCCTCGAAACCGTACATTTGGTTCATATTGTCCGTCTCGTGGTTACCTAGGCAACACACACACAGACCCAGACACACCTGTGAACGGAGCACACTCCCTAACAAGAACAGTCTAGTATTTGCAACACTGGAGCCGGCAGATTGTTGATGCCCCCCACCTCACCCCCCTTGAATCTAGTCAGCAAAACTGAATGCATGGTGAACTGTCGCTAATGATTAATGATGTGGTTGACGCACTTGAAACGCTTAACTTAAAACAGTCTCTGATGATGAATTATTCTGCTATGTGGCTTTCTTAGAACAGTTGTGGCACTGACTTCTAATCGTTTCTGATGATTCATGATTCTGTTATGACATTTGGTGACAATGAACATCCACATAATTATTTACTATTACCCTTATGATTTGCTTCAACAAAAGGCAAGTGGTCAAGTGACCAGGCCCAGAAATAACCTTCCGGCACGGCATAATGATAAAACCAACCATCTGTGCAAATGGCAAAGCATGTCTTGATGGACTTCATACTTGAAGTTATCCAACCCCTATATGCTGATAGCAAGGTCGTTCCCTAAAGTGAACTGAAGGCATGAGAAAGGGTCTGCACTCAAGTTCATGAAGTACTGAAACCTCTAATGGACATTCCCCCAGCACCCAGACTATACTTTAAGCTTAATCTAATGTAGCGTAATTCAGTGTTGATGTGGCGACACCACACAACAGCAAGCAAAGACTCCCATGCATTAAAGAAGAGAAAGTAAACCAGCATCATGTCACAGGGGTTTATCCCTGAGCTGTTAAAGACAAAATGCTAGCTTGATTTAGCATCTGTCTGCCTTGAAATATGAGGTATTTATATACCATTGATTTCAATATGTTCCTTTCTTAAAAGGAGAACTCCGGTGAGTTCAGCCTATAGTTCTGTTGTTAGAGGGTATCATGTAATGGGATAGTGTGTGCTTCACCTCATTGTGTGCTGTGTGAGAGTCCCCAGTTCACAGATGGGATAGATCTAGAGATGCAATTTCCCTCAAGTATACATACTTCCTCTTTAAGTGAAATATACTACAGTCTGGATTCACACATATCCTAAAGTGTGGAGTCTGAAAAATCCAACCGTCTATTAGTAAATTACACCATTGACTCCACCCCATCCATCTGCTAGTGACTGGTGACCAGGAGTCATCTCCTGGGGCCTGTTGCCGCAGCAGCCACATTGTGACTCACCTCTCAGCAGGTGGAAGTGGTCGGGATAGAGCAGCTTGAAGCCGAACAGCGTGAGGATGACCTCGACGGAAAAGGAGCCGCGGTCAACAAAATCCCCATTAAATAGCTGAGGTATCAGGGTGAAGGAGTGTGGCTAGCACAGTATGAAATGATAAATGATTCAATGAACGTGACTGATACAATACAAACCATTCAAGCATGTGTGTTTTTATTTCTCTAAAGCTACTACTTACCACTGTGTTTGTTTATTTATACATCTATCTTAATATTTTCATTAACACACTGGATTTCCCAAATGGGACATGTGGTATTCCTAGCATGATATTTATGCGTACCCTAAACGTCTGAGGTCATCAGACCTCATCAGTGTTAACAGATAATAGATAAATACTGATGATCGTTCACTACAGACAACAAGGACCAAAGAGAGATACATGCTCTGCTTTTGATCAGGGAGGATCAAAGGATACATAGGGGTTGGTCTCCGATGGTAAACCGTTCAGCTCAAAAATGTTGAGGAGGTCATAGTACTGACCGTGTGTGTCACCACAAATGGTGATCTTCTCTGTCTGTTGGAGGACAGGAAAGCAGACAAGGTGAGTGAGTTACACATCCTGGTTGAAGGATAATGTGACAAAGATGGGCAGACTACAAAACATTTACTAGGGTATTAAACTGCTCTGGGTAATTAAGTGGCAGAAGTAAATGACGGACACATCTACATGGGTACACTTACCTCTTTTAGCGTAATCTCAACAAGACTAGGAAGTTTGGCTAAAACCTCTTTAACTTGGACCAGTATCTGAAAACAGGAGAATTATAATGAGTCTTCCAACAGTCAGACAAAGTTCAAACCATCTTCTCACCACAGGACACAACAACTTACCTGGTAGGCACATTTTCTGTGCAATTTCTTCTGGTCCTTAAACCAGGCCATCAGATCCTTCATAAACTTCAACGTGACTTTCCCCTCCTCTAGTTTGGGTCCTGTGTACTCGTCCTCAATCGCTGTGAGACAGACAAGGGGACAGGACAAGTGAGGACGCCATTAAGACACAAACACATGTGGCAGCTCTCATTCACTCTGCATTTAGAAAGTCATTAGACACACCACAATCTTTGCCTTGGGTTATATGCCTCAGCAGCCGAGCAGGCCATAATAAAATATTCTTCATATTCAGGCTTTTTTTTTTTTTTGCTAAGCAGACAAAGAAACCTCACAGGCTAGTCATCAGGACCAAGAGAATTTTTTCACTGCTCTACCAGATCCACAGATGTTACTTTTAATGTGCGTCATTCACACCCGCTTTCCAACTGAGAAAGAAACCACACGCAAACACTCTCTCACACACACACACACACACAAACACACAAAACCCCTCCAGTGGACTGAAGGAGGCCAGAGATGACTCACTCATGTTTTCAATGTCTAAGGAGTCGACCACTGATCGCTTGAGCTCTTCGCTGGCGATAGCCCTCTCAAAGGCCTTCTGCTTGACGATCTTGTTACACTCCTGGTACTTCATCTTGGCATCCTTGTCATTGGGCCTCACTCTTACTACCTGTGAGATGGAAACAAACAACACAGTACAACCCAAGAGGCCTTTTACTTCCAGAGCTGGAGCCTTTTGGGATTCAGTGCAAAGTGAAGAGTTGAGAAACTAAAGGACAGAGCAGATTCATGTTCATATTGGAATTTATTTATCAACCTTATGAAACTTTAAATAAAACTTCAGTATCAAGTGAAGTTAAAGCATGAGTTGGAATTTATTATTGGACTCTGCAACCTTATGATAAAACTTTAAATAAAACTAAAGTTCAGTATCAAGTGAAATTAAAGTACTTTTTTCTAAATATACTCAGTTCCAGACTCATTTTCTGCACATTTCGTTTTACACCTCCTCCCATACATCTGACCACAACATGAAGAGATCTTTCCTCCTGCTGTGCCTCACAGCAGTCCAAGAGCTCCAAGCAGTTTTAGTTCTCCGTCACAGTAGTAAGAAATTACCCCACAATCTTTAAGACCTACAGCACTAGAAGTGAACCATGCAACTACTTCAAAAGAAAATTTCCTACATTTGCCCTGGACAGATATAGGCTACAAACAAGCATGTGACCCTCATATCTAAACATTATAGTCGTGAGAGTGTTACCATGCTCACTATATAAAAGCTCACATTACTACAATGCCCTGTCCGCTGTCACTGTCACACAGTTCCTTTAATGCTGGGAGTGATCAGAGTAATAACTATCCAGTTCCTTCTCTGTCTCTCTCTCTCTCTCTCTCTCTCTCTGTCACTCACAGACACACACACACACACATGCCCAGAACAACCAACACAACCTAACTAACCAGCCATGTTTCCCAAAACCATAGTTGCTGGGAAACTAACCAGTTGCTAACTAGCAGTTGCATTGCAACTAACAAAATTGAAACTTATAGTTTTGGGAAATGGATCCCAGCATTACACCAAATACCCTCCCTTAGACATTAAAATATGTACAATAGGCATAAAAAAACGACAAATAAATAAATAGGAATATGATCTCACCGCTTGTCTTTCTGTCTTGCTCTGTAAGTCTGACATACAGAGATACACAGACACACACAGACACACACATACACAGAGTCCTGAGCAGCCTTGCATAGCTGGAGCTGCATACAGATTAAAAGCAATCATGAGTCATACTCCAGTCTTCATCACGACCACCAGTTCCCCTCGGGGAGCACGACCTCACATGGGCCTGTCACTCCAGTTGTACTTGGCTCACACACAGAGCATGGGCACGTCCTCTCACACACACACACACACACAGATATGTGTGTGAGCAATCTGAGCATCTAAAAATGTGCGTGTGTGTGTGTGTATCAAAGCTCCGTACGAAAGCAAATGCATTTATGGTTATCCACTATGAGGAGGATTAACCACTGTACCACATGGTACCTACACAAGTTTTGTGAGTGTGAGTGTGTACAAACATTTGTGGACGGAAGCAGCCTTCACTGTTTAGCATGGGTGTGTGTCAATAGTTAGGCTCTGCCTCCGGTGAGCTGAGCTGGGCAGGCAGCGAGGCAGAATGGAGGCTAAATTAGCCTAGCCTCGTGTGCTGGTCCTTGCCTCTCTGAGTGGCTCTCCCAGGCATCCTCAGCAGCTTAGCACACTAATCCCCCTGATCCCCCCACATTACCCCTCTACAGTGTCCTCCAATAACATCACAGGAGGATAAACACAAATACATACACCGTAGGACCACCAGATTTTTGGACGACTAGGCTACATCATTACAGATATGGCAGAACCAACACTGCCATAAATTTTAACACAATTTGATACAAAAATGTCTATGAGATAATGTTGCTTCTAAGGATTTCATCGTGGGACTTGGTGGTGGTTTTGGTCCAGTGCCTGGATAGCCCTTCCCCAAAGGACCTCTAAAGGTTCTGTGACCACACAAACTTGTCTGCTCTTATCCCTACACTACAAGAGCGATAACTGCGCATGGACAGTGGACCGCATTTCCATGGTGTCCTTAGGTTTCAATGTGCTTGTCAGCTAATATGTATAATCAGTACTGTGCTCTCTCACACTTCACTATTATGCCATGTCATTCCACTCACCGTCTCATAGTCTTTGAGTGCGGCTTTGAACTTTCCCAGTGCCATGTTGGAGGTGGCCCGCCGGTAGTAGCCTTTGATGTAGTTCTTGTCCACCTCCAGTGCCCGGGTGGCGTCAGCCAGTGCGTAGCCATAGCACTCTGTGCGCAGGTAGGCCAAGCTACGGTTGCTGTAGAAGATGGCATTGGAAGAGTTCAGCTCGATCGCCTCTGTGTAGTACTTGATTGCGTTCTCATAGTCTTTCTCTGCAAAAAATCAAAAACCTGAGTGGTAAGATCACACCAGTTGTTTTAAAAGGCTACTAAATTACTTCTTTTTTGACTACATTCACAAAACATTCAGCACATAACAAGGCTGCAGACTAAAATCTTAGATTGGTTGCACACAGATTGGTCTTGCCCAACATCTTTCACTTAGGTGCAATAGCACCTACGTGCATCAGCACACCAGCACCCAGAATCCTTCACAGCAATGCAATAACAGGGGTCACGGTCAGAAATGAACAAAGGAGTATAGATGGATCTTTAAAGAGATAAGGGCAAGCATGAAGCATGGACATCCTCAATGTTGTCACTCACATGTCTGCATGAACAAGCTAATAAGTAGAAAGTGACAACACAACTTGGATACAAAACCAATTCTACTATCTGTTCAATTTCAAAGATGCTGTCAACATTTAGGTCCAGTAGTCACAAATAATTTCGTTTAGTTGCACTGTTAGCACATGCACCCCAACAAATATATATATTTTTTTAAAAACTTATACTTATGGTTAACTGTAGTCTAGACACTTCATATTAGTCAGCTAATACTAATACTACTTTTGTAGTTTGTGAAACAAAAAAAGTGTATTCTGGGAATGTCATTTTGTCTTTTTTAAAGTCTCTGGGTCTACAAAAAAAATGTGTTTCCTGCATCCATACTTTTCCCCACCGCCCATACTAGACTTTACGGACCTGTGCAAGCACCCTGTTAGAGCAAAGAAGTAGCGGTCTAAAACCTGTTTCTAAAACGTGCTCTATATAGGACACCTGTTGAGCACTTGTAGTTGTCCTGGTGTTTGTGCTGGACTAGTTGCACACTGAGCAAATGCTGGTAAGCAGGGGAGCCACCAGCAGTGTCATTCTTAACGGCGCATTCAGCTTACAAGATGACTCGTCACCTACAAAGAACAAAGTCCAGCAAGACAACACAAAGTCTGTCTCGATGAGCCATGCAAAATGAAAAGATAACTGTCAATTCAAAATTCACACACATAGGCTATAAAATATTGCAGCTGCCATCAAATCCATTTTTTGGCCTTTGTGTTGCCATTTGTGATCAACAGGCTGCCATGCATAATTTAATACTTAATAATAAACCTCATCACCTTTCATGGGCTTGTCAGCAGTGTTGTTATTTTGTACCACAGCATCATAATTACAAAGTCAATATTAAATCTGCGGTCTGGGACTTCAATTATGCAAATCAGTGGCAACCTGTCCTTTCCAATGACAGAGTAGCCTACTGCATGCCAGACAAGCTGTCGGCCTATGCAGCGGGCATACAGCAAGGGCTTGTGTTGTATCATAATCCCTGGAGCTGGAGGGCATTTGTAACTCTTTATCTTAACCTGACCTGATATAATAAACACCTTAGCCTAAACTGTGGCTGTGCAATCATCCCCACCCCATGTTGTCACAAAGACTACACATGTTTTTTTTTTTTTACTCTCATCTGATCTATCTCTGGACAAAAACCAGGGGACACGGAGAATAGGCTCCCTGTTTAGAAAAGAGGCCTGAAATAACAGAGACAAGCCAAACAAACGCTGATCATGGCAATGAGTGTGAACGAGAAAGCGACATCCTAGTCTTTTGTGTGTGTTTTTTTCACCCCCAAGAGGAGCTGTATGACAATGGCTTACACTGAGGCTCAATACAAGCAATCATAGCAGACTGTTACCCTGCCTAAAGAGGGAGAATGGTGCCCCTGGGGTAACAGAGTGTGGTGGCCTCATCACTGGGCATTTGGCTGGCGCCATGCGTCATATTAGGCGTGGGTAGTGCTTTCGCCTCTCAAGAAATCAATGTCAGAACACTGAGTTAGTGTCGTGTGACAAAACAGGTACTAGCACAAATGTGAAACTAAATGATACCATTTCTAATCGGACATGGCTACATTATCATTAACACTAATAACTGACAACGAACAAATGCTTTTGTTTGAATACAGTGGAGTGTCTGGTAAAATTACTTGGCCTAATTTTTTTCACTTCAAGTGAATATTCTCCTTATAGAAATGATCTCAATTTCTGCTTCTGCCCACTCACATTTAAGCTTGAGTAATGTATCCAGTGTCTTCAGAAGAGTGAATCTCTGCCGGTTATGTAATCGGGCCTTTGTATGATTTGGTTTACTTGGCAAGAGCAATTGTTCCATCTGTACAATGTGGAGGGTTGCCCTACTATTGAACTGCTTTGTTAATAATGTAACATCATAGATCACTGTACTTAAAGGCATGCCCACAACAAAAACAAACACCTCAGATCTCCGTCTGAAGTATCTCGTGGAGCTTACATTTCAGCGATTTTCTACATGCTAACTGTAGTGGTTAACTAGGTTGGCAACGGCATGGCTGATTACTACTGATAGCTGGTCGCAGTGGCTAATCTCTCTAACGCAGCTAATTTATAAGCTATTATAAGGGAATCTAAAGTTAACGGGTTCAATACTTTTCAACTAGTCACGACTACGTTAAAGAGCCTATAGGTGGGTCAGTTTATACAAAAACTATGATACTGTACTGGCGTAGGTTATTTCATTGACAATCTTCAGCTTTGAGCAATGAATGACTTGGCATCCTCTTAGCTAACCTAGCTATTCGCGCCGACTCGAAAAATAGCTATGGGGTGTCTGAACTTGAAGCCTAGTTAGCAAGGTAGCGCGAAGTCATTAGCCGACGAGCTGATGAAATTAGATCTACTAACAGTTATTCACTCAACACGAAATCTTCAAATCTTCATCAGTCACTTAACATCACTTTTCAAACAAGGATAATGCTTCAGGTGTTACGTATATAGCCCTTGACACTTTAGCTAGACAGGCTAGCAAGTTCACAGTTGGATCTGTGGCATGGGATTTGTGTAGCACGCGTTCCTCGCCCACCTGACTAAACAGGGCTGAGTGCAGCTAAGCGCCTCTGCATTGAGCCTGGCTTTAGCTGGCTACTGCCATGCTAACTGGCTAGGCTACCGGCTTCATGTGCTAGAATCTTCTACCCTGGGGCATGTCACACTGACTTTTCATGTAATGCCAAGGCGTCCAAATAAATTGGCCAACCAGCAGATCTGTAATAGCGATGTGGGTTAATTTGTTATTACCTTTAAAGTAAGTATTGGCCTTCTCCTTGAGTTTCTCGGCATTGGCATTCCGTTCCTCCTCCGCCATCTTCTCACTGCCGCTATCCGTCACGCTCGCCATTGCCGTTGAGGGCACCGTCGCAAACCCTACAGCGTGAAGATACCAATCGTCGCAAATGTTGTCGTTTTTGCTCTCATGCTGCAGTAAAGAGCCAGAGCCTAGAATGTATTTTGTTCTGTTTTCAATTGTGAACTAGCAAAATAGGCTATCATGTTTCTGACAAATTATCGTAAGATATGCTACTCTGCAATCAAGGCAGGCTAAGATACTGTTTAGGGCTCACTGTTTCCAGATTAAGTTAATAGATTAATAATCTTCGATTTACATCAATTTACAACGTATGTTTTTTTAGGATGATTCCTCAATTCGTTTTTGCATAGGCCTAAGCCGATTTGGCAGTTCTGCTTTCAGATTTTACTGAATTTTGTAATATACTCATTTAACCGTTAGAGGGCACTTCAGCGCAGAAAAAAGTCCCAGCGTGATCATGATCACTACTCTGCTGAATTCAACAGCTTTATCAATGACTTCCATGTTAGGTTGCTAGTAATATTATGTCGTTTACCCAAAGAACTATGACCCTTTCCTACTCTGATGTATGGTCTTGTCATTTCCTTTTCATTAAGATAATATCCCCTGTAAAAACAGCTCTCTTTACTCATAATCGTAATTTCAGTCTTGCACCCATAGTCTGAGTCCACTTCCTTTCTTGTCTCATGCTGATTTGACTTCCCGTCATCAAATGTGATGTATATGCCTGAGAGCAAGGGACCAATGAATGGCACAGGTGCCCTCATAACCTTACTCACAAAGACATGTCATCTGACACACTCTACCCTCACGGGTGTTTGTCGATAAACAACACGCAAACCTTAAACAGAAACACACCAGCATGCGGATTTCATACAGCACAGAAAAAAAACATCAAGCTGTTTACTATGTGCTGGGCTAAGGGACTTTTTTGGATATATGAGTGAGGTTTGCGGTTAGATAAACAGCCCTCAGCTCAAATACCCCTGGACCTGACAGCTCTGGGAAATGTCCAGTCTTCAGGAATGCCTTTCTTCCTTGTCCCACACTATGAGGCGAGCTGAGTCAGTGAGATGATTTATTTGACTTTTACTCTTTTAACACTCATCCCATAACCACGTTTTTACCATCTCTTTGAGATGGTTGTGCTGGTGGATGAGGACAAGTGTTACTCAAGGAGGTGTGTATGTGTGGGGTTCAAACACTCTGACACAGAGGATATTTCTCTCGTCTCTGTCTGGCTGGGTGAGTCATCCGGGACATCCCACAACAGTGACCAAGCGAGCAAGTGAACGAGGTGAAAGACGGCACAGTGAGGTCGGCCGTTATTCACGGCTACCTCCTTGAGCTGGCTTTGAGGAGTTGAGGTGAGCGTATATGTGTGTGTGTGTGTGCCAGTCAGCCAGTGTGAGTGAACTTTCACTCACCATACTCACACATACTCCCTGGATGATTGTGTACCTCTCTTTTGACCTCACAAGCTTTCATCCATCTCTTTAGGGAAAGAGTAGTCATCATCACACGCTGACTGACCAGCAAGGCAGACTGGGTCCACTCGGGGAGTCTCATGGGGGTGAGAGGGGGCTGAGAGAGGAAGGAAGCAGAAAAGGGCACTAGAAAAGTAGAGCAACCAGAGGAAACATACCCAGACAGAGAGAGAGGGAGAGAGAAAGGTCTGCTGACCAGAACTATTTGCCAAGCAGGGCGAAAGAATGAGACAGAGTGGGAGAGACAGAGTGGGTGGAAGACCTAGATGCAACATCTCTGAGAGTACGCAAACAGAGGACAGAGACAGAGTTCTGACAAGAGCCAGGGAGAGGGAGAAATCTAGGGAGAGAAATGGCTTCTCTCCTGGGTGCAAGATGCACGAATTTGGGATTTGTGGGGTCCTGAGAAAGTTTAAACATGCAGAAATGGTTTACAGCCATTCTAGCGATATGGGAGGGATAGAGTCGTGGATGGCTAAAGGTCGAGGGAAAGTGAATGACGTTCCAGAGCCCAGAAATGGCCAGCTATCTGAATTAATGTTCGCAGAGGGTAAAGCTTTCTTTTTTTTCCTCCTCTAAAATTAACATAGCTTCCTCATCTCTAATGGGCATATGTCTGTCTACAGTATATATGAGTGTATCTTTGCATGCACATGTTTGCAAGCGTGTGTCTCACACACACACACACACACACACACATACACATACATGCATGAATGCACACACTCTCACACATATATTCACACTGTCTAAGAGTAAAACTTCCCCTCAGGTCCTCGCTCTGTGCTCCCCCTACACACACACACCACCACCACCATGTTGGATTGTGAGAATGATAAGAGGCGAATTGCAGCTGTAGCAAGAGGCCCTGGTCTTGTCTATAAGGGTGATGACTGTATCTCTTCTCCACTTGCACTAATGAGCCATTGGCTGGAGCTTCACTGCTGGAGGTCTGGCCTGGGCAGAGGGACACTTATTACAAACACATGTTATTTAGCAGCGGCTGGAAAAAAAGGAGATGGGGAGGGGGTAGTGAATGGACTTCAAACGATGCCCGAAAAATACCCAAAAGATAAGTCATGGTTTAAATAAATACGCCCCAATCTACCACACTGACCACACCCTGCTGCCCCTTTCATCTCGTTCACAAACATACAGACACACAAACACGCAAACACACACACACACACACACACACACACACACAGACACACACTCTCTCTCTCTCTCTCCCTAACTGTCTCTCTATGTCTTTCTCATTTTTTTTTTGTCCTATTTTTCTTCTCTCTATCAAAGTTCACATTCTTTCTGTACATTTCCTTCCTGGTTATTATTTTATCAGCAGTCCCAAATGACTTGAGACGTGAGTGGTGGTGACAGTGGAATTAATTTTGTGAGTCTGACATGATTCTATTTTGCGGTTTGTAATGACACTGTGAGTGTGTGAGTGTGTGCATAAGTGTGCGTGTGTGTTTGCCTTGCGGTGTGCTTGCGAGCATGACTAATCAACCTGAATGGTCATGTTTGAGTGAGTGTGTGTGTATGTGTTTACACACTATTAAGACAGTCCTCTTGGAATCTTATAGGATGTCAGAATGGAATCTCAGGTAGATTGGCAGAGGGAGTGTAAATCTGCGTCTCAAAATGAGTTTTTTACAAGTTCACTGTGGTTGTTTGGGAGTGGGGGGAGCTGGAAATTTGATGTAGTGGAAAAAGCAACAGTACACATACCTGACTAAAACACTGTTTTTACATTTCCATAGTTGAACCCACACCCATCCCAACCCCAACCCTATTCAATCCATCTTTTCTTCCACTGGAGGGAGAGTGAAAGACAGATAGATAAATGGGGGGGGGGCTGAAGTTGTGTTTACAAGCTTCTGTTTACATTTCTTGCAGCGCTGTTTGAAATACAGAACAGAGTATTTAACCCTCAATGACAGCCTTGAAAGTCCCCTGCGTACCCAGCTTAAGGCCAGAGCAGATGACCTAAGAAATGTCCACAAGGAATGACTGATGTGAGTTTCTCAAGTTATCTAAACTACCTCTTATTTGTTGTCCTAGTCAGTCATAACATGTCAGGTCTTGGCAGGCGTTGACAGATAAGGTTGGAACCATGTTTTCACTGTGGAAGATTGGCTTCATAGAATTGTACACATTTACGCAAAACCTACAAGCGCAGTAGCCGTCCTGAAATCTCAAACTGAGCTCCAGGACAAAGGTCATGGTGTTACGGTTCAGGTGTTGTCACCTAGAAGTGTTTGGAGAATTGTTTAATTTGTGAAGAGATTCAAGATTTCAGTGAGGATTATATTCTTATTTTGTTGTATTTTTATTTGTACACATTTTCTGTGAATTACTCTAGGTTTTTTTTATTTCCAAGAGGTTAGTGTTCAAGTGGCTCATGGTGTCATCAGTGAGTGCAAGTGAGAACCGAACTAAAAATCTAAAGTGAGCTGTGTAGAGATAGAGTGTAAGGAACCAGTACAGATGACCCAAAAGCAACACGTTAAATCACCAACAGTTTATTAAGGATAGGGGGGAAAGGGAGTGTGTGGATGCTCTTCGGGTGGTGAGTCGGGTAAGCCGGGGCAGGAGAGCAGAGCAGAGGTCGTGGGCAGGCAGCTGGTCAGAAGCCGGGGCAGGAGAGCAGAGCAGAAGTCGTGGACAGGCAGCGGGTCAGAAGCCGGGGCAGGAGAGCAGAGAAGAGGTCGTTGGACAGGCAGCGGGTCATAAGCCGGGGCAGGAGAGCAGAGCGGAGGTCGTAGACAAACGGTGGTCGTTACCAGGGGCAGGAGAGCAGGGCGGCAGTCAATCGGTCCTGGATCGTCAACAGGACGGAAATCCGACAGGATACAAAAGACAGTGGACGGGAGCAGGCAGGAGAACAGGACAGAAACACAGGATCTTCGGGAAACAGGTTTCGGGAGCAGGAACGGGAGTCAGGGTCTTAAATGCTTGCCTTACGAGAGTAGCAGTAGGTTCGCAGACGATCTGACAGGGAACACTGGAAGGCAGGGGTTTAAATAGAGGACAGACAACAGATAACGAGCAACAGGTGGAAGTAATGATTGAGGCTGATTAGCGAGAGTGAGTGGGAGGGGCAAGTGATCAGGGAGAGAACGGGTGATACAGACAGACAGACATGACAAAGAGAGCTACGTTGAGTTGAGTAGATTTATGTTTATGCTTCATGTAAACCCAACACCGAACTGAGGGTTAATAAAAGTTGTCAGAAGGAGAACAAAGTCGCGTCTCTTTGAGGTCTATGACATAGACAACATAGACATACAATGTGTACTGAAAGAGATGCAGATGTAGAGATGAGGCAGGATCTTTTTTTACTTTCTCAGAAAAGGATATTATTTCTGCTTTTTATTTTTTTCTCAGCTGTGGTGTGACAATTTTATTTGGTCATATGGTGCGAAGACATTCACAGTTGGGTGTTTTCCTTCCCTATCCCACAGTGGTAAGTTCCACATCAGTGAAATTGATGACATTCATAAGCTGTTATGTCAGAGTGAGGGGCTGGCGGGTTATGATGCAGTTCTGGTAAAGGCTATCAGGCGAGTTACCCAGAAGCCTTACTTTCTATATAATCTTTTTCCCCTTCCATTCCCTGTCTTCATTTTGGTTGGTGATTCCTTTTATTGTTATAGGAAAGACTTAAGACGCCAGTGTGTGGAACATAAACACATAAACTTGAGGAAATTCTCCACTCTGCCAAAAGAATATCATTGAACTTAAGTCTGAGTGGAACAAGTTCATACTAGTCCCATGGTATCTTTCAAACCAAGCTCTAATGGAGGCCATTTTCCTCAGTAAAAGCTGTCAGGACACCAAGCTCAGCAATAATGCTCTACTGCTGTTCTTTGGACAACCTTACAATATCAGTGCATTTCTCATACTTTCATATTTCACTCACAGGAGTCCAAGAGATTGTCATAACCTTCAGTTATCAACACATCATCACGGTATTCCTGAAGCGATGAAAATTCTTAACAAATTGGCTTTACTGGAAAAGCAGAAAAAAGACCTGCCTCCTCCTGAGATACTGGCAGCAAGGGCTTGTTAAGATAGATTAAGAAAATGACGGGCTAAATACATAATTGACATAAATAAAAAACACTGAAGTGGAAAGACATAGAGGCATAAGACATCTTCTGGAAACACAGCAAGGGGGCCCAGTCAGGCTTGGGTCATTACTGGGATCTTGGGGCGCTTTTCCCCACCGTGTTTGCACTGGCTGGCTCCTAGACCATCCGGACGTCTGCCAGAGGAGCTATCAAGAAGGCAGTGGCAAGAATAATCACATCCCTGCATTACCCATATTTATTCCTTCTCCCAGACACTATTGCTTTTCTCAGTCTCTATCTGTCTCCCTCTCTGTCTATTTATTCTTTGATACAGTCTTTCCTCACTCTGCCTCTCTAACGACACCTCTGGGCCTTTTTCTCTTTTCGGTCCATTCTCTTGATCCCTCTTCTCTGCTAACTCATCTGTCACCGGTCTCTTAAGAATACTGTATTATCTCATCCTCCCCAAGATAGACTATTTTACCTCTCACTCCCTCTCTCCGTCCATCTACTAGTCTTTCTCTCTCGCATTTGCTTTCCCTTTTCTTCCCTCTTTTCTGAATTCCGGCCCCCCTTTTCTGTTTGGTCTGCGTCTGTGTCCACCACTCTCTTGGTCGTGAGACTGGGGCGGGGGGAGGGGGGTGATGTGGGGGGTGGGGGGGTGAGGGGGGTTGTTTGATGTGTGCTGGGTAGAGGAACAAGGAGCCGGGCACACGCCCCAAACAGGAAATGAGGAATTCTAGCAAAGAGACGCATGTCTGAGAATTAGTTTGCATGTGTCTGAGATGAGATGAAACAGAGAGAGAGAGAGAAAGAACGAGAGAGCAATGTGCCAGATCTGGGCCAGATTTCTGAAAAGATATGTGGGATAGACCCAAAGAAGAAATAAAAACATGGTCTACGCTCCTGGACACTGCCAGTAGCCATGTGGAAACGACGACTTTTATTTTTTCCCCTTGACATCAGCCACTGTTGCAGAGCTGTCACCACCCTATCACATCCAGTGAGGTCGGGGACGCCCTTCGGTCCCGCCTGTCGGGGACGGTGGGGACGCCCTTCCGTGCCCTCTCGCCCGCCACACAACACCTTCCCTCCCTTGGAAGATGACACACGACCTCTCCAAATATAGGTCTGTTTGCTCTCTGCTCCAGGAGGAGCCCAAGTCTGCCCTCTTTACCGTAAGCTTCTTTTGGCTAGTGCCCAGGCATTCAGACAGGCTCTTGCTTGTGTGTATCCCTCTCTTTCAATCTCCCTCTTTTTCTCTTTCTCTCTCTGTCACTGGGCAGTTCCTTCTTGTGCCAGGTCCAGCTTCCTCTGCAAACCCACGCCCAGCACTAGTGATGTGTTGGCCTGCATGTGGTTACTGTATGAGGCCCATAAATGAACTCTGTCTTTCCTTCCAAAAAGAGAGGGAGGCAAAAAGAGAGCAAAAGTGAAGGAAAAGAAAGAGTGGAAACATTCAAGGAAAAGAGAGAGGAAGTGCAGAACATTAGTTACTTTGCTTCAAAACAGGGCGAGTGAATAGGAGATAAGAAAGAGCGATAGAAAGAGAATAGCAAAAAAGAAAACAGCAGCTGTGGGCCTGCTGTCGAGGTCCTTTCATCCGTGTGTGTGGTTGTTGTTTTCCTGCTGCTCCTAACGGTAGCTGCGGCCAAGCGTCACGGTGGCTAATTTGTTTTCACACAGCGGGCTGTGCTCGTCTCTTGTTTATGGCCCATGAGTGGTGTGTGGCAGGGCGCATATGGCCTACCTCACCCACAACCGGGGCCCGCACGAGCCTCTGAGTCACCAGCATAGCATATGCCACACACTGATGCCATAATGACTATGTTCGTTCACAAGGGTATGGATGCTTCCACGGGTAACGAGTGGAAAAGCTCTGCTGTGTAAACTGTGTGCTTTTTTCATTTTCATTTTATTTTTCACATTTGATCTAAAAGCAGAGAGGCCAGTCAGAAAGACAGACAGTCAAAAGGTCATGTCACAAAATAAGGACAAACCCATGACGCAAGTGGCTGTTGCATCCAGTGGAGGATGCACCTACTTATTTCAGGTCGACGGACACTAACGCAAACATGAGCCCAGGGAAAAAAAACAATCCCATGAACGTGCGCAACGCACACACACACACATGCACACAGACATGCACACACATTCACCCACACAAATAAAAGGCCCCTCTTGTAGTTCTTGCCCAGGCATGACGCACAAAGCAAAGATGCGTCCACAAACATACATAAGCCTTCTTGCCATCTCAAAATAAACCGCTGCACACACACTGACGGCCATTCAGGATGTTGTGTTGGAACTGAGCTTCCTCCTCCCTGTGTCCTGTGCTAATGGGTCCTTCCTGCTTGGGTCGGACTGGCGGTCATTTGGCCAGGCCGCCTTAGGGCAGCCCCCAAACCTTACACACACAAACACACACACACACACATACACATACACAGACGCACGTACACACAGACACCAACATATTTATATACAAACACAAGCACACACTCACACACACATACACACACTGCCACCCCTTACCAGTTCAGTCCTCCAAAACTTCACACACCACTGTGAATCTACGCACTCTGCAACTGACCTCCCACCTTGCACAGGCATAGCTCGTCTTTCTCATGTTTCGCACTGTAATGATGACATCACTTCCTGTCCACTGGGTGGCCTGGAAACAAGGACTCAGGGAGTCCATGATGTTTGCTGATTAACACACACATAGTGTACCATACAAGTGTGTACACACACACACAAAAACTCTCTCTCACATGTTCTGGGCAGCCGTTTTCCAAGCTTTGCTTGACTCATTTATACTGGAATTGCCTACGCCGGTATTAACCAGGCTACATCATCAAGCGTCATCATGATTAACAGTGTTCAGCTGCTGAACTCTGAACTTGAATTTCCCTGCTTAAACTGTCTGAATTCCTTATGAGGGAGGATTTTAGTACACACTTAACAGATCAAGACAAGTAGCCTGACCAAACCCCTCACGCCCCCTCTCCAAAAATGTAAATAGGTCTTGCAAGTTTTGCCTCTTGTTTTTTTGGAGAATTGGACTCTTTGTGGTGATTTGAATAATTCAATTGGAGCATGCGTGCATCAGTTGGTAGCAAAGTGTCATTTTTGAAAAAAGAATTGTGAAACTTTGATTGTAGTGTTTCAAATTGACCTACATGTGAAAGATTTATCTCCATAGATCTTTATCCGCTGTTATTGAACACATTTGCTGTATACTAACACGAGCACATTGCTTGGCCTGTAATCAAATATTTTCCTCTGAAATAACAGGTATGGTGCCATACGACTGCCCACCATCCTGTCATGAAAATGACTCGATGCCTCAAGCCACAGGCTCATTCTCTTGTGCAGAGACAGAGGAAGGAACATAGAATCTTGGTGTGGGGGGGTCAGTGGTGATGATTCTTCAACGGAAATGATCCCAGCCATCCTACTGAGACGCAGTCACGTCCCCGAATCCCTAACCTCTCATGGCTTCTGCATGGTGTCTCACTGACTTGCTTTGCGTCTGAGAGTTGGCTCAGGCTCCCAATGTTATTCCCCTTCCCCAAAGACAGAGACTGCAAGTATCATCCCCCACTCATGCCAGAGACAAAATATCAACCCCACACACACAAAAAAAGTCAATTCTATGTCTCCCCTGAAACCATGACGGCCATTGAACAATGCCAAAAATTATGGCTTCCAAATGTGAGCCCCCCTCCCGCCCCAAAATGGCCGCTGGTTATGTAAAAATTCCCCCACTAGAGATCTGGATGCCATTGAGTAGCACATGATGGGTTGCTGTTGCCTGTGCATTGGTCTGGCCTTACAAGTCTCCTTGGGAAGAACGTTGCTAGAGGCACCGTGTGAAGGGCTTGAGGGTTGGACAAGACTGTGTTTGCTGGGTGCTGCATGAGGAGGGGAACTGGCTTGAATTAGCACAGCAAATATTAAATTTTTTAATAATTCATGTCAAGTCTATAGTCGCCTGTATGATATATACTGCTATAATGAACAGGTATGTAGTCAGTAGTATACTTTGAGTCTTTCTGCAGGAGAGAGAGGAAATTCTCTATCTCAGTCACACAAGTAGACGTTGTTAGATGTTTAAAGTGTTGGGAAAATCACTGTAGTTCCCACATCATCTTAGTCAGAGACACTCAGACACAGGCAGACAAAATGGAGTAAATGGAGTCTTGTCTATGGCATAATTCAGAGTTTATAACACTGTCCAAGAGACTTCATCAGAGGACTGCAGGAAGAGAGAAGTATGCAACACACACATATATAGAGAGAAATAAAGAGTGTGTATGAGTGTGTGTGTGTGTGTGTGTGTGTGTGTGTGTGTGTGTGTGAGAGAGAGAGAGAGAGAGAGAGAGAGAGAGAGACTGGTCAAGACTGTGTTTGCTGGGAGCTGCATAAAGAGGGGAACTGGCTTGAATTAGCACAGCACCACCGCATCGAGGTCTGGGTTCACTTAGTCGCCCCTCTCCCTTTCCGTCCTGTTCTTTCACTTTTCTTGTTTAAGTTTGTGTATATGTGTGTGTGTGTGGTTGTGTGTGTGAGTGTGTGTATGAGAGGGAGTGAGAGAGATGCATGCGTGAGTGTGTGTGTGTACGTGTCTGTGTGTGTATACCTGTATATATTTTGGTGTGCGTATGTACTGTACTGTATGAGTGTGTGTGTGTGTGTGTGTGTGTTTGTGCACGCGGACATGTGTGTTTGTATACACTTGAGTTTGTGTGTTTGTGGAATTCTGAGATTTGTGTGTGTGCGGTGGGGATGGGCAAGACAATGAATAAACAAATAACGTCTCTCGCCACCCCCCACACACCACCCCCCCCAACCCTTCCACCCAACCAGCCCCCCCCCTCATCACAGGAAGTGGGCGTCAGGAGTGACTCAGCCTCTTCTGACCTCTCTTATCCCTCATTCCCTCCCTTCCTTCGTTCCCCCATCACTCTTTTCCCCTCCCTCCGCTCGCCGAAAGGCTTTCATTAGAAGGGCCACTTATTTATTTTTCTTCTTTTTTTAAGCACTTGTCTCTCTGAGTGTCTCTCTTTCTCTCTCTCACTCACTCACTCACTCACTCACTCCCTTTCTCTCTCTCTTTGCCCCCCTTCCCCCTTCCCCCCTTCCCCCTTCTCAAACACTTGCACCTCTGGACTGGTGATGACTCACAGCTTTCTCTCCTATCCAGCCCTAACCCCCCCGCCCCCCCCATCCTCTCTCTCTCCTGTAATTCTCCAGCTCCAGATGATATCTCCCCTGGTAGATGTGAAACAGCTGTGGCACAGATGTAACCTATCTCTCCTTTTTTATATTACCTGCTCTGGTTGGATGTCTCAATCAAAGCCGTGCTACCGAGCTCTCTTTCACACTTGTATAGTTGACACACAAACAAGAATTCACAAATATAATCCATCACCACACACACACACACAAGGGGGCACACACTCTACGCCCATCACACAAACTCATACCCCCTCACACCCACTACACCCACACAAACTTTCACAGAACTGCTTTCACATCCATGGATGTTAGTCAGTGGAGTTCAAAGCGAAGCATGTCAACAGAACCGACTGGGACAGAGCAGGAATGCGCCTCTCTGTGGGGATTTCACAGCAAGCTAGCAGGACACAGACAGATTGTAAGGGGGAGGGTGGGGGGTTAACACTTAAAATACACCATGCATGAAAACATCAAATAAAGACAATGTGTAAGATCCTAATAGAAAGTCCCTTGATAATGACTAGCCTCATGTCTCCAAAAATGGTTCTTGTCCCTCATTCTCAGAGAGTGAAAAGGATGGCAAGGAAATAATGCAAGAAAGTGGACTGGGAATCTGAAGGGGGTCCAAGTTTCTCCAGTATGTTATAATGGGATTTGAGTGCAGAGGAGTGTGTGTGTGCCCCTGTGTGTGTGTGTGTGTGTGTGTCCCTGTGTCTATTTATGTGTGTGTGTGTGTGTTTGTGTGTGTGTGTGTATGTGTGTCGGTGAGTGTGTGCCCCTGTGTGTATGTGTGTGTGTGTGCACCCCTGTGTCTATTTGTGTGTGTGTGTGTGTGTGTGTATGTGTGAGTGGTTGAAAGCCAAGAGACCTCTATCCAGTCATCAATAGTACTGAAGGGCCCCAGTGACAGAACACACTAATGGAAAGCAGAGCAGTCATTCTAACCATCTCCAGTCTAGCGTCCCCTGGGGAGCTATCCTGTTACGAATCCCCCTGACCACCCCCCAAAAAAGATATACACCTTTACAAACAGAAATAAAGTGACTTTTTTCATCCTAAAAACATTGGGTGGGAGGTGGAGAGCCTATTTCTCTTGTTTTAGTTTTGCCTCACTGATACTGGCTTAAGTACAGTACAGTCAGACACACAGCTGCTGTTTAAAAAACAAATCCTGTTTCTGTATTCCTGTTTTCTATATATACATTCCCTGCCAATGGATGGCAAATTCCGGAATGCCCCTGTGGTGTATGTTTTTTCTTTCCCATCCCAACGACGTAAGCTGCTAAAAATAACTTGTGTGTCCCAACAGACAAACAGACAGACTCAATTACTGATTGGTTGCTTACACAGGGACAAAGGCAAGAGCCCTGACATGCTCATCTCCTCCCCTTAACCTGCATAACACATACACCTACAGTACATACAGATGGAGTTCACCCATTAGCCATTGCCATAAATAGCCATCTCATTCCGATGGCAAAACTCAATTTTAAGCCCCCACACATCTCCACCCCTTAAGGCAGTCACTGGATGACAGGAGGATGATTTGTGGAATTGGTCACACCACTGTTAATGAGGTCTCAGGGCTGCTGCCGCCAGTGGTGTTTCAGATTGAGTGGGATAAGTGGGTGAATTAGTCAGTGAGTGTGTGAGTGAGTGAAGGAGTGAGTGAGTGGGTGAGTGAATGAGTATGGAAAGGTGGAGTGGTGGCTGGGGGTTTTGGGTGGGGGGCAGACAGTGAGTAATTGAGTGAGATGGAGATCAGGTCTTTCACAAGTCAAAAGGTCACAGGGAGAGGGAGAAACCACAGAGCGAGAGAAAGAGAGAGGGAATTGGGGAGAGCAGTAAGAACGAAAAGAAAAGAAAGGAAGAGGGAAGAATGAAAGAGAGAGAGAGGTTGAACCCCCACCCTCACCCACGCACCCTTCTCCACCCACGTACACTATCCCATGTAACAGTGGGAGAGGGCCAGACAGACCAGACCAGACCTCTGAGATGGAAATCGAGGACATTTCCCTGAATTTCCCTCAGAACTGGGGACATTCTTATTTCTACAGTCAATATCATTAAAACAAGTAATGTTTTAGCGTCAAAAATCAGGGACGAAGTGATTTTCTAGTAAAGGATTTTCTAGTATTTTAGCTCAAAAAATTGGGACTGTCCACAGAAATAGAGGTCATCTGGTCACCCTAATACATAGCAATTATAGAGATATAACTGTCATGTTACTGTTCATAACATTAATGTTATTGTCATAACATTATTAATACCTCCATATCCATTCTCAGGAACCACCTATAATCATTTACTGTAACAAGAAATATGTAAATATTCAATTATTTAATAATTAATGTCAAGTCTATAGTCGCCTGTATGTTATAAACTGCTTTAATGAACAGGTATGTAGTCAGTAGTATACTTTGAGTCTTTCTGCAGGAGACAGTGGAAATTCTCTATCTCAGTCACACAAGTAGAAGTTGTTGGATGTCATCACTTGTTTAAAGTGTTGGGAAAATCACTGTAGTTCCCACATCATCTTTGGTGGTCAGAGACACTCAGACACAGACAGACAGAGTAAATGGAGTCTTGTCTATGGCATAATTCAGAGTTTATAACACTGTCCAAGAGACTTCATCAGAGGACTGCAGGAAGAGAGAAGTATGCTACACACATATATATAGAGAGAAATAAAGAATGTGTGTGTGTGTGTGTGTGTGTGTGTGTGTGTGTGTGTGTGTGTGTGTGTGTGTGTGTGAGAGAGAGAGAGAGAGAGAGAGAGAGAGAGAGAGAGAGAGAGAGAGAGAGAGAGAGAGAGACATTCCACAGATATAATTGCTCCAGTTCTTTTTTTAGCAGTCCTATATCACCAAGTCCGGGGGTATGAGTCAGGGTCCGACATGTTTTATAACACACACTGAACAGAAGTCAGACACACACACTGACTCACTATGTAGTCGTAAATAGCTTAGATGCTCAGTAAACAAAACTAAATGGAAAAAAAAAACATTTAGATATTCAAATATCAGACACAGGAACAGCAACGCCCTGTGTTACGCATGCCCCACATCTCCACACAGGCGACCAAACCCACAGCCACCTACTTTGCTGCCCTGACCTGAGTAATCTTCCTCTCACATGTCAGACACGAACACTGACGTAAACACACACACACATACACACACACACTCTTTCTCTTTCACACACAACCAGAAGATGAGAGAGAGAGAGAAACACACACGCACACACACAGACACACTTGCTCTCTTTCTCTTTCTCTTTCACACACAACCAGAAGAAGAGAGAGAGAGAGAGAGAGAGACAAACACACACACACACACACACACACACGCACATCTCTCATCCATGCATCACTCAAGCAGTGGAGAGTCATAAACAGATATCACTCAGACAGTGTCAGCTCCTCCAGCTCCAGCCCTTTGAAGCTGGATGAGTGGCATCCTCCTCCACACCTTTTATCCTCTTTCAAGCAGTTCCTCTGATGTTCATTACAAAGACAGTAGTACCAAAATCCTGTAATACCAGAGGGATGTAAAGCCATTGTTGTGGTTAGACCACAGTCCTTTACTGATGTGTGTTATTAAAACAGCATCAGAGCAAAAAGAGATCCACAGTCCTTGTGTGGTCTGGGGGAGGAGGGGGGGGGGGGGTTGTTTCTTCACTCAATTTCTCATTCCATTGTTTTACTTCACTTTGGCTTTAACATGAAAAACACATTCTCATTATCATTCACATTCTCTCTCTCCTTTTCTCTCTCTCTCTCTCTCTCTGTCTCATCCCATTCCACTTTTCCATGTGAGTCTGTTTCTCCATGGCATCCCTTCCGATCCTTCTTCCGATTCTCTCTGTCTTTCCATCTTAACATTTTTGGCAATAAAGCTTAAATGAGAGAAAAAATGCTAAAAAATTATATTCTACTCATGCTTTCTTTCTTTTTTTCTTTCTCTCTCTTTTCTTTCTGTGCCAATCCATCAATCCCCCCGTCCCCTATCATGGCCCTCTGTGTTGAGCTGACGAAGAGCAAGGGAGCGTCTTCAAAGTGCATTCAGAGGGAGAACCCACGGGAAGATGAGAGAGGACATGTCATGCTTGGCTGAAAAAAAGCCCTGATAGCCATCAGCAGGGTTCCATCTGCAGGTGTGATATAGGGGACAGGACCTCAGGGTCTTACACCGAAACAAAAAAATGAAAGAATAAAAGGTAGAAAGAATGAGAAAGAGAGATGATGGGGGAGGAGTGTGAAGGAGAGACATAAAGAACAGGTATGGAGGGAATAGTAGAGGTGAGCAGGTGAGGAAAAACATTGAGCATGCTTAGAGGTGAGGGCTTTTTGTAACCAAGTTTCTCCTTTGTAAGATCAGATATGAATCGGCAGTTTTTCAAGATGGCCTCTTGTTCAACTTTCCCAGAAGAAAGCCCTCTTGTAAACAACTGACATCTTCACCTATATTATAAATATGCTGTATTCCATTACAGATGCCTGCGAAATACATCAGTGACCTTAAAAAAAAAGACACACACACACACACACACACACACACACGCACACGCACACACATACACACACACGCACACACATACACACAGGAGCACACACACAGACGTGAACATGGAGGTGTGTAAGGGCATACACTTACACATACTCTCTCACATACATACAGTCAGTGCAATGAATCTGTGGTATTTCATATTCATACTTCTACTTACTTGAACATGAAGGTGAGCATAAGCACACAAACAGACACACACACACACACACACACACACACACACACACACACACACACACACACACACACACACACACACACACACACAGGGGAGTTGTTCATTCCCACTGGCAATTACCACAGTTCCTGTAAATGAAACAACATTTCTTTTGGGCGTCCTACACTGGAGATAATTACCTCCTTAGTCAATTTACGATGAGGCCCAGCGCTCATCTAGAGCACTGCTTAAACACTGCTTAAACCACTGCTTTTACACCATGCCTCACTTCTCTTTTTTTCTTTCTTTCTTTCTTTCTCTTTCTTTCTTTCTTTCTTTCACAATCTCTCCACTGGTTAATTGTAAAAGGTAGTTGACCTGTATTTATATAGTTTTTCTCTGCTTGTCCAAACATTGTTATGGTGGCTTGGGTGAACACAGATAAATCTGTAATTGTATTTGTGTTTTGCTCTGTAGATCCCAGTGTTTCCAAGAGAACCCAGGAACAAATCACAACTGCTTATCATTTATCCAGCATGGGTCAAGATCTATTCCACGTCAAGCATGATAGTCGGATTAGGGGCACAGCTGACCACAAAAAGTGCTTTAGCTGATGATGTCAGTATTGCAATTAACAACACAGATTTGCATCTCCTTTGGAAATGAAACTACTGAATTAGAGGCCTTTTGTTTACAAATAAGATGTGTAGATCTATTCTGTAATTCCAAGTATCAAATTCTGTAATTTCCAAAGTATCTTTAAGAGTTTCATGTAGCCATTTAAGGTTAATTTCACCACTGGTTACATTCCCTTGAAAATCAGTCTGGTGACATCCATGCTAGGTCAGTCTTGCCATTCCTCTCTGTATCTCTTTCTCACACCATCTCCTGCTACTCTCTCATTCACTCACACTTCCATTTGCTCTTTGTTCAGGTGTGTGCTTGATGTTTGAAGCGAAATTCCAAAGTACTTCATTCCAGCCCTAGCCCTGTTGTTCAATGTACACCGAGCACCATCAGTGTACATCATCCAGCGGACTGACAGCTAACACTAACAGAATGGGGTCCAGAAACGTACTTACATTTTAATTTTAATGTTTAATTTTTCTTTGAATTATTCCGGAATATTGCTTTAATGTGTGTGTGCTTGTTTACCACACAGGTGCATGTGATTTCCTAATCTTGCACATTACAGAGCAAGTGTGTGTTGCTTGTGTGTGAGCATGAGTATGTGTGTCTGTGACTCATGGAGATTTATAAGTTTGTGTGTGTGCGTGTGTGGTTTAAACAAGAATGATTTTCTGTGTATATGAGTGCATTAGAGAGTGTGAGAGGTTTATAGGCACATGTCTTGTGAGATGGAGTAATCTGTGTGTGAGTCTTAGTGCTAACTTAGATGTGCTGTCTATGCATATGTGTGCGGGTGGGTGTGTGTGTGTGTGTGTGTGTGTGTGTGTGTGTGTGTGTGTGTGACTCAGCAGACAGGCCTTGCACAGCACCTGGAGAAGCAGCCGTTTATGCAGCAGCTGGTTTTCTTGTGAGGATATGTGTGTGTGTGTGTGTGTGTGTGTGTGTGTGTGTAATGCTCATGTATGTTTGCCATACGTGCAGAGCCCAGGCACGTGTGCAAATGTGTTTGTGTGTGTCTGTTACTGTGTGTGTGCGTGTGTGTGTGTGTGTGTGTTAGACAGACAGAGGCCTGTGTGATTAAGGCCGCGGCCCCATCTAATCCACCCGAGCTCCCCAAACTGCCTTACCAGGCAGGCACTCTGGTTTTAATGACCTGCTGTGGCCGGCAATCTGTGGGGACAGCAATTGTGGATGGCGTAGCCTCTCAAATAAGAACAGATTACTCAACCCTCTGCCACGAGGAGCAGCGTGACCCGACCGGTCGCTCGTTTGCCAGCTCGCTAGCTGGCTCGTCACTGTCCCTTCGCTTGTAAAAATCTCCACAGTGCAAACCCATTGCGCAATAAAACACAAGGCCACGCAGCCTGTATGGGGTCCCGAGGTTTTATTATTGCATCTGTGTGCTCTGGCACTGTGGTGGAGTTCCTGGCTACACCATCAGACATGTGCCATCCTGCCAAAGAATTATTCAATTTTTTCTGACATGTTTCCAGTCAGTGATATGCATTGGGGCTGTTGTCTCCTGTTTGAGGTGGTGATGATATCATGGGAAATCTGAATCATCTGGACAGATTGCTTTTGGTGTTATAGTCATCGTGATTTGGCAATATTTGGCACAGGGATAGGGGTTTGTGCAAGAGGGACCAGAGCAACACCTGCTGGAGGTGAACTAAGGGGTGACGTTACTCATGTCACAGGAGAATTGGGGTCATTTGCTTTAGACACACACACACACAAAGTGTTGTTCAGCACTGTCTGTCTATTGTCATTTTTGAGGATTTAACATATTGTATGCAAGAAATAGCCAAGAAACCAAATATAACTAATCTGCAGTGCATAACTTCCATAATTTCCATTCTAAGACCATAATTATTTTGAATTGTATATCAGGGCAATTCTATGCAGTTATATCCCTGGTATTTCTCTGATTGATTTTGAATTATTATGAAATGTGAGTATGTATGATATTCAGCTGTAGAGGTCTAAAAAATTGTCTAAATATTTAAATAATATCAGGTTCTGTCACATCTTATTCCAGCTGCGGATTTGGCCATTTATTCATATACTGAATGTGTCATATACTGTATATGTATGTGTGTGTCTTTGATTCCATTGGTGAAGTGAAAAGCCACTTGAGCTGCTCTGTGTGTGTGTGTGTGTGTGTGTGTGTGTGTGTGTTTGTGTGTGTGAAGGGGGACAGCCCTGTCTGATCTGCCCTGAGGGGCTTCTGCGCCAGTGCACTGAGAGATTTATGTGACGTTTAACAACTGCTGCTCCTTGTTGTGTCATTAGCCAGCCAGAGAAACAGGTGGGAAGATGAGAGGATGGTGAAGTGGGTTCAAAATACGACCCCCTCCCACCACAACCACCACCACCCCCTTCATCCTCTCTCTATCCTCACTCTATTTCCCTCTCACTCGTTCTCTTTTTTAACTTTCTGCTTTGCATTTATGGCGTGGTTTGGCTGGAACGTAGCCCTCTCTCTTCAAAGGCAAGTGTGGAAACAAAGCCTGTTGCCAGGCCAACACATAGCACATTCTGTGCCTTTGGCATCATCACGCAGCTCTTTACAAAAAAAAAAAAAAACAGTCAAAAGCCTGGCTGAAGTTATCTCGTTAAACGGTGCACAAAACCTTGTTCATGATGTTTGCTGTGTTGTTGTTTTGCTTACACGTGCCACACCAGGCATAGGAGTAGAAGGGGGAGGAGGAGGGTGAACGTGGGAGAGAAAGGAAAAGAAAGAAAGAAAACCCCCCCCCCGGAACTTTCCATGGAGTCTCTATAGCCTGGCTGTGGCAGAAACTGAAAGATCACTGTCACCCGCTTACATTGCCTTTCTTTGTGTGCAGCTTAGGTAAATCATTCCCGCAGGTGGGATTTGTATTTGACTTGTGTCTGTGTATATGTGTGTGTGTGAGAGAGAGAGAGAGAAATCGTGTGAGTGTGTGTTTGTGCACATATGTGTATTTACAGTATATATAGCCTGGATATGCATGTGTGTTGTCTGCATATATGTTTGTGTGAATGCATGTTTGACAATGTATGTGTATATCTCTGCGTGTCTCTGTGTATGTGTTTGTGTGTGTGGTAGCGTGTGTGTGCGCGCGTGCATGTACGTGTTTAATTTTCCATGCAGTCAGTGCTTTAAGCCGAGGGCCTAAATGCGGGTCCAGGCCTGCACAGTTCTGTTCATTCCCAAAGCACAGGCCTCTGGAGACACACGACAGTAATCCCCTGAGTAGATGGGTGTGTGTGTGTGTGTGTGTGTGTGTGTGTTGGGGGGTGGAAGGGAGGGAAGGATAAAGTAGGAGATATGGAATATGGAGAAAAAGAGAGTGGTTTTGCATATCCGTGGAAACCATTTGGTATACTGTTTCTATGTCACTTGTCAGTAATGCAGGAAGCCATGGATGTGGATGAGGAGTGGACCAGGTGGTCAGTGGGGGCTCACTTAGGGGGAGAGCCTGACAGTGGCGGGGGGGGGGGTGATTGCTGGACGGAGGCCCTGACAGCTGTTGTCCTCCAAAGACAGGAAATAGGGGGTGGTA
Organism: Tenualosa thibaudeaui; assembly: GCA_027481765.1. Classification (NCBI taxonomy): domain Eukaryota; kingdom Metazoa; phylum Chordata; class Actinopteri; order Clupeiformes; family Clupeidae; genus Tenualosa; species Tenualosa thibaudeaui. The sequence goes on along the minus strand of JAIFZK010000130.1, from coordinate 1,069,018 downwards.
TTAATTCTGTATTCTGGGACACCTATGACCTCATTAACCAACCCCTCTTGTGAAGAATTGTTTTCTTAAACACAACTTTTTTTTATAATACATGATTTTATATTCACCAGGGTTTTCTTGTCTGGTATTTGCTCTTGAGTAAAAACTAAATCTACACACACTTAAGAGCCCAGAGTTTGAGTAGTGATGTGTTTCTGTAAAACAACTGGTTGTTACACTTTCATCAATTCTGGGGTTTTACAAGACTTCTTATTATTTCTTTCTTATAGAAACAAATTTTAAAAAATTCTTCAAAATATTTGTGAATAAGGCCCATTACCCTGGAATGGTATCTATAATGACTGTAGTAAATCATGTTTAACCTAGCAAGCATTGTCCATTAATTCTGTACATCCAGACATATTGGCAGCTGTTCTCCTTCACATAATACATGGTGTAATTTTTGAGCCAAGTTGCTGGGAAATTATATGATTGCCTTCCAGTGTTTCCATTTCAATACTTGTGAAAATTTGCCCACTTGCTGATCTCCAGATAATAAACCTGCTGCCCAACGGCAAAGTTTACAACATCATGGCTCAGCAACTTTGCTCAACTAGTTGAACTGATACAGTGAGAGATATATGATAACAGAGAAAGAGAGAGAGAGAGCGAGAATGAAAAAGAGGAGGTACAGAAGAGTGTTTGAAAGAGGGAGTGGGAGAGACAGACAGTGAAAGAGAAACAGAGTGAAAGACTGAATTAGTCAAAGAGGAATAAAGAGGAGGGAGAGAGACTTGATAAATGATGAAAGTGATGTCGACACTGCATTGTGTTACAGTGTTTGCTTTGGCAACTCTACCTTGAAATAGGAACATATGATTTGAACCGAACTAAGAACTACTGAAAAGAACAATTGAAATGGAGAGGGTATTAGAGTGCGAGATACAGAAGCATGACAAACTGAACTAAAAAGAGAGATCAAAATGGAGAGCGCATTAGAGTGCGAGATACAGAAGCATGACAAACTGAACTAAAAAGAGAGATCAAAATGGAGAGCGCATTAGAGTGCGAGATACAGAAGCATGACAAACTGACGGATAGAGAGACAGGGAGAGAGGAAAAGGAGAGAGAGAGAAAATACAGTAACATCAAGAGGAAAGGATGTATAGAGAGGAAGAATGAGAAACTACAGTATGTGAGATGAAGGAAAATGAGTAACAAGAGAATAGAAAGAGATCTAAGAGGAACAGACAGTTTGAGATACATATTGAGTGAGAGATAGAGAAGAGGAAAAGGAGGGAATCAGAGAGAGAGAGAGAGAGAGAGACTGTTACTGACTGAGTGTTGCCTGGAAAAGGGGATGTGTGTGTGTCTGTGTCCGGGAAGGCCAGGCTCTCCTCACTGACCTGTGAAGAGCAGTGCTGCCAGACCGGAGACACACCATCCAGAGCAAACAGGTGTGAGGTGTTTACCTGTCTGTGTACACACACACACACACACACATTCTTACTTACACACAAACACACAAGCAAACATGCAGAGAAAATACATGCATACACACAGACACATACACACACTCACACAGAGAAATAAAAGTGTATGTGTATACACTAATATTCATAATGTACACATGTATGTATACACAAAGTAAACTACACTATGCACTACATACACTAAAAATAAGCATATTAAGTGTTCACACACAGACGAAGAGCACTAACAAACACACATGCACAGGTACACGCATACAGATATTTGTATGAAGCATCTTCAGATATTCAGTTAAATAAACAGTATGCATTACACTCACATACACTCACACACAAACATACACACCCACACACATACAAAGGCACACACTGTATGAACAAACTTCTGCAACCACAAACACACATACAGTAAACTTTGTGTCGGTCCATATACAAGCTAAATACACAAGCATTTAGCCAGGTCCCACATCAGTATAAATAGCCACGTAAACACTGTAGTTAACGAAAGACTGAAAGGCCCCATTAAATCCATAACATTGTCCCTTGTTCCATTCTCCCTCCCACCCCAGTATTCCTATTCATCACCATTACATGATGCCTTCAACATGAGGACAAATTATGTTTATTGCTGTTTGTGTAAAATGACTATTTACAATGGCAAGCGTGACGGTTGGAAAAAAAAAAGTTAAGTGCAAATACAAACAAAATGATGAAATATGTCACAATATGAGGCTGCCAAAACACTGTGGGAACGACTAATGTGAAATGAATGAAAAGAAGTGAAACTATGGAGCTGAAACCATTTAATTGACAGCAGCAGTGATTCTGTGGCAAAGTAACAAATGACAGCATTTCGGATAAAATACAACAAAGAAACTAACAGCGCATGATGATATAAAGATGATATAATTAGACCCATCTCTTCTGCTCAACACCAGAAACATGAGATGTTATCCATTAAGCAACTACTTGAAACTAAAACCAGCACTAACAATGCTACCACATGCCTTTGCTCCGAACCAATACAACAACTTATAACAAGAGACACACAGACATACACACAACTAGCTTGTAAAAAAAAAAAAAAAAAAGAAAAACCAAATAGCATGGTGCATTGAAACTTCAACACTAACATCATCAATTCTACGCTGATCAGGACACATTGTGCAGCTCCATGCTTTTAGCTGTCTGTGAACAGGACATCAAAGGCGTCTGAAACAGCAGCAGGCTGTGAATTGAAGAGGCAAGCAAACAAAACAGGCAAATGTGCTGGACGGCTACTAAGGCCACGCAAGGACCAGAGAGATGGAGGGCAGACACTGAGGGCCTGGTGTTTGGGTGTGACTGTGTGTGTCAGAGAGAGAGAGAGATGAGAGAAAGGGAGAGTGCGTGTGTGACAGAAAAAGAGAGATGTGTGTTTCTGTGTGTGTGTGTGTCGTAAGCAGGGCTCCTGGGCGCCTCTCAGCAGATGTGGCCCTCTGTCAGACACTGAGACGCTGAGTTAGCTGCAGGTCAATTCCTGTGGGATGAGTCCACAGGCCTGGACAACACCTGGACATCTCACACACACGCACGCACACATGGACACACACACGGAGAAAACACACATTCCCTTTTTTAGAGTAAAATATGTCTACAAGGAAAAAGGGAACGGTATCCTCCACTTGCAGCTGTCCATGATATATGTTATGTCTCGTGCACTCACACATACACACCCACACACACATACACAGCTCATCTCAGGCAATGTCCATTCTGGCATGTAAGTTTCTTTCCTCCACATCTTTCCCTCTTTCTCTGTCTGCCCCACCCCTCTCATTCCTTTCAGCTGTGCTTTATTGAGTCCATCGCTCTACAGTCCAGGCAACGGGCAATAAAGGAGTCCAGTGGGCCGGGCCAGACCTGAGCCAGTTCCATAAGCTTCCAGTAGCTTCTCCCATCCACTGCCATCACAAGTCACTGTTTCTGTTAAGGATTATTGTCTTAGTGCAAACATCTCATCCACATGGAGATCCTCCTGCGTAACCTGTGTCCAGGGGAACAGTGCTTGGCTGGAGGATGGACGGACAGGTGGCGGGGAGGGTCAAAAAGCTCAGGTGTGGTGCGTGGCACATCTCACCTTTACATAACCGTCTCAGTGCCATTCCTTTTAGCGTGACTCATCTCTAAAAGCACCATTTGAAATCTTCATTGTACAGACAATAAAAACTAACACAGGCATTATTCCCTCCTAAGTACAATGCAGTTCAAAAATCTATGTGACAAAATAAATTAATAAAAAAAAAACAAACATAAATGAATATACTAAAACACACATAGCATATATCTCTCTATATATCTATACCTTTATATTATGTGTTTGAAATGGATGTCCTTTGGTCTTCAAAAAGGGTCTAGAGGTGAAAGGAAGCTAAGTGTTTGTTTGCTTTGCTTTTCCCACTTTAGTCAACATTTTCATGGTTCCTGGTTTCCTGGTTTGATGTCTCCATCGCAGAATCTACAGCTTCTCCCTTTTCCCTTCTTCAGAGAGCTCCTCCTTGTTTTCTTCCACAGCCTGCCATCCATGATGGGTGTGTGTGTCTTTGTGTGTGTGTGTGTGTGTGTGTGTATGTGTGCCTGTGTACCATATGTTTCTATGAGGGTACATATTATACATGTAAATCATTTTCTTATTTAAAAATATGCATAGTTTGCATATTTGCATATTTCAAATATCCATCTTTGCAGATTTTAAAATGTTATGCACTATTATGGATAGAGCCTTCAGTGCACATACAGTATCCAACTGAAGGATAAAACGGAACCATATGGGAGCCAAATACAGGCTTATGATGCTGTTTCAATTCGACTGCTCGTGCTATGGGAACAAATTTTCTGTTTTACAATCTCCTTGTCTTTACGGTAAAGTGTGCATTAATTTCTGTATATGTCAGTGTGTGTGTGTGTGTGTGATTATAACAGTGGCTGGTTGTATGTAAAACAGAGCTTGGGGGAAGCTCCCACTCCAGTCGCTTAGCTGCATTTGCAACTCCTAACACTCATGTTGGATAATTGTTCCACCTGTGGGAAGACAGAGGCAGAGACATTGTGAAATCAGCATGTTCCTGCTTCATCTGGTCTAGGTTCTCACTGGGGACCTTATACTCTGTTCCACACAACTTGGATGTCAGATTTTTCCAACCTGAAACTCCCAGTTCTTGAAATAGATTGGTTTGGCCTAAGTTTGCATGTGGGAAGTTTGCATGTGGCCGTAGTTCCGTGGCACTTTTTCTTATAACAGGTTGGTACGAAAAACCCTCAAAACTCCACTTCTGACTTTGCCTGGATCCTAGAATTACAGTATTACTCACACTGTTGCTAAATCATACTGACTGTTGAATGCTGATAGCTACATTAAGCTTCTGTTAGCTTGTTTCCACCGCCACAGTGCCGGTGCTGTGCCGGGACCCAATCTAGAACTGGTTCTGCATGTTTCGACCCGAACAATCACTGGTGCTGGTACCAGAAAGCTGGCTGCTATAAGTTAATAACGTTTGACAACTAGTTAGTTTTGTGTACCTTAATGCAAATATCACTCAAAAACATAGCACATTCGTGTTTTCTAGGTACAACTTCTACCTGCTGGCCACCATAAATCCCTCAGCTAGTTTTACGCTGACATGAATACATTGTCTCAACAAAAGTATTTTATTAAATGGTATAATTTCAACAGGGTTCAGATAGCCAAAATTTGACTATTTTAGCACACACACTTTATATCTGTTTCTGCCATGGAGTGTCAAATTTAATCATTTGAAATGATAGTAAAAGGTTACACAAAAAAGTTAGGCTCCGTGAATGTAACCATGGTAACAATTTGCTATACAAATTTTGTTACTGAAACCTGTGGAAATGCGTGTCAGTGCTAGTGGACCGGCACGGCCCTAGTGGAAAAGAGGTATGTGAGTGCATTGGTTAACTGAGCAGAACGTTGTTTACATTGTTTAGATTTGATTCCAAACATGAGTGGAATTGTTTACCTTGTGTTGCCGGCCAACGTAGTAAATGATAGGTAGAGGTTCCAAGACATGAGGGACACAACAAGGCTGCGCCGATGCTCCGGGATTGTGATGCTTATAGAGAGCTAGAATCTGTATGACACACACACACACAGACAGAGGGAGAGAGTTCAGAAGTGCTTCATCAGCCTGACCACGGCCAAAGCAATCATTAAAAACAAGCTCTGAGTCCAAAGCACAGCAAGATGTCAGCATCTTCATGAAAGGTTGGCTGGATAGTAGGTGTGTGTGTGTGTGTGTGTGTGAGAGAGAGAGAGAGAGAGAGAGAAAGAGAGAGAAGGTACAGGTGTGAGCCAATGGCTAAATAAAACGTATCCAGGATTCGGTGAGAAAAAGGTCACTGACCTAAATGACATAAAGACTTTGAAATGTGTGCAAATGTGTGTATAGACATTTGTGTGTGTGTGTGTGTGTGTGTGTGTGTGCAAGAGAAAGTGGGAGAAAGACACACGGTCCTATATTTGTTCACACTCCTCTGTTACACCAATTTATAATCTACAGTCCCCCACACACACAGCAGACACATCTGTTCTACCTGACAGTCCCACCACACACACACACACACACACACTCCTGCACCCACCCTAGACTCACAGAGCCCCCAGCCCTGGGAAGAGCACACAAGCCTGGGCAGTCAGGGCGGGCGCGCTGTGCTGTGGTCAGGGAGCACGTCTCTGTGGGCTGGCAGTGCCAACCTCTGCTCCTCCACAGATGGCATCGCTTCCCACTTGGCTCTGCCCTTTCTCTCTCACCCCATTTTGCCCTTACCCACATGCCTCATCGCTCCGCAATGCAGTAGGCTATTTACTCCAGTAGTATTAACTATATTTAATCTAAAGTTAAACAAATATAAACTGTATTTGAAAAATACAGTATAAAACACAATAAGTGAATTTATGTTTGGTTATGCTTAACATTAAAACATTTATTTGATTCTTACATGGCATTTGCAGTTTCATTAACTAATATCTACCTTATTCTGATAATGGTCTTAAAGAACAACTCTGGAGGCCTTGTACTTTCATTTGGTACAAACCTAAGAAAATCCATTCAGAAATGAATATCTTAGGCACCTTCAAAACGTAGCTAACAGGGCAGATTCTATGCATCAAAATAAAAGCTCAAATTTGCCCTGTTAGCAATGTTTTGCAATGTTTACGATATTAGTGGCTTAACAATCTACGTTCTGAATGGATTTTCATCAATTTTGTACCGAATGAATGTACTGTATGTGAAGCCCTCCTTCAGGTCTCTTTTTACTCTAGTGGTGGCTCTGAAGGGGAAGGTGTGATGTGTACAGTCACATGGGGGAAAACTTGCACAGTACCTTTTGGTCAAGAATGTTGTTCATAGCAAGCGAGCACAACTTTAATGGATGTGAGGGGCCTTTTATATGCTTTTATGCGCCTCATTGAAGATCACTCTAAGGGCCATTGAGATGGAACGTTTACATTCCGTCAAACAGGAATGCCACAGCGACAAGATTTTGTCACCGCTCCATTACAAATACACTTGGTGCGGATAAACATACTTAAAGACGACCCTGTGACTCTTCCCAGCGTCCTGAGAAGAGCCAGTCTACCCATCGGGCCTTGCAGTGCATGTGCATGCAGACATTCTGCAGGATACCAATGAGCCTTCTGCGCTTTATTCATGCATGCAATAAACCAGGTTCCTGAGGAGGAAGCCAACATGTCAAGATTGGCCATTCCATTCAATTTATACAAGCATATGTACAGGAAGCCTAGCGTTTTTAAGCAGATCTAAATGTTGATGCTGTTTTACAATTGGTTATGGGCAATGTCGTAACGCTTTATGTATACTGTGCATCATTATGAGCAGTTATGTTATGTCTGTGCGACTAATCACCCTCTTACAGAGAGACAGCAAGAATACAGAATACTGTCACAACACGGTCACTACATTTATCAGTCTAAGTAAAAACGGGAATAGGCTACTAAAATAGATGGAGGACGATTTCTGAAGCGTTGACACAGCTCCACTCCTCCTGTCAAACTTAACGTTTTTAGTGTAATTCCCAGACGTTTCAGTTTTCCTTATCATGTCAAAGAGAGAAGAAAATAATTCACTTAAGTTACCATTTTAGACACAACGTTGACTATCACAGCTCCCTTTTCCCATAAATATTACAAGCCAAATTCAGCTTGAAGTCATTACATACATTTTGGGTGATGCCACATAGTCTCTTATCATGGAGAATTCAGAGAGTAAGTTTACTCTGACACGCTACATTTTTCTAGGTCTTTAATCACACCTGAGACAGTTTGAGGGAATCTTTGAGCATACCTGAGAGTGTTTGTCCTCGGTGCTCCAGATGTAGGTGCATGAGCCCACGCAATAGTTGGCGAAGTAGCCCTTTGGCTTGTGGATCCATTTCCAGCCCAGGTCATTGCGGAAATCAATGTAGAGCTTGCGCACACAACAACTGTCGCTTGTACTGCACAGGACGCACACAAAGGAAAGAAAGCAGAACGTAAACAGGGAAACAAACAAACTGGCATGTGTGATTAAAGAGTTGGTCAATGTTTGTTTGATTACTCACAGCAGATGCAGCTGCATCAAGGCCAGCAAACTGGCATGTGTGATTAAAGAGTTGGTCAATGTTTGTTTGATTACTCACAGCAGATGCAGCTGCATCAAGGCCAGCAAAGGCAGAGGAAGAGAAGAGAGAGGGTGGATTGAGTGAGGGAGGGAGGTTTATGAAAGAACAGAAAAGAAAGGAAGGGGGAGAGAAGAGAAGATATGTGAAGCCAAGAAAATAGAAGAGAAGAGAAGAAGAGAAGAGAAAAAAAGAGGAGAAAAGAAGAGGAGAGAAGAGAAAAGAAGAGAAGAAAGGAGAAGAGGAAAGAAGAGGGGAGGAGACTAGAAGAGAAGAGAAAAGAAGAGAGGATAAGGAAGAGGAGGTGAAAAAAGGGTAAAAGAAAAGTGCACAAAAAGCATTGACGGGAATGGCAATAGAAGATTTGGAAAAGAAAAAACACCACAGGGAAGTTAGGTAAAGAAAAGCTATGATTATAAAAGAGGAGAAAAGAAAGGAATAGAAGAGAAGAGAAGGGAAGAGAAGAAAGGGTAAAGGGTAAAGAATAGGTATACCATTTCATACACTTCCTCATATCTATGACAATAATTACCACTATTCTAAACAATATACTATTCAGTGGCAATTTCCCTCTCTATGGCATATATATATCTATGTGACAGACTGTAGATGCAGTGTTAGGTAGAGATCAAAGATGACTAACTCGGAACAGAACTCCTCGGTTGTTGTGGCTCGCTTCCGGCGCTTGTTGGGAGATGTGCCGTCAGGTGGCAGGGACATGGTCAAGATGTGAGGCCGCTTATTCAGATTGGCCTTTCCGCTCAAGTCACCCCGTACAGTACCGAAACCTATAAACACACAAACGCACACACACACACACACACACAAAGGTTAGACAGGAAGTATGTAATAATTTAATATCTGCTATAACATCAAAGTTAAAAGTCTTTGTAAGCCTGCTTCCATATGTACTGTTCATTATGCCATTAGGCCCAGGTATATTTAGACACACTGTGACTTGCGTTGTCTGTTAAATTATGCATCTGTCATATTTGCATGAAGTCATCCGGCAAAGCTGACCTTGATGGTAGCTATTTACATGCACGCTAGCTAACCAGGTGATGCATGATGTTTAACATGTAGCTCTGCAGAGCCTTGTAGGGCCATACAAAGGTTTTATACCCCATCATGAGGAAAGGAGGGGGGAATCCCAGCGAATGCTGAGCATTGCCATTTAAGGCTGAGTGGAACTGTGACATCATATTTTGGCATTTCACAAATGCTGTGATGCACTGATGAGATGAAACTTGAGGCACGGGTGTTACATGGGGAGGAAGCACTGACTGATGAAACTAAAGACTACACATAGTCATGCATGGGCATACACTATAGTTCATTTCATTTCAGCACATGGACAAAGGCATATTTACACAACAACAGTCACACACACACACACACTTCTACACACACCTGAGAATTCAAACAATTTGGTGGTCCCCTTTTTCTCATCACAGTCACAGTGCAGCTTGAGCTGCATTTTCTGCTCATCATCTGAACCACGGAGGAGAGGAGAAAAGAGTTGCATGAAGGGAGAGACAGAAAAGATAGAAGAGAAGAGAGGGAAAGAAAAGAAAGGGTAAAGGGTAAAGAATAGGTATACCATTTCATAGACTTCCTAATGGCAATAATTACCACTGAATCAACACTTACGGTAAATACTGAACAAAATAGTATTAAGTGGCAATTGCCCACAATATGGCATATATCAATCTGTGTAAGAGACTGTAGATGCAGTGTTAGATGTCAAAGATGGCTACTGTGTTAATGTGGGCACTGCTTGCTTGCTTGCTAGTCAATAATGTTTTGTGTGAGTGAGTACATTATATTACAGCTTATGACAAACACACAAAACCATGGCTACTGTATATCCTGAGTGCAAACTAAATGAGTGACTGTAAATGTAAGATATTTCTTACTCTGGGCTTCCAATGTGGTAAATTATAGCCTTGACATTATTTTAGCAATTGTGTAACAGGATATTGCGGAAGAGAAGTTGTGATGGTATGTGTGTGTGTATGTGTGTGTGTGTGTGAGTGAGTGAGAGTACCTTCCCTCTTTTCTCTTTCTAAGCAAAACTGCTTCACTGACTCAAGCTCTAGTTAAATAAACTGTTAAAGTTTATTGCTCTTCCACACAGCTCTCAATAATTAACTGGACAAATGTAACCATAAAAATCTGAATCTGTCTTTGTGTCTATGTGTGTGTATGTGTGTTTCTATGCCTATATATGTCTTGTATATATATATATATATATATATGTGTGTGTGTGTGTGTGTGTGTGTGTGCGTGTGTGTGTGCAATCCTCCCATGCTCACCTTTGCTCAAGAGCCACTCCTTGACAACATCGGCAACATCGAACGTGAGCCAGTGGTCCTTCATGGTACTGTTGATGAAGCGTGATCCCATGTAGCGCTGGTACTGGCCCAGGCCTCGGTACAGCTCCACGCGCTGCTCATCCTACCCCAGGGGAAAAAGAAATAAACTTTAACATCAACAAGTGGCCTCCATTTTTAGTACATTGAGATTATTTTGCTAATTAAAAGTCTATACTGTACATTAAAAATGCACTGAAATGATAAACATGCAAATTTTTAGTATATTTTTTCCACCCAAGTGGATGTATACTTAAACAGTTCTGCTTAGTGTACTTAAACTAGGCAGTAGCTAGGCTTACAGGGCAAGCCCCATAAGTGAACATTATAGTGCTTAAACTGTATTTAGTTCCATTACATGGTGTATAAAAATAATGTAATTGAGTACACTAAGGTGGACTACTAAAGTACTAAAGACTATTTTACCATCCTTATGAAGTCATTACAGAAGTGTACTTAAATAAAGTATACTATGTTTTACTTTTTTTTTACCTTGGGCTCCATTGTGATCAGCTTGATGTGCAGTCGCAACTCTGCACTGGTTAGCAGCGCCGGACTCAAGATGCTTGCACGCATGGTGGTCATATTGAACACCATCTCCATCTTGGAGTTATCCTTGACTGGTAGGGAAAGAGGATGGGAAAGGGGAATACAGATGGTTAAGTATTGCATGTGATAGATTTGTGTGAGGAGAAAGGGGGTAAGAATGTGCCAGTGTTTTCCCATGCCCTAAGGCCTTAACACTCAAAGAATTAACTAGCAGAAATCTAGCAAAATCTAGCACAGATCACAAAGCTGCCAGTTAAGTCTATGAGGGTTCAGGGTGTAGGGCTTTGAGGGCATACTGGAATTCAGCCACTGTCTATGATAGAGGAGTGTGATGGTGGGTAGCCAGGTGGAACCTATTGGTTCTGCCTCCAATTTCTGTTTGCTGATTGGTTGCTAGAAAATGTAGTGGGGTATACCAAAGCCTTTAGAGATACCCTGACATAATACTGTAGCAAAATACAGTACTGAGCCCTCTGCTGCTGCTAGCCTGGCAAGAGGGTGGAGTGTGTAGAGCTGTGTATGTATGTGTAAATGTAAATGTATGTATGTAAACAAGAACAGCAGACTAGTTTTACAGATGTGCTTTTGCAGTTCGTATCAGTCCAGTGTTGGAATGGAGAGAACATTTACATTTACATTTATGCATTTAGCAGACGCTTTTATCCAAAGTGACTTACAACTCATCAACTATCAATTGTTCAGGGCCAGTCTCCCCTAGAGTAACTTAGGGTTAAGTGCCTTGCTCAAGGGCACAACGGTGGCAGCTGGGATTTGACTGCTACGCTACCACTGCCCACCAGAGAAAAGTGGTGATGGTGGTTGGATTTTGGGTCAGGAGCAGGGTTGGGGTGGTTTTATTTGGCATGTGATTCAACAAAAAAGGAAGAGAATATTAATACGAGAAGTAGGCCTGAACATCACAGATTAGTGCTTGTGTTGAAATAGCAACTGTGTTTTGGTGGTTTCATTGGCTGGAATGGATGGTGGAAAGTACATTGAGGTTGGGTGGGAAAGAGAGACTGAACAAATTATGTTCCCAATTAACCATCAAAAGGAGAAGCAAATGAGAGAGCAGACACAAAAGCCAATCTTGTTGAGATGTCAGTGGTTAACATAAACTGAGTGAAAGAGTAAGGGGCTGAGATACAGAAGCATGGTCAGTTATGGTCAGTCATGGTCATGGTCAGTTAAGGCCAACACCACTGGCTTGTGGTGTGTGGAGGGTGGGGAGGGATACAAGGAAAGTTGTTATATGTTGAGCCAAACTGATACCATGATGATAACAGTAAGGGAATACCATAACAATAGACCTGCATGGATGGGATAGTACTGAGATGAGGACAATTAATGGAAAACAAAATGAGAAAATAAGGGAGAAATTCAGAGGGGTGTTTGAGGACCTGATCAACGATGGTGACATTGGCTGAGGTTGAGAGAGCCGGTAGACAAAGTCATGGCCGGTAATATTGTGACTCTTTCCCTGCCAAACATAGTTTCATTCAAAGAACTTCTAAATCGGAGATCTTTAACAGGGGATCCACAACCTCAAGGGGATTCTCAAAGAGGCAGGAAGGTGTCATCCAAAAAGAGTTACAGGAAATTTACCTTCCGGTATATACATAGTGATGTGTCATAATTATTAATATTATATTATATTCATATTATATAAATAGAGTACTTATAGGCCACCACACAAATTAGATTACTATTTGCCCTTATAATAATAATAATAATAATAATAATAATAATAATAATCATAATCATAATAATAATAAACTGCTTTATGGTTTATGTAATAGGGAGTTCACTCCACCATATTTGTCTATCAGTCAAGGGTCCCTTTTTCCTGACACAAAATGTTGTGGTTGTTTCCCGTAAACCAAAGGTATTGACAGATGAAAGTGAAAATCTATGGAGAGCATGTCTCTATATGCATGCATTTCTAAGTTGTAGTGGCTGCTATCTGCTATGCAGTGCCATAGGAAACTTAAGTCAAGTATTCTACATTGAGAATGATGTCCTCACACGGGGTAAAAACAAACATGTCCACTGGAACATGGGCTGGCACATTTATCAACCACAGGAAAAAACAAGGGTGGGAAACTGTGTGTGAGTGAGCATGCATTTGACATACCAGCTTGTATAATCAGAGGAAAGAGGAAGTTTTGAAGACTATGTAACCGTAACCATATGTGAATGTGTGTGTGTGTGTGTGTGTGTGTGTGTGTGTATTACCTGCAAGAGCATGTGTGTGTGTGTGTATGTGTGTGTGTGTGTGTGTGTGCACGCCTCAGAAGTTAGCCTGTTCAGACCACGTTGTCCACCTGCTATGTGGTGTGTTGTTTCCACCACAGCTGCTTTGCTCTCTCCCTCTCTCTTTACTTCTATCTCTTCCTCTTTCCCCTGTCTCTCCCCCTCTTTCTGCCCCTGATATTTACACACACACAGCACTTCTCACCCCCACACCAGGCCACAATTAGCCCTGATGGTGCGCTAGCCAGCCTATTACAGGCCTTGCCAGTTAGCTGCCAGGGCAGGTGCAGGGAGCGGCTCACAGTCTCCACATGGGCTAAGTTGTGGAGGGGAGATGGGAGAGAGAGAGAAAGACAGAGAGAAAGAAACCAAGAAAGAAAGACATATACATATAAAGAGAGGGAGAGAAGGTGAGAAAGAGAGGGAGAGAGAAAGAAAGAGAGTAAGATGGTAGATAGAGAGAGAGGAATGAGGGGATGAATGAGAATGAGAAGGTCAGACAGAGGCAAAGAGACAGAGAGCGATAGAGCGAGGGAGAGAGAGAGATAAGAGAAGGAGGTAGAGAGAGCATGTGAGCGAGTGAATACAGAATAGGGGGAGAGAAAAGGAGCGGTCTTGTGTTACTAGATTGGATTCCACGGAACGACAGACAGCCCGAGAAACAAGGTGATATAGAAATAAAGGAAGAGGAGGAGTGTGACAAAGTGTAAGAAAAGACTAACTGTCAAGGAGAGGAAGAGGACCAAGAGCGAGTCAGAGGATGTCAGTGAAGCACTACACTATCTTTTACTTCACTTTAAGATAAACAGATGATGTGGGTGAATGACCAAGAAAGAAAGAGTGATCAATAAGTATGCAAGAATGTAAGTAAGTATAATATAAGTAAGTAGGTGAGTATGTATGTATGTATCTATCTATCTATACTAGGGAGGTGTATGTATGCCTGTGTTTGTGTTTGTGTGTGTGTGTGTGTGTGTGTGTGTGGATATTAGAGAGAGAGGGAAAGAAAGAGAGAGAGGGCAAGAGACAGAGGAATAAAAATGGAGACAAGTCTGGCAGAGGGGATCAGGCAGGCTTATGTGAGGTATAGAGCAGAGGTGGGTGCAGAGGTGGGTAGGAATGGAGAAGAGAGAAGAGGTAGGGTGAGGTAAGGCTTGGGATTTGACTTCTAACCACACACACACACACACAAAAACACACACACACACAAACGCCTTTGTCCCAGCCTGTCTCAGCAGCCATCACTCCTCGGTCATGTACCGGCAAAATAACTCAGACAAACACACACACACACAGCCACACACACACACACACACACACACACACACACACACACAGCACCCACTCACTGTGACGTACTTTAACACACACATTTTCCACACAGACACAACCCACTAACTCACACATAAACACACACACAGAGATCGCCAAGCACGCACATGTACACATTATGTTGACAGATTGAGGGATTACAGCCAGGCCAGGCCAGAGCAAGGCAGTACCAGTGGGTACCGCTTAGCACAGCATCCTACTATATATCAAAACCACCAGCGAGATAAAGATAGGGAGTGTATGTGTGTGTGCCTACAGTATATATCTGAATGTGCTTATGTGTGTGCAAGTGTACATGAGAGAAAGTGACAGAGACTGTAAACCTTCATATCATGAACAAAAACAGTCCATTCCTAACTGATAACTTCTTATGATTAGATTAGATTAGTTAAACCTTTATTGTTTAAAAAGTTTAAAAAATGGTGAAGTGCACTACATCTAAGAGTTAAGTTGTGATGTGTACTATTTTTCCTCTTTTAAAAAAGATGTGTGTCTGCTTTAAAATTGCTCAGTGGCACATTCCTCTCTTGCACGGAAGCTCTGGATATTCTCCAGAGTATCAATCTGCCCACGCTAATGCGATATATCCAAACACAACCCCTTGACCCCTACCAGTCCAGAGGCTGCAAACAAGGGAAAGAGCTGATGTTTCTAACTGGACATCGCTATCACCACTGCCACCACCCTGAAGCCTGACAGAGCACTGGACTGTACAGGGAGGCCCATCCAAATAATAAGCACTGAATTGGCATTTCACCATCAAACATATATGGAGTCTTAAGTCAGACATATGTAAAGTCTGAATGTCTTAAAATTATGTGCCAAGTAAGCATCATGCATAAATATATATAATATTTTTGGCTGAATCTATAATGTGCAATGTGCAGTATTTAGTTATCTATCTATCTATCTATCTATCTATCTATCTATCTATCTATCTATCTATCTGTCTGTCTGTCTGTCTGATTATTAAGTAAAATAAGAATTTTGTTGAAAATGTGTGGAATAACAATCAGGATAGCAGGTCAAAGTTCCTCCTTCCTGGGCTGGGAGCATGGAGAACAGGAACCGGTGAACGCAGGCAGTTAACGGCCTTCCCTATTATCCGACGCAAGCGAGTGACCCAGTCAGCACTTCTGCGTAGCAGGCCTGGCTAATGGGCTATCCACACGCGAGAAGCCGATTTGTCATAAACCCCTTAATTGCAACGAAGAACCTTTTTTCGACAGAGGAGCCTTCTGAAGCTAAGTAGCGTAACAAGAGAGGGAAACCATGGTGACTGGTTGAAAATAACCTTAGTGCGGCTAAGCGGTTTGGTAGTGCATGTTCTGTATACACACACACACACACACGGTCTGGCAAGAGTTTGGTTTAATTGGGGTAGTATTAGTGACAGTTTCTGAGCAGAGCTTGTGCTTGTTGAGCACCAGACATTTGTTTTTGTTTTTATTTTTTGTCTCTGGGTGCCTAGAGATGGGTGATGCTTTTAAATAGGCCTGCATTGTTTGTGCATCTCTCAAAATGGATCCCCCTGATTGGGAAAGCAATGAGTACCACAATGTGACAACAACGCCTTGCTGGAAACTCTGAATAAGGGATCGCAAACGCCTGTGGGGTGATTGCTAGTGTGTGTGTGTGTGTGAGTGTGTGGTGTATGAGTGCGTTTGTCTATCGGTGACACTATGTTTGTGTGTCAGCATGTCCGTTTCTTAGCATATATGTCTGGCTTTGTGTGTGTGTGTATGAGTGTCTGTCTGTCTCTGTATGTGGGTATGTTTGGCTGTATGTGTCTAGCTTTGTGTGTGTATGTCTATCTGTGTGTGTGTGTGTGTGTGTGTGTGTGTGTATGTGTATGTGTATGTGTGTATGTTTAGCTGTGTATGCGTGTGTCTATTATTTTGTGTGTGTGTGTGTGCCACATTGAGGCTTTTAGTGGTGTGCTTTATCTACAGGTAAGCTAGGGACAGCTGTCCTGACAGGCACGCCAGCAGGAGAACTATCATTACTGATGGGAGGGTCCAGATTCCTCATGGTTTAAATACCTGCCTACCAGCCCGAGAAAACCCTCTCTGTATGTGTGTGTGTGTGTGTGTATGTGTGTGTAATCTCTCTCTCTCCTGCACTTGATAGTTCTCCATTTCTTGAAGTCCTCTCTCTCTCTGTCTTCTTTTCTTACTTATTCTCTTGCTTTCTACTCCTCTTTCGAACACAGACATTCCCTACCCCCCCCCCCCACACACACACACACATACTCTCACTCTCTCTCGCTCTCTGTCTGTCTCTTTCCATCTCTTCCCTCCTTCTTTTGTCCCTTCCCAGACAGTCTTTAGCTTTTCCCATGCTTCCTTCCATTCTCCCACCTTTATAAACACAACTCTCTCATGTCTCCACCCCAGGGCACAGCTGCCTTGCCAATAGACGTCTTATTTGGGATAGGATGGTGAGAAATATCACACACACACACATTTGCACATACACACACACACACACACACACACACGCATGTAATCACACACACATGCACACACAGACAGACAGACACATACACACACAGCCATGGGATCACAAATGCTTCATCTGATTTTTTTTTTTTTACCTTAGATTAAAATCTTTATTTTCGAAATGTGACATGTTGACATGTTTGTGGTCTCTTGTTGACTTGTCAAATGACTTCATGCAAAACAAAAGATGTCGCAAGCTCTACACCCAGCTCAAGATTACCTTCTGGAGATTGCTACACCCTTCTACAATCTATAACAAACTTGTTTTGCTAAAAAAGCAAGCACACAGGCATGGAAAGGGAAGGGAGGATACATGAAGGTGTTAAACGACAACAACAACATGACCTTCACCACATGACACAGCCCACCAGAAACACACCACATCTTCCCTGTGAAAAAAACACACAGCACTTTATCATCTTCATCAAAGAACTATTTAAATCTACCTGACAGAGGCTGAGACACACCTACCAGCAAAGGGTGCATGGCGCTCGTACCAAGATACACACACACACACAGTCACACACACCAAGAAATGCATAACACATGGAAGTAGTCAGATTTCTGAGGGTGGTCTGAGATTCTTAATGTATGCTGGCCCAAATTTAAGTGACCTGGGCCAGAAATGGACCAGCTTTGGGTCGAATGCATACCAGAACTGTCTGCCATGTATTTTCAAGTATTGTCTCTGCTAAGGTTTCTGGGCCGATCGGCCTCATTAGTCTGCTGAGTTTGCAATAATGTGTCGCATCAAGCACTCAAAAATGTACAGCCCCAGACGTTGGAATTATCGTTCAAAGGATCTCTGTGCGAAGGACTAGCGCAGAGAAGCCACAAATTGCAATGATTGATGATAATGGTGAAAAACGTCAGGCAATTGCTGCTGTAAAAATTCTCGTTTTTCTTTATGACTTTCATTACTTCAATGTTAATTGGCCTATTTAATCTTGCTCTCCAAAAACTATTTTGTTAAAGTTTAAATTTGTATGTCCGCCTTGGATCAATATGAGGCTATTATACAACTGTCTGCCGTCAAGCAATTTACTGTGATTTTTGTGTCTCTGTACATACACACACACACACACACACACACACACAATGATAATCAGACATATTCTCTTGTCATTGAGAATAGATGAGACAGAAGGACACCAAAAGAGAGGTTGACAACCACACATGCATGCACACGCACATACACACACACACGCGTGTACACACACACACACACACGCGCACACACACACATGCATGTGTAAACCCATGGGCACATTTATGCAGCCTGTGAGTCACCCTCATCCACACCGGGGCAATTGGCCTTCCTTCCTGCCAAGCTGCCCTGTCACAAACACACTGATAATAGGCCCACCGAGAGAGGATGAGAGAGAGAGAGAAAGGAGGAGAGAAGGACATTAGAAATGACACAAGAGGAAGAAGAGAAAGAGAAAGAGAAAGAGAGTGAGAGAGAAAGAGTAGGGAGAACCCAAATCTCAAATTACAGGAAAACCCCAATCCCACAGAGAGAGAAAGAGAGAGAGAGAATAGAATGGGGAAAGTAGAGGAGAGAAGACATAATGAAAAAGAGGGAATGAGAAAATAATGGGAGCCCATCTCTCCATCTTGCCTCCCTTTCTCCTTTCCCCTTGACCCTCCCCCATGCATTCATTTTTTTCCCTCTTTCTCTCTCTCTCTCTTTTGTCTCTCACTCTCTCTTTCTTTTTCTCTGATGACTACAGTTTGGCTGAAGAGAACTCTACTGTCCTCAGGGACCTTGTCTTCCCAGCATGCATCTCTCAGGGCAATGGTTGCCTATTTCCAGCTGCTGTGTGTGTGTGTGTGTGTGTGTGTGTGTGTGTTTGTGTGTGTGCATGTGCTTGTGTGTGTGTGTAGAGTGTGTGTGTGTGAGAGAGAGAGAGAGAGATAGAGAGAGTCTGTGTGGGTGTCATCCGTCCAAAATGTGTGTGTACAGCAGCCAAGCAGAGGAAAGGAAGGTAAAAACCCTGGAGAGACAGTGTGTGTGTGTGTGTGTGTGTGTGTAGGAGTGATAATGAGAAAGAGGGCAGTAGATGGGTGGGTGGCGAGCATGAAATGTTGACAGATGCTGGGGAAGTATTTACTGTGTCCAAAACAAACAGATGTGGTTAAATGCTAACAGCAGGTCAAGCAAATGTGTCTATATGTGTGTATGTGTGTTTTCTAGCGTGTGTGTGTGTGTGTGTTTGTGTGTGCAAGAAAGTGTGTGTATGGTTGCATGTATTTGCTGTGCAGTCTTATGGCTGTGCATGTAACTGTGTGTGTGTGTGTGTGTGTGTGTGTGTGTGTGTGTGTGGTCTTATGTGTGTGTGAGTAAGAATGTATGTACGTTGGTGGTAGTGGTGACTGAGTGAGAGTGGTGGGGGTCTAAAGCAACATTGCTTGTAAACAAATGGAGAATTGGCTGCACTCCAACTGTGCAATGGATCCCGGGCCTAACTGTTTACTGCTTGGTAAGAGAACGAAGACACAGACTAAACGACCAAGATAAACAAGGCTCATTTAGGCCAGGATAGCAACCCAAAACAAAGAGGCCATAAAAATGCCATTGATACCAATATGGCAACGCAGCACAGATCACAGATCAGCCCAGCACAAATGCAGACTCAATGCTGCAAGATGATTGGTTGCCAGCATGGGGTAGTGACCTCATGGTATGGGGTGGGTGTGTGTAAGGCTTTTTTTGTTGATTGAAAGTTTTGTTGATCATCATCTAGTCATTACGACTTGGAAGAAGAACAAGGAATTGTGGGAATCAGATGCATTTGTTTTCTGCTCTCCTGCCAAGGATGATGAGAGTGGGAGTGCAGCTGGACAGCCCCATATTTACTAGTGTGTGTGAGTGTGTGAGTGCTCACGTGTGTGTATTTGTGTGTGTGCATGAGAAAAATGTGTGTGTGTGTGTACTCACGTGTGTGTATTTGTCTGTGTGCATGAATAAATGTGTTTGTGTGTGAGTGTGTGCATTCTCTCTGTGTGTGTGTGTATGTGTGTGTGTGCATGAGACAGAGAGTAAATGTATGTGTGTGAGTGTATTTCTATCTGTGTGTGTGTGTGTATGTGTGTGTGTGTGGGTGTAATGTATAATACATTTGTTCCAAGCCTTCCAATACTGAGGGAAACTCTCTGTTTTGAGTAAACATTGGCTACAGGCCTGACGCTACACCTGCACCTGTGTAGAAGCTGGCCAATATACATCTATAAGCAAGCAGGTATGGAAGAACACCTAAACAATACACAGTTTGTGTTGTACTGTGTTGTGTTGTGTTATGTTGCGTTACTTTGTGTTGTACTGTGTTGTGTCGTGTTATGTCATGTCATGTCATGTAATGTCTCTATACTCACTGTCATTAATGACAAACATGTGCAGCTCCTTGGCGAAGTAGTCCTCGTCCTCCAGCTGCGGTGTGAGTGGTGGGGCCATGGCCAGTCGTTCGGCATTCTGGCCTACCGTGCTGTTGTAGATGGACATGAGGGCCTTGGGGATGTCCTCCTGTTCCGGCTCCCGGTCGGCCTTGGGCTCCTTGTCCATGCGCAGCTTGCTGAGGATCTGCCCGCGGATGGCCTCGATCCGCTTCCTCTTCACCACCTCCAGGTCCAGTGTCTTGCAGGTGGAGAGCGCGCTTGCGGTGTCCGCCAGGCACAACGCCACCGCTAGTGTCAGCCACAGAGCTTCCATGCTGAGCGTCCTGCTAGTTTTGTTTTTCACCTTTGTTTTATTTCTTTCTTTTTGCCTCCTTTTCACTTTCTATTCTTCTGATCCTTCCTTCGAGGCGTCCCGATATCTTTCTGGAAACTTCTCAGAGTCCCCTGGGTCCGTATACCTGCGTCGCTCCTTTCACACCCCTCTCTGTGGTTCTCCTTCAGTCGTAGAAAAGAAAATTCCCCTCCTGGGTAGAAATCAGGTGTGAGTGACGCAAGGTGGAAGGTGTTTGCTCGCCGCCGTCCTCTGAAAGGAAACAATCAGGGTCCTTGTTTGTTTGGCTGTTCACTTGTTTGTTTATTTATTTGCTAGTTTAGTTGTTTGAGTTGTTGCTGCTTCGGACAACAGCAAGTCTCTTTAACAATACTGATGCTATGAAACTAGAACTCCCTCTGTCTCTGTCTGGCTGTCTGACTGTCTGTCTGGCTGTCTGTCACTACGGCTACTGAGGCTGCTGCTGTTGTCTTTGGAAAGCACCTAGTCACAGTGCGCGCTCGACTCGTCTCGCTGTGCGTCGTGCCGGCTGGCCCCCGTCTGGTGAGCGTCTGTGCTGGGCAGACAGACCGGAGTGGGGTGAGGGTTGAGTGTGGAGGTGTATGTGAGTGTGTGTGAGTGTGGGGGGTGGTTGTAGGAGGGGGGAATCCCGCCTCTCTGTGTAGCCCTTTTCCAGCACCTCTCTCACACACTCACACTCTCACAGGGGCTAGTGGAGAGACAGAGCCAGCTTACACACTCCCACACACACACAGAATAAAAGAAAAACAAAAAAGCAAAGGCAACAAAAAACTAAATAACTCACACACTCTCAGAGTACACAGGGGATCCAAAACTCTGACAACAAACACAGTCAAAACTGAGCCAGGACACACACACACACACACACACACACACACGGCTCCTTGGAGGCAGTAGCCGCTCACATCCACTGCGCACACACTTACTCACACACAGACGCACACCTCCCAGTAGGCTGGCTAGGTTTGCTTAGCTTCCTGGTCCCCTCGCGGTGTGCACTTTCAACAACTGTCTAAACTCCTGGCAGGGAGACACTGCAGCGCTTGTTACAAGTCCACGGGTCTGGACAAGATCCGAGTCTCTCTCTCTCTCTCTCTTTTCTCTCTCTCTCTCAGGGTAAAAAAAAGCCCAGCTCAGTCTGTCCAGCTGCAGGGGGATCTCAGCGGCAGCAACAGCAGCAGTGGCCTAGAGGCAGAGCGTGGAGCATGTGAAACACTGAACAGAAAAATACAATCACTGATCGGCGAGGCTGGCGGAGCGTCAGCTTAGACTTTGGATTCGACTCCACTCCACACAGCACACAGTCCAGCTCTGTCCCTTTTCCCTCCGCTCCTCTGCTATAGGCTATAATCCCCCCCCCTTCTGTGTAAACCCCCTTCTTTTTCTGTTCCTCCCTCCCTTTCTTTCTCTCTCTCACTCTTGTTCTCTTTCAGATTGACAGCCCAGCTCCGAGCTCTGAGACTGTCTGCTTCCAATCAGTCTAGTGTAGCTCCTATGGTACCTGTCCAGTACTATATATGTCTACCTTTTGTCTCTTCCTCTCTTTCGCTCTCTGTGTCTCTCTCGCTTTCTATTTCTAAGGGCTGTAACTAAAGCAGTAAAGAGCAGAGAGAAGTCCCTCCTAGGCTTCCTTGTGAAGACCGATCAGATGACCTCTGGCTTCCTGTAACGGAGCGATAAAGGTCCCTAGAGTCTGTGGCAGCTCGGCAGTTAATCAGATAGTGGCATACAGTAACAAACTCACTCTACAGCCCCCGATACAAAACAAATAGGACAAAAAATAAACTTGTCCCTTCATATACTACTCTATGAAAATGTATTTGCTATCAAAGTGCTGTCCAACATGAAACGTTTGTAATTGCCAGCCCACAGAATGCTGACTAAAAGCAGTGTTTGTGTGTGTTAAGTCCGTGAAGCGTTGACCGGCAGAAGGGAAGCTATGATTTTCTCTGTAGGGCAGACATGTAGCACTTCCTATGAGCACATGAGAATGTCTGAGAAAACGTTTCACTGGAACATCAGAATGACTGTTCAAGTCCTTACTTCTGTTTCAGAGTGCGAGGTGAGCTGCCTACGCTCCGCTGCCAGAAACCAGCTGTAGCCTCCTTACACAACGCATACAAGCACACACACACAGCAGTGGTCTCCTTGTAATCCAGGTACCAGTTACCTTACAACAAACATGCTGTTTCTCTCTTATCCACACACTTTGTAACTCACACATACAGAGAGACACACACAGGCGCACAAACACACACACACAAGCAGTGTGACAGGAACTGAAACAAAAGCTGTGCTGAGAACCTCGTGGAAAACACCCTGACTGTTTGCCTTCAAGTGATGCAACATACAGAACACACACGCAAACAGAGAGATACTAAGGCAAACAGGCGAACACACACGCACACAGACTTTGACTAAGTTCCAAAGAGAAGGATGATAGAGACACTGAAAAAATAAAATAAAAACACCAATAGAAAAGTCCAATAAGAAGTAAGTAAATTGGATGACAGACCCCGGTGCTCTGTGAAGGCAACTGTTATGAAGCAGCAGTGGTGGCGACACAGCAGAAGCAAGGAGCTACAAGTGTTCTCAGCTCGTCGTGTTCGCCAAAAGGATCGGATTGCAGTCCCTCTTTCTCTCTCTCTCTCTCTGTACTCTTTCCTTCCACACACACTCTCTCTCTCTTTCTCTTCTCCTGAAATCCTTGTGGTTGTCTGTCTGCTTTTATGCCCTTTGACTTCTGCAGTGTTTCCCTTATGAACACCTCCTCTCTCTCCCCCTCTCTCTCTCATTCACTGTCAGCATTTGGTTCACACTGACTCCCTGCACTCTCTCTTTTTCTTTACCAGTGCCCCAGTGCATCGACTCGCTTGTCAGAGCTTGCGGGTGACAAAATGATTAGTGTGAACACTCTGTTCAGCTAAATTCTCCCTTTCTTTATCCTTCACACTCTCTCTCTCTCTCTGTCACTTACACACACATGATTGTTCTCTCTCTTTCTCTTGTTTCTTTCAGGTTCCGTTAGTTCTCTATTAGAGTGGAGAGTTCTCCGCCCAGGAAATGAGGGTAACGGTCTCTCTGTGTAAAACATCTGCAAGTTAAGAAAGAGGCGGGGGTGGGGGGGCTCAGTGTTAGCACATCAGCTATGTCCACTCCAGGAAGCCTGAAGCAATCAAGCACACAAGATAGCTGTAATGAAGTTATGCTAATTATGCTACACACACACACACACACACGCATACACACACACACACACACACACACAACACATGCACACACACACACACACACACACACACACACACACACACTCCTGTTGAACATCAGTCAGCAGCAATCCAACTACTATTGCTTGTCTCACAAAAAAAAAAACAAGAACATTAATACACAACACAAAGACATGCACAAAGTTCACACACACACCTACACACACACAGGATGCCACTCTGTGCTGCTATTCTAAAATCACAACCAAAATCCAAAACACAAAAGATGTAACACTGAATGGTTTCCTCTGTACAGAAACACTTTAAATGGAAGCTTCCTTTTCTCAAAAGAAGGCTGCAAGTAAAAGGATGTTTCATTAGCTCTGTCTTTCGTTTCTTTCTCAGCTCTACATTTGCAAGACCCCCTACAGCAAAGTAACATGCTATGTAAAACATCAATTTCAGGCAAGTCAAAAGACTAATTGCAAAGTATGACACAACTGAAACCAGCTAACCAAATACTAGTGTAAAAAAACAAAACAAAACAAAAAAAAACATCTGTTGTTGTTGTTCTTGTGGACTTACCACCTTGCTGCCTATCAAAGAGTCCCTTTTTGATGGCAAAAGTTCTTCAAAGCAGATTCCTTAAAATGAAGGTTCATAACAATGTTAAGACTTTATAACTTCAAGTCAGGAGTCTTCCGTATCACTTGTGAGATAACTTGAGGAATCCTTCAAATGGACTGATTCCAAACATCCAAGAGTACCCGACACACTGGTGAATGTACTTTGAATAATAGCTATCAGCCATTTGTCTCAATTCCTTCAGGAAGTGTTTGAAATATTTGCCCTGACAACTTGATAACGGCCACGAAAAGTGGTAGACCTACATGTAACATGGTGTGCTCAGAGGTTATGCAATGCGTGCATCCTTATTTAGACTTTTCAGAGAATTATCTTATATTTTCCGCTTCAAAATGAACGATTCATTCCCTAAAGATCTTTGAAATTAAGTCAGTTCCTCATAACAGAGCTTTACTAAGAGAAAATCTTCCATTCAAGTAAACAGTAGCAGATTCTGTCCTGGGCCCATCCTTGAAATGTGGATAAATAATATGAATCGCTGTAATGCCAGACATACCGCAATTTAGTAGAGGCCATAATTAAGTTCAGCAGAATTCTCCACTGTCCACCTAATGCGGCAACATCTGGAGCCTGTCCGCCATCTTGTGGTACGATAGAGTAGCGCTGAAATCCGTCAAATGTGAATTCAGACAAATTTGTATCCAGTGAATTGAACAAAGTAGGCTATGCCTCGCCTAATTGTCACCGTACCTACGCCACGGTTAATTACATTGCTAACAGCAAAGCTTCATAATATGTTATTGCATAGGCATACTTCCTGGAAAAGTGTCTCTATTCTCTCTTCTCTTTAAAATTCCATATTAATTATTGGTTATCTCTCTTTTTTGGACAGCGATGCCTCTCATTAAGATGCCATTCCCATGCCCTCTGTACCTGACATGGGTTTGTTTCCCCCTGGCGTATAGACAGGTGGCACGATTTGCATGTTTCCAACCTGTGTTTGTTGTACACGCACCGGACGTGAGCCGGGGAAAGGCTAGCAGAATTCTCCTGAAATGCCTTGTGATAAGGTGACCAGACCTCTGAGATGAAAATCAGAAACATTCTTCACTTCTATTTCTACAGTCAATATAGCCTAATTAAAATAAGCAATGTTTTAGCTTCAAAACTGGGGGCAAAGTCGGTTTTGTTGTATTTTACTAGGGACAGATAACCAAAGTCGTGGACTGTTCCCGGGAATCGAGATCGTCTGGTCACCCTACCTTGAGAGCCACAAGCATTTGTCTACTAAAAAAAAGTAATAGACCAACAGACATACAGGCCTAGTCTAAACTTTTATATAGCCTACCTCCGTCTATTCCACTATAGCAATGCTTTTACAGTAACACATTACTATATGGGTATGGAGAAAAATTTGCGCTGGAGGGCACAAAATCTGTAATACTATATTTAAATTGTAAGCTAATGGTTGTGGCGTTGACAAATGCAGGCAGGCGTATATAACTGGCCCAAGGATACGTTGGCAGATGATCCGACATCAAAATGTTTGAGGACCTAACACGCCCAAGAGAGATGATCTCTTCGTCTGTTGATGAACTGTTGTAGTTTAGACACTTATTTATATACATATATCAAAGGTATGGCTAAAATCACAAGCTTATATATTATAACTAAACACAAAATACACTGATATAGACGAAGTAGTATATTAAAGACTTACTTGTCCCTTACCACCCTCCTAAAACCCTAAGATCCTTTATACACATATAGGTATGCCCAAATTACTGCTTTCTGCTTTTTTCTTCTGATGTGTGAGCCTGGCCTAATTCACTATTTTCCTCTGTCCACAATTATCTTTGCTGAGTGTCATCCCTGCCTCATTCCGGCGGACTCCTCTCACCCTCCCCTCCTGAGTGGACTACAACCAACACTACGGGAGGCACATGTCACGACAGACTCCCCATCACAGAGGACCTTCCCGGACGCCGATGCCGGGCCCGACTCCCCTTCCTGAGGCTTTGTGATTGACCCCCCCTCACAATGGCGCTGTCAAATGGACCCTTACTGTTACCCCCATGACCCATCTCATTCCTTTGAGTTTGTCACTATGGCCGCTATGGCCGCTGGCCGCTGCTACATTGTCCAGCCATAATTCCTGATAACCACCTATAGACTGACTACCATGTATTGTAAAAGTGGGATAATACTCTATTATGAACTATTATGAACCTTACCTATAACCATAGGCAACTTATAGTCATGGTTACTACTGATTGTAATTTTTCTCCATGACCCCTGGCAGT
This sequence comes from Tenualosa thibaudeaui, assembly GCA_027481765.1. Lineage (NCBI taxonomy): Eukaryota > Metazoa > Chordata > Actinopteri > Clupeiformes > Clupeidae > Tenualosa > Tenualosa thibaudeaui. The sequence goes on along the minus strand of JAIFZK010000130.1, from coordinate 1,042,019 downwards.
TGGGTTAGCCCCTTGAGTCGTGGATCTGCCCAAGGTTTCTTCCTAGATTAACTGAACATAAGGGAGTTTTTCCGTTCCCCTGTTGCTCTTGGGTGCTCCTTCTGTGAAGCGCCACGAGACAATACTATTGTAAAAGGCGCTGTATAAATAAAACTGAATTGAATTGAAGTAGCAAACTTTACCTTTTACTCCAGAATAGAGAATCTGTTGTCTTTAAAGTCATCGGTCGGGTCAAGAAACACAGAGCAAGGTGAAACACACACTAACCCAGGGCAGTGGGCTGCCTTGACCTATACTGATTTGACAGCAATTACTTTGTGTAGGCCTACAGCTGGATTTGGGAGCCTGAGGATGTGGGGCAACCAAACTGTATCATGCGTAGCCGTCTGGCCAATCAACCCGGTACCGCCTGGTGTTGCCAGGTCGTGTGGTTTTCTGCGAATTTGGGAAAAGGTTTTGAAGATGGTTCGCCTCTCCCAGAGAAGAGTCCGACAGGGTGGAGAGATCACAGCTATAAAGTACTCAAATTTGAATTTCTCTAAATTTAAAACAATATGTTATATTGTTTGAAATGACATCGTTTAATATGTATATATATTATAATCATTTAGGTTGACCTACAGTGTGTAATCACTAGCATAAGTTCTCCTGTGCAGCACTATGGGATACAATTGGTTCAAATGCCATTCAAGAGCCTGTGTTTTGGTGGGCTTCCTTGCCTTCGCTATTGATTGTTAATCACATGGCAACTCAACCCATTCTTGGATTACGCGAGCCACCTGAGTTTGCGCTCGAACAGTGGCTAGAACAGAGTCAGAGAAGAAGTACCTTTCGAAATAATATACCTCATAACGTAAGGCAAGCAGGTTATTGTACTGTCTAATGGTTATGTTCCCGACTTCGTTTGTTTTGCCCAGCGACTGGGTATGGTTACCAAGGACGCAGGACTGGAGACGCACAAGACTGTGGAATTAATCCCACGACAAAAGCAAGATGTAGATCTGGGCTATCAAGTGCGCACTTGAGTGAATGTTGCCTTAATGTTAACCTCTGGGCAATTAACCAGACGTCTTCGTGCCCTATGTCAGTGAGAACTTTGAAGGAAATGAGAATTAAGCGACGCAAGCGGGGACAGATAGCAAGAAAACGCCGGACGCACACTCGAATGTAGACTTGGAGAGGGAGTGAGGTAAATTATATATTTTATTTGACATAATTTTACACAAGTATGCCAGCGTGAATGAAAAATCGTGGGGTACCATGAGTCTCGTCTTATTTTATGTAACCATCAGACAAAACCCGAACTATAGTCGCCAGTCCAATGGAGAAGTATGAGAAGTTGGCTAAAATAGGAGAGGGGTCCTACGGCGTTGTTTTTAAGTGCCGCCACCGAGAAACAGGACAGATCGTGGCCATTAAAAAGTTTGTGGAGTCAGAAGACGACCCGGTCATCAAGAAGATCGCTCTGAGAGAGATTCGTATGCTAAAGGTGAGGAGATACATCACACAAATATGACTGCCTGTTCTCTCTCTCTTTCTCTCTCTCTCTCTCTCCCTCTCTCTCTCTCTCTCACACACACACACAAGCTTGACTGCTGGGTTTGCTGTGGACTCTTGCAGCAGCTGAAACATGTGAACCTGGTCAACCTGCTAGAGGTCTTCAGAAGGAAGAGACGCCTGCATCTTGTCTTTGAGTTCTGTGAGCAAACTGTTCTCAATGAGCTGGACAAACACCCTAGAGGGTACGTGTGTATGTGTGCATATCGTGTGTGTTTATGCATATTGACTGTCAACCTCTGACAACCTCAACTGTCTTTCAGTCTTTACTGTTCTCTGTGTTTTTCAGCTTCATAAGCTAAGTCAGTAAAAATCTGTAACTGTTCCAGTTCCAGAATACATGCCATTGGGTTGGTTAATGGCTATCAGACTGGCCTGTTTTGTTTTTTTGTTCCACAATGCAATGAAAGTAAACCTAAATAGGCTACAATTAATCAGTAGCTATGAAATAGGAGGCAAATCATTGGCTAAAGTTCCCCTCATCACTTTTTGTGTGTTTCTTTGTCACACAAACACACATGCTGAACACACACAAGCACACACACTCCTGTTTCTCTCTTGTCCTTGGCTTCACTAACTCCTTAATTCCACATGTGCTTTAACTTGACCTCATGACTAAGCCAGACCACATGCACCCCATGCCAAAGCAAAGAGTGAAGGGTGAAAAGGTACTTCACTCTCTTGTTGACAAGCAAGCCTGTTGCTACTGGACAGACCAAGGCATTTAAGCAACTGAGTGGGTGGCAATGAAGAATGTTGGACACAAAAGAAGTCCTGGGTGAAAAAAAGGAGTTGGCATGTATTTGAGCTGATATCATTCCTGTCTTTTATCCTCTTTTCACTCACTTCTCTGAGCTTAAGAGTATTGGCCCAGGATGCCGCAGTGTGTGAGATCTAATACTGTGAAGTAGCATGCTGTGCAGGACTTCAACAGAGTCGCCCTGGGATGATTGTGTTCACTTTATTTCCCACAATCCTCAGCGGTGCAGCAGTAACCCTAGAAGCTCCTTGAAAACAAAGGTGCTCGTTGCCGAGGGAGGCTGTGTCCTGTCATCGTCATGGCAACAAGGGCGCCCTTTTAATGCGTTGCCCTGCGCCGTAAATGCAGCAGGAGCATACAGAGCACAACACACACACACTCACAGACAAACAAAACTAGTTGGCGAACTCATTAGCTATGACGTGAGATTTGTCTCTGTCCAGTTGTCCTGACAAAAGAAAGTCTTTGTCCTTATGTCTTCTCCATGTGTGTTTTTTCCCTGCACAGGGTTCCAGAGGTGCAGCTGAAAAGTATAGTGTGGCAGACACTTCAGGCAGTCAACTTCTGCCACAAGCACAACGTTAGTATCGACTAGTATAGTCTCTCTTTGTATATTGCACAATGACAGTTTCTAAAAAAAGGGGGGGGGGTGTTGAAAGGTGCTCAGTCATCCTGGACAATGATAGCTATTGCATTACCTAATCAAGGCACCATTCTTACTTCTCTTCTCCATGTAGAGCAGGGTTGCTGAGTTGTGACTCCAGAGACTAGATTTCTAACCTCCTGACGGCCAGATTTTTTGAGGTTAGCGGCAGAGTTTACACAAGTTGTCAAAACATGCCACCGGCCATGGATACAGATCTGAAAGGAGATCCCTCATTTGTCAATGGCATAAGAGAGCTCTTGTTGCACTAAGTACTGAGAAAGTTCTCTCCAGTCCTCTCAGACTCTAGTAGTTAGTATGTCACTGAGAAAATACCCAAGTTAGTATGCAGATGAGAAAAAACCCTAGTTAGCATAAACTGTAACTGAGAAAGAACTCTAGTTAGTATCGAGCTGAGAAAGGACTCTAGTTGGTATGGAGCTGAGAAAGGACTATAGGAACTATGCAAATTAGTTGTAAAATGACTACTGGCCTGGGAGTAGTTTGCATAAAGGTATCGTAATAATTGGGAATAATCATCTATTTTGAGATTAGCTGTATGATGTGAAAACCACTTGTATGCATTTTTTGCTTTCACTGTTGGATGTGTGTGGATGGATTTGTTTCTATCTGCATGCACATGTTTGTGTATTTCATGTCTGCATCAACTGTGCTTGTCTAATCTTGTGTACCCATTTCTACCCGTGTGTGTGTGTCTACCAGTGCATCCATCGAGATGTGAAGCCAGAGAACATCCTGTTGACCAAGACTGGAGTCATCAAGCTGTGTGACTTTGGCTTTGCTCGCATCCTAAGTGGGTCACCTGCGCATGACACCAACCTCTCTCACACGCACACACACACACACAAACATCCCCTAATTATAAACACTAATTCCATCATTATACACCCCCAACACATACATTACCTTCTCATAAACACCAGCACACCATCCCCCTAAACACAAACACATACCTCACCTCTTTCATCCCTGCCATTCACACCCCATTAGACTCCACGTCTCCACCAATGAACTATTTATCACACCATCTCCATCTCTCCATTTCTTCTCTATCCTTGTTCTCTCTTTCCCTTTGTTCTTTTTCTCTTTCATGCACTCTGTCTCTTCTCCTTACCCTGCTCACATTCAAAGCTTTGTGTGTGTACGTGTGCGTGTGTATAAGAGGTCACGCTCACCACTTCTCTGTTTACGCACCCCTCCTTCCCTTGTGCGTACAATGTCAGTGTATTGTTACCATAAGCCTAACGTGCTCCATCAATCAACGTCGCCTTGTAATCCTCTCTGTGCAATATGCATGTGTGCTGCTCAAATTTGGCGTTTTGTTTGTGTGTGTATGGGTGTAAGTCTATTTGTGTTTGTTTGCATGCATGTGTGTGTGTGTGAGAGAGAGAATATTCATCTAAGCATGTGTCTGTTCGTGTGTACTAGCCGGGCCAGGGGATGACTACACGGACTACGTAGCGACTCGCTGGTACCGCTCTCCAGAGCTACTGGTAGGTGACACCCAGTATGGCCCGCCGGTGGACGTCTGGGCCCTGGGCTGTGTCTTTGCCGAGCTGCTCAATGGAAACCCGCTCTGGCCCGGCCGTTCTGATGTTGACCAGCTTTACCTCATCCGCCGCACACTGGGTACGTGGAGGGGGTCTCAGATGGAAAGCTGTGTCATTAGAAAGTGCTAGTGACCCAAAGGAAAATATTTTTATATTTATTGTTTCTTGCAAGTGACAAGTCTAACAGGGTTCTAAGAGAAACAACGTAAAACTAAGTGATTCCTTAACGTCCCCCTCCTTTGGAGAAATAGACAAGCATGGCCAATAAATTTGACAGATTTTTTAATTATGCACAGTAGTTCTTGTCACTGGTCTGTGGCTTCATGCCGTAATTTTCCACTGAAAGACTACTAGCAATCCAGTTAAACTTTGACCTTTGACCTATGTACCTCCTGTAGGTGACTTGATCCCACGTCATCAGCAGGTGTTCCGCTCCAATGTCTTCTTCAGCGGAGTCAGCATCCCCGAGCCGGATACCATGGTAGCGCATACCGCATTACACCTCAGAGCAGAGTTCTGTGTGTGTGCGTCTCCTTCTGTGTGTGTGTGTGTGTGTGTGTGTGTGTGTGTGTGTGTGTGCACGTAAGGGAGAGAGAGAGAGAGAAAGAGAGTTTGAGAGAGAGTAGATCAGTTGGCAGGAATTTAATTGACATCTGATGCGAACCCTCACAGTAGTCTGTTTAAAGGCCTTCTGTCTCGGTTTCAGCATGGAAAAGAAGTGGTATAGTTGGATGGACCTCATGCCTACACACAAAGAACCAAAGTACAAAATTCCCCTCAAGATTTCAGATTAACATCTTTCTTTGTAAATGATGGTCCACTAGTAGCTTACAGTTCAGTATGTGATGTTACTCAGATGTAGAAAAATTTTGGCATTTGGTTACGACAAAAAAGTTTTTCTTATAAAGAATATTGAGCCTCATTCACCAAAATTTTCTAAAATTTGTTTTTAAGAGGGTCCCTATGAACACTGAATATGATCAGATAAGGAAACATTGGTGAATGTCAGAATGCAATCAATGGAAAATTCTGTACTGTCCTGAGGAGCTGTATGTAGTCAGATAAACTAATAAGGCTGTTTGTGTGATCCCTAGGAGCCACTGGAGAAGAGGTTCCAGGGAGTGTCCCCTCAAGCCCTCACTGTTATGAAGGTGAGTACCCAGTATCACACATATGTATGTATGTGTGTGTGTTTGTGTGTGTGTGTATGGGAGAGAGAGTGATCATCAGTGATCTTCTTTAACCGAGTGATGTAAAGCAGAATTAAACAAAATTAAAATATACATTTCTGTTTTGTACACACTGTCTGGTATCTGTGTATGAAAAAGCCCAAATCATCAGAGATGTTACTGAAATAAGTGAGTTGAGACATTAAAATACATCTGCATTTCTGTGTGTGGGTGTGTGCAGTCGTGTCTTGTGATGGATCCGTCTCTGCGGCTATCGTGTGAGGAGCTCTTGGAGTTGCCCTACTTCCAGGAGGATGGGACTGCAGCTGTGGCCCGTGAGGGGGAGAGGACTGGCCGACGGCACGAGAAGGGATCTCGCCGGAAGGCAGTAGGGGTACGACACCCTGACACTTAACCACTACCTATGGTCCTATGTCCTAATTCACTGCTTATGGCTCTGGCCCTATGTCCTAATTCACTTAACCACTGCCTATGGCCCTATCTCCTAATTCACTTAACCACTGCCTATGGCCCTATGGCCCTATGATCTAATTCACTTTCTTGACTTTAACTTTGTCATTTCAGTCTTTTTCTTTTTCTGTCTCTATACTTAGCTCCAAAAAAGCACAAATTTAAAATGATTTTGATGGATTTAAAGACACTCAATTAGGACCATCTTAGGAGTGTAAAGTACTAGAGTAAATCACACTTAAACCTGCTATACTCAGTAGGCTACCTGTAATGCCAATGTAATGTGAGTATATGGTAGATTCTTTCATCACTTTCAGCAAAATCACTTTCCTGCTTTGTTAGCATTCACCCTATTTTTCATCTCTCTCTCTCTCTTTCTCTCTCTCTCTCTCTCTCTTTCTCTTTGTCTTTCAGCCCCAGTACTTACCACAGCTTGCAGGGAGCAACGTGTCACCTGCACCTGAGTACAAGAAGCAGGTCAAACCCAAATATGACCACCACCTACCCAACATCTAAAGAGAAGATGAAGAGAGAGAGAGACAGAGAGAGAGAGAGAGAGAGAGAGAGAAAGGATACAGTAGAGAACATTCTGTGCTGCACAGCTTAGAGGAATGAAAGTGAGGAGAGGAGTGTACATTTCACTGATTGGATGCTTGCGTTGGGGCTGTGAGTGCACTTACAGGAGGATGCACTGTAAGTGGGGGCATGTGTATCATTACAGAGTAAAGAGAGTCATGAAAGGTTAGAAGCGCTACGCTAGCGTTAACAAAACTGTAGGAGGCCACTGTCACAAGACATGGGGAATGTAAGTAACATGAATAACACAATTTCAAAGTAGTAGAAACTATACAAAATAACAAAATTAATAGAATAACATTGTGGATAGATTCCTATCAGCCAACAACTATGTCAGTAATATGCACAACTCACCAGGGTTTATTGGATATTTGCTGTTACTGAGTGTTGAAGTGTTTCCAATTCTAACTGAATGTGACAATTACCATGTGTTGGTACCACTATAACTAGATGAGTTGTATAAAGGTTCCATAGAGTTCCATGTAAGACGTGAGTTATACACAGCATTTTGGTTCTATTTATGACTGAATGGCCTGTGGTTCCACTTGTGATGAGCTAACTGTGCAGGTTCTGTGTCATAGGTTGTCTGGTTCTATGTCATCTGTAAGCACAGGTTTCGGAGCAGGCTTCACTCAGTCTCTCTTCTCGGATGCTGAGAGTGCTGGCCTGGATCCATCAGATAACTAATGAAATAACAAAGAAGTTGCACTTTGCGTAACTATTTTCTTATGTGCAGATAAATGTAGCCTGTGGGTTTTTGGGGTTATTGATTTAAGTGATACGTTTATTTTTATTTTTATTTAGTTTATTTACCTTAACAATATGAATATTAAAATGTTAAAGAGAACAATATGTATATGAAAAACAAAACACTTACCTGTTATTGGCCAATCAGAGTTGGGGTTGGAGATTGAGAGGAAACAGGAAGTGGTGGTAGAGAGTAGGAGAGTGAGCAGGAGAGAACACAAACACTGAGCAAGATCTAGGAAAACCTGTATTTGGGGCACTGTGGCACTGTGGATTAGAGGCAGCAATAACTAAAGTGGAAAAGTGGGCAGATGAGTGGTGTTTTAGGTTGTCAGTCTTTCAAACACAAGTGATTTGCTTTTCAAGGAAGCAGAACTACTCCTTTTTCTCTAAAGTTATATGGTCATCATCTGGAGCAAGTCAAGACAATTTGATTTCTTTGTGTATGGTTTGATGAGAAACTGACATGGAAAGCTCACTTGGACAAAACGAAAAGCAAATGTAAAAAGATACTTAACATTCTACTTTGTTTGTCAGGACAAACATGGGGAGCAAGCAGGGCATCCTAATAAATATATACCGGGAGTTCTGTTTTTGATTATGGTTGTGTCGCAGATATGTCTGCAGCAGAGTCAAACACCAAAGTATTCCCTCCCCAGTACCATCCTTGCAGGAGGAAATGGATGAAATGCCATTGAGTCTTAGAAGAGTGCAACTGATGTTAAGCAATTGGTTTAATGTTAAAGGGCAATATGATGACTATCCAACAAAGGATGTTTTGAAAGATTGCTGGGAACATGATAAGACCAATTTTAAAAGCTTTGGGTGGATAGGTGATGCTAAGGCAGAGAGTATAGGGTTACACCAGCTGCAGCACAGTCTCCTGTCCCTCTGTCTCCTATTCAGTCATGGGTTTTCCCCTACCATTAGTAGCTGTTGGTATTCACCTAGAAGTCAAAAAGAAACAAAAGGAGGTGTCAATTAAGGATGTTGTACAGAAGTAATTGCATTCACATTTCTCATTCCACACACTCATATTTATGGATGGCACGAGAGATTGTGCCATTGAAAGGTTGTGCTGGTTCAGCGCTACACATACAATCAGCATCTGAGTATCAAGTAAAGGATAAGTGACAACATGTCAGTATATACTACAGATCTGGTCGCAATCTTGTTGGCAATAGATTGGTTTAAAGGAAACATTTTTTTAACCCTGTAATAGGCAAATCTCAGACACATATTCAGCACTCCAAAGTATCTAGTCTAGCATAAAATATTATAGCATACATTATTATTAGCATTAATAAAATATGAATGTCATTGTATAAGCTAGAATTAATGGGAGTGTCAATCCATTTTCTGTGGGTACCTGCTAATGTTGGTGTGGAAAGGAATGAGCAGTTGGACAAACTAGCTAAGCAAACCTAACAACAGAAAGACACTGACTTACAGATCCCAGTAAGGCAGAGACAAAGGTTTACATCAAGAATTATTACAAATCTATATGGCAGGAATATTGGGATGGTAACGAAAAAGGGAGACGTTTATCCAATGTTCAAAAAGAAGTTCGCAAAGTAAGAATAGAGAGAAGAAGAGACGAAAGTATAATTACACAGTTAAAATAAACAGTGAATGTTTCCTTCTGCAAGGCTACCGAGAGCAATCACAAATCAAACTCATAACACTATTTATTATTTTATATATTATATTAATTACACTTGACAATCATCAATCAATCAAGCCATTTCTAGCCATTAACTGCATTTAAGTGCTGTCGGTCTGAAGCCAAACCTTTTTCTTGTCCCGGTAGACCAAGCTGCTGATGCGGCCTTCTATTTCAATGGGAAGCTCTTGCCTTTAGTGGAGTTGAAGGCTATTTGAGATCAGAGCAGATTAATTCATGTTTTGTGGGGTACACCAGTCAGTGGCTTTGCTCATTGTAGTTTCTGTAACAGTAGTATATGTATACACAATTTTAAGTAAATAGTTAAACTTTATATTTAGTGCATATGTTGTATGCCACTTTTTATCGTTAAAAATGTTTAATGCATACTGATTCTGATGCAAATCCAGGTACGTAATTAAGAACACTCATACAAATAAGCCTTTTCATACTCTCACTTTTAAAACCATATAAAAATTTAAATAATCCCTTGAGATTGACAATACATGTTTCAAATACTTTAACATTTGTGTTGTTAGATTCTGTAAAAAAAGGTTTAAAAATGGAGTTTAATTTTGAAGGGTTACACCAGGCAAATGGCACTCATTCAGTAGAATTACCCATTTCACTTGGGTAAATCATACCATGTCAACTTGGAACACTGAATTTAAACGGGTAAAGGGTAATAATTCTAAAAAGGTTAAAACCCATTTGAGACATATAATTCATGAAAAGTATTTACAGTAGAAGATAATACGTTAAAAAAGAGACAGGATTTCGAGATTTAATCATCAGTTTGACACTGACAAGTTATAGGTTTATTGAAGGTAGCCTATTGCTATGCTTAGCAATTTTATGTTTAGTTCTAACAGTAGCATTTTAAGTGATTCCAAGTTACCTAAACTAGTGCATTAGTTCACTCAAGAGACAGAGAGAGAGGGTTGGGGGGAATCGGGGAACACTCCAACACACAGCCAGGCCAGCTAGGGAGAGCTACATTAAAACATAAAGATATGCAAAGTGTGGCTTCTTTGCTTTGTTATTTCTCTGTCCATGTCATGTGTGCTGTAATGTTTGGTGGAAGTTGGTACCAGGGTAGAGCTTAAGCTATGCTGGACATCTGCCGGTTGTCCACCACTCCCAAGGGAGTAACATGACAGAAGGCATAAATTAGAGGCATCAGACACTGGCATCTAATATGCATGAGGAGACAGACATTTATTATTAACCAAAGCAAATGCACTTTCACTGAACAAACACTGAACAAGATTTTTTGGAGAAACTAAATGTGTGGATTTGTTTTTATTTGTAAAAAATATATGCATAGATGAGGAATACAGTGTTGTCACATTCATAAAATAAAAGCTAAAGGCTAAAGAGTATTTGTGTCTACAATCAAGACACTGTGAGAAAAAGTGAGCATTTAAAGCAGTCTGTTATTGGCCACAAAACATATTGGCCTTCTAATCAGCTCAGTCATCATTAAACAATTTATTGCTGGTTCATTATTTCATTATTTTTTCACAGCATGTTGCATGCTGTCACGTTTTGCGATGGGTCATTATGTCAGTATGACTTTGTCTGTGACAGGTGAGATGGTAGACTGCATTACACCAATATGACTGATGACCAAAGACATTCTTGAAGGTATAGTATAAAACTGTTGGGTCCTCCTGACACTTGACTACTCCTTGCTTCCCACTATTATATTGCAGACTTGAGACCAATGCATACATTACTGTACGTTGTAGGCTAGGCACACAATAGGCCTTTTATCCCATTGGCGCACTGAGTCATGTGCTAATGCCATCAGCAAACTTGGAAACAAACAAAGTTAAGGTAATAGATATGCCAAAGGTATGAGCAGTCAACAGAGGAAGCATTTCTGTTGTCAAGGAAACTTTTGTGTGCACATATGCATCATGTCTAGATGATATACCTGCATCTCAATAACGCATCAGGGCATAGTGTTTTCTTATCAGTTTTAATTATACTAATGATAACCAACTAATGATAACATGACACGAGTCTTAAAATATTTAAACATTTTCATAATAAAAAATCACTGAATTCACCTTTAATGCAAGACACAGATGTACATAGTACATAGACCTTTCTAAGATGTGGGACAAAATTGGTTTTATTTAATAAAACAAGCATGTTTGATCTCATTTGATCCAAAAGATTGTTACAATTTAATTACATGAGAGTAGATTGTTAAACATTAACACAAGAGGCCTTAACAAGTACACTGTACGAACATGCTGGCATGCAGTACTGATGTTGATCACCGGGGTGTGATAATGAGTTGGTACTGAGCAGGGACTTTGACAAAACTGCTGAACTCTGCCTTTGTGTTAAGACTGGATGGTCCTCCAGGGGTGCTGAGGTGGAACTGCTGTACTATGGACACCAGGAAAAGCAGGAGCTCCATCCGTGCCAGTGACTCTCCCACACATGAACGCTTACCTGACACACACACACACACACAAAGTAAGAATTTTATATATATATATTTAAAGCTGCTATGTGACATTTTCATGGAAAAGTTTTGTTTTTCCAGTAGTCTTGAACACCGCTTTGCATTCACTTGCATACATGACAGCAGAACATCATATTACTGAATCGGAGAGCTGGCCTGGCACTACTTGATTTGTATCCAAACATTAGAGAATATCTGAACATGGTGCTTAGGCATATTCGTAAGTTATTCTTGGTTGTTTTGATATGACACTACTCATGGTACATTGAGTCTAAGCACAGACGCTCACACACAGCATATTTTTTTTTCAGAATTGCATAATTGCTCTTCCTACCTGCAGAAAAGGGAATGAATGCTGGGTTCCTCTTGAAGTTGCCGTTTTGGTCCAGGAAGTGTTCAGGGTTAAAGGTCCATGCTTTCTCCCAGTGCTTCTCATCTCTGAGCACAGAGTGCAGCAGGGGAATGATCACCGTGTCCTGTAAAGGGGACAGAGGTCATAATTTAGGAAGTGTCATATAGAAGTATGATTTGTATGATTTAGTTCCAGCATATCAGTTAGCCTGGCTCGGCCTGCCTAACATGTCCACTAATTTTCATCCTACAGAGCTACTCCTCACAAAGTGAACAAGTCTGGTAAAGGCCTATAAATCAGTGGTCCCTAATATCCAGTACCCCTTTAGAATTATTATTTAATGATTGAGGCTTTATATGATCATAAATGATAACACAATTCAGTGTCAAACAAAGAAAAAGTGCCACTGAGGTGTTGCCTCGATAACCCACCTCAGGAATGATATAGCCCCTGAATGAGATATTTTTTAAGGCATAGTGGGACACACTAAGGGGTGCAAAGTCCATGCAGTGCTGCACTTCATGGATGACAGCATCAGTGAAGGGGAGGGACTTCCTGTCCTCCTTTCGCGGGATGCCGTGTTGGCCAAGGACTGTGTCAATAGATGCACCAGTAGGTGGTGTATATTTTGGAAACTTGTGTGCAACTTTGCCTTGTTGTGTATATGTGTGTATGTGTGTGTGTGTGTGTGTGTGTGTGTGTGTGTGTGTGCATGCAAGTGTTCATAAGTACCTTGAATATCTGGGTGCTTAATAAGCAACATGAAGGCATATCGGATGGTGGTGCTGGTAGACTCTGTTCCAACCATGAAGAGATTCAGGACTGTAGCTATCATGTTATCATAGACAAATTCAGATTCAGGCAGGTCCTTCTCCTAACAGGAGGCAAGTCTATCATCATGAGTTGATGGGGGAAGGGAATCTAATGTTACATACATACAGTAACTAACTGGTAGAAGATATCTGGTGCTGCTTTTGGCTACACAAATAGAATACTTAACTAGTTTTATGCACCTCATATACAGACTATATAATCCAGAATAAAAATGTTATATATTAGAAATAATGTGCCATCTTGTTCTCAAGAAACTAACCTCGTGGAGTCTGATGAGGAAACAGTCAATGTAGTCTCTGGGGTTATCTGGGTCTGGGTCTCCTCATGCTGGTGGATCTTCTCTATGATAAAGGCCCTAAGCTTCTCCATCTGCTTGAAGGTGTTGTGGTGAGGGCCAGGGAGGTGATCCATCATCTTGGGGAAGAGGTTGTACATCTGTGCAGGAATGAGTATACCAGCGGAATGGATGAATTGACCTACTAGCATCCTTGTGCATACATGTAGATTGAATCTATTGATCTATTGTTATTGATGTAATAGTAGCAGTTGTAAATGTGAGATGATGAGGAAAAGGCAGACCAGCAGCAATAGTTGCTGATGTCTTTACCTGTCCCATGTGTGCTTGTGCTTGCAAAGCGTATTGTGGCTGCGATGATGTGCAGGAGACGCAGGAAGTTGGCGTCGTTGTAGCTGAAGCGCTCCCCAAACAATTTGGCACAGATCATGTTGGAGACGGCACGGCTCAGGAAGAACATGGGGTCGAATGGAGCCGCTGGAGGGAGAATTTAGGTGATGCAACCCCACAAATGCATGGACACTTGCTGGTCTCTCTCTCTATCTTTCTCTCTCCCTCTCTATTTCTGCTCCAAAACTTTGGAATACCATTCCTCCTCCACACATCAAATCCTCCCCTACAATTGCCTTTTTTAATCCAATTTTAAGACCTAATTTTTCTTGCCTTTGCTCTTGCTTTTAAGTGAGACTGATGTCTGGTTTTATTTTATTTACATACGTATCACTAACAACCAAACATAATTCTTGTGTAAATTCATGGTCTATGTCATTCTGTGTTATTATTGTGCTTGTTAAGACTCCTTAGCTAACTTTTTGTGAAGCACTTTGGCTCAACACCTGTTGTTTTTAAATGTGCTATATAAATAAATGACTTTAGTTGACACTTATTCCTTCATTAAATCATTCATTCATTCATTCATTTGTGTACTCTGTGAAATGGGGATAATTATGTTACTTTCAGCACTCACCATATCCTTTGAAAAATCTATTGATGAACGGCACTTGTGCCCTTCCTGCAAAGTCATCTGCCTGGTCCACCAGAGCCTCCTTGACTGTCTGGTATCCACTCAGAACCACACAGCGTCGCGGTCCTAGATGCACAGTCATGACTGGCCCATATTGCTTACTCCACTTCAAACAAACAGGCCAGGTTTTCAGGGTTCTCAAGGTTGTTACTAATAATGTTTAATTATCAAACATTATGAACAGGATAGCAGATGATGGTTAAGTGATAAACTATGGTCAACTATGGTCAGGATATAGTACATTCACCAAGAGTATACGCACAAGCACAAAATAAATAGACCTTACCTTTAAGAAGATCGTAAATGGTGCTCTCTTGTCCACCTGGGGCAGATTTCCCAGCATGGGTAGTCCAGTGGGGCCTGGGGGCAGTAGAAGCCTCTGAGCTCCCCTCCTCCTCCAGACCAGGAGCAGCAGGAGCAACACCAGGCTAGCTAAAAGCAGCAGCATGCTGGACCCAGAAATGGTACTCTTCCACTAAGATTTGTGACTTCTGTCAAAAGGATCTCTACAAACTTTTCAAAGTCACCTTCATCACTCTCTTGCTCCTTCCTTTGCTTTTTTCACTTCACCCCTCTCTTTTGGCTTTCTGTCTTACACCTTTCTGTGCTTGTGTTAATCTTAATCTATTTCTATGTTTCTGTCTCCAACTATTTGCTTGTACTACTTGTTTGCTTGCCCCTCTTTTCCTACTGAGTGTTGACATGCGTTGACAGTACTGACAAGGGCAAAATTAACTGGGGCAGGAGTGGGTTTATGGCCTTTTGGATTTTGAGCTCTGTCTGGTCTGCACAAGTTCTGAATACTGAATACCTCTGCCTTTCTTTCATGTAGATTATCCATTTTAATCTACTCAATAATATGCCTTCACTCTTTGTGCACAGGCTGACTAAACTCTAGCTGTGCAGAGGTTAGATGTCACAAAACCTGAGGTTGAAATTGTAGACCTGAAGGTGAAATTGTAACATACTCTGGAGTGCTGTGGAATATGTGGTTGTTGTTATCAGCTTTGTTTGCAGAAGTGTTGAATAACTGAAGGTTATGGGGGATGTTGGGATTGGCATTTGGATTATTTGATCTGAGTCAAATGTAGGCTATTCTGGGATCCAAAATCTTGCAAGATAAAAAGAGTACAGCCCAAACTAGCAATCAGTCAGACCTACCATAGACACAGAGGGAGGAAAGCTAGCAGTGGGTTTCGCTGTCTATATACTGCTGTTTGTGCTGCAGACTGCTGCCCTGAGACCTCCACCTTTTATTCCACTGGCAAGCAATGACGTGGTAATACATTCAGGAAACTGATGCCAATACAGCTACAATCATGACCTCCTATACACTTTGACAGAATATCAAATAAATGATGCATAAATGATCTTGCTGTGAATGTCTTTATTGTTTTCTAGGAAATCCGAGCTTGCAGGGCCTGAACCCTAAACACCACTGACTGCACCTTAAATGCACATGTCAGGCATAGGCCTATTCAAGCCTTTACACAGTGTTTGTTATAATCCAGACATCTTTTATGATCCCAGAATTTCTCAAAAGGTGGTTGCATTTCATTACAGGTCGAGAGACAGTTTCCTGTAGGCTACAAGAATTAGGATTCATTTTTTTTGCATGAACATAAGCTTAATTAATCAATGTCTGAGAAACAGGCCCTAGGAGATACCTAGTTTCTTTCATTGTGTTGTAGCTTGAATGTTATCCTGTCTTGTAAGTCGCTTTGGATAAAAGCGTCTGCTAAATGCATGAATGTAAATGTAAAATGTAAATGTCTTGTTGTCAAACTTGCACTTTAACTGTCATTTAAATTATATTAAGTTCAATATGGTTTTCTGATTATCTGATGTACACATTCCCAGATAATCAATAGCCTATATCTTGCAACATGGCAAGTTTAATTACTAGTTTTCAGTGTTTTCTGGTTTTGGTAGAGGTAGCTCAGCCAGACAGAGATATTTCATGACAATTTTCATTACACAAGTAAAACACTTAGCCAGTTAAATGTACATAATGCACTTTACCTGAACATACAGTATCTGTCAAAAACTTGCCAAGAGGCTAACCTGGCTGAGTCTGATGAGGAAACAGTCAATATAGTATATGGGGTTATCTGGATCCAAAGTCTCCTCATGCTGGTGGATCTTCTCAGTAATAAAAGCTTTAAGCTCCTCCAACTGCTTGAAAAAAGTATGATGGGGGCCAGGGATGTGATACATGAACTTAGGGAAGAAGTTGTACAACTGTGGAGGCATGTGAGAAGAAAAGACAAATAGACAGTGGAAACAGGCTGATGACATTTATGGCATTAAATATTTACCCTTCCATTTTGCATTCGGGGTGATTCTCTGTTATAGATGTGATGGAATATGAGCAAATATAGCATCATTTAACATTCATTTTTTTTAAGTTGAGCCAAAAATAGCAAACACAGCATACCACAGCATTTCACTGGTGTTATGGATGTGGCTACCACATTAGCAAACCCAAATTGCGCTTGAATGGTAGCCCAACATTTGTGTGTGTTGCTCTCTTGCAATGCTGCTAATACATAAGGTAGTTGAAGTAATGTAATAATGGCAACTTATACAGTGGTAAAAATAGCAAAAAGATGATTGATTTGTTTATTGATTGATTGAAGATGACAAGGAAGTGCAGCAGGATTGGCTTTACCTGACCCCATGAACTGCTTTCTAGACGTTGTCCGGCCTGCTGTCACAGAAAAGAGTGAGTCGGACCCAAAAGCGTCACGTAACAACAGTTTATTTAGGGAAAAGGGTAAAGGGAGTGTGTGGATGCTCTTCGAATGCAAGGTCGGGTAACCGGGACTGGGGAGCAGAGCCTAAGTCGTAGACAGGCAGCGGGTCGGGAGTCGGGGCGGGGGAGCTGAGCGTAGGTCGAGGACAGGCGGTGGTCGAACCCAGGGGCTGGAGAGCAGAGCGGAGGTCGTAGACAGGCAGGGGTCAATACCAGGGCTGGAGAGCAGAGCGGAGGTCGTGGACAGGCAGAGGTCTAAACCAGGGACAGGAGAGCAGAGTAGAGGTTGAGTCGGTCCGGGGTCGTCAGCGGGAAGGCAATCGATCAGGAGACGGAAGACAGAGAACAAAGACAGGCAGGGAAACAGGACGGAGACACAGGAGCAGGCAGATGACAGAAACACAGGAACAGATACAGGAGTCAGGGTCTTTAAATGCTTGCCTTGCGTGAGTAGCAGTAGGTTCGCGGACGGTCTGACAGAGAACACTGGGAGACAAGGGATTAAATACACAGTAGCAGCAAAAGGTGAGCACATAATGATTCAATCAGAAAACATGAGTGAGTGGGAGGGGCAAGTGATCAGGGGGAAACCGGGTGAAACTGACAGGGAGGCATGACACCTGCATGATTTGAAGCAAACACAGCATTCTCTCTCTCTCTCTCTCTCTCTCACACACACACACACACACACTTAGACCATCACACATGCCCTCGCAGACATGTAGACACACACTCACTCACTCTCTCTCTATCTGTCAATCTCTGCCTACCTCTCTCTCACTCCTACACACACACACACACTCACATTTGGTCTCTCTCAGGCTTTCCAGCAGGTGCCGACTCTCCTCCTGGATCCTCTGCTCCATCCTCTTGCATCCTCCCATCCCAAAATCTCTGAGCGTGCTCAGTGTGAATCGTCTCAGCTGGTGCCAGCGCTCTCCATTACTGACAGCTAGACCTTAACATAATCATTGTTGGGTACAACTCTTCATTTTCTACATATAACAGAAATGGACATTTCTTGCATAAGCAGCATTGTGAAATTATTATTAATTAATTAATTAATTAATTCATTCATTCATTCATTCATTCATTCATTCATTCACTTGTCATATTCACTTCAGTAACATTATATAAAATGGAGATAAATATAGCCCTACCTATTTATTTAATCTCACCGTATCCGTTGACTACTCTCTCAAAGAACGGCACTGGTGGCATGTCTGTGAAGTTGTCTGCCTGGTCCATCAGAGGCTCCTTCACTGCCTGGTATCCACTCAGAACCACCATGAACCACGGTCCAAGGTGTAGAGTCATTACCGGCCCATACTGCTTAATCCAATGGGATGGAAGAGAACGAGTGGCGTGTTAATTCACTGGCATACATCAGAGGTTGGATGGGAGATGGAGGGAGGGGATATTCTTTAAAGTCTTTAAATCACACACACACACACACACACATATATATATATATATATATATATATACACACACACACACACACACACACATACACACACAGAGTATGTCCTGCATAGTTAAGAGAATATTTTACCACCAGCAGTCATAGATATTCTCCAGAGTTCTGAAACTGTGCCTATTTGCCCAAGGGATACTCTGATTCTGTTATCTTATTTTCATAAGCACCTTATCATATTTTGTTCCTCCATATCAATTCATGGTCACCATGGTCTCATAATATTGCTACTTTTTGTCCAAATTACATATAGTAGCATCTTTTTTTCTGAAAATGAAAACTACCTATAAGCTTGTCTAAAGAGACCTCAGCTGTGATTTCATTTTCACTTTTCTTTCTCTGCTTGGTTAAATAACTCTTTTCAGCCATAAGATGATGAGTCTCCCAATGCAGATGCGGAAGCTCTTTCCCAACCATGTGCTCCGAGTCCCACATTAGCTGCTTTACAGTGATCTGGGACTCGAACTGGACTCATACTCATGTGCACACAAATCGAGACTCGAGTCGAGACTAAACTTGAGAGGACTTGAGAACAATCTTCATTTTCATCTTATTCCATCTTCATTCATTATTTAGTGCATAAAAAGTTTTGGCTGCACTTTAGTTTACTTTTACTTTTTACTTTTCGACATAAGAGTGACATGAACCTATCATAAACATGACATGACATTAATGACACTTTTTTAATATTCATGACGGTTGTCATTTAGAGTCATTCAGTTTTTTGTAGTGTAAAGTTAACACTGTGTGGGGGTTAGAGGTTACAAAAGCCGAATGACACTTTAATGACAACAGTCATAAGCATTTTGAAGTGTCATTACATGTTCATGATATGTTACAGGTTCATGTCAATCTTGTGTCGAAAACCTCCAGCAAAGTGTTACCAAAACACCTAAATGTAATTGCCTTCCTTATTAGCATGTAACCATGCGCATAGATTGCATGCACACACGTGGCAACAGCTGAATGTCAATGTTATTTTATGAGGCTTTACAACTGGATGTCACAAAGCATAATAAAGCTTCAGTTTGTTAATTATTCTTTTATTCTTTTAATAATGAAGAATGACAAGTTGCAAGTGTGTCTTTGTCTCTCTCTCCCGCGAAGTAACAATTATGCCTTCAACCCTTACCTATTTCCCTTCCCTGATCTACTTCCTGATTCCTTTACTGTTCCTCGTTGGATGCACTGGTCGTTGTGTTTGTCAACTCAGTTCTTTACAATTCAACAAAATTACCTCTAAGATTTGCACTCTTACATTAGTCAAGGTAAGTTACATTATAAGCAACTTTTTCAAGAAACTCGTGAAGACCCAGCTCTTCCAAGAACACTTCCTGGCGTAAACTTTGAGAATGCACTTAACAATTTAATTTATCTGCACTATTGCACTTTTGCACTTTACAATTTAAAATGGTGCAGTTTCTATGTTAGCAATATGCACTCCTTGTTCGTTCTTCATTGTGTTGTAGCTTGAATGTTATCCTCTTTTGTAAGTCGCTTTGGATAAAAGCGTCTGCTAAATGCCTAAATGTAAATGTAAGTGTAGAAGAATGTTTTGTTTAAGATCAGTCAAGAAACTTAAAGCAAAACTTTCACAAGAGTCAGGACCACATGATGCCTGTATAGGTTACCGGTATTAGCAAGCAGCTGCTAGCTTTTATGAAACTCTGTAGCAAGGGGTGAAGGGAATTCCCTGGCAGTGATACTTGTTGTGTTGGACCTGTCTAGTGCTCTGGGTAAAGGAACACTCACACACACACACACACACACACACACACACACACACACACACACACTCACACTCACACACTCAAATGAGTTGTGTTGGACCTGTCTAGTGCTCTGGGTAAAGGAATTTCCTTTTGCTACATATTTCCTACATAATTCTGCTGCTTTCCGTTAAGTTTAATAGCATCTGCTATTTTTAAAAGAAGAGTTGACATGGTAGGCACATGCTGATGTCATTGTGGGTGTGTTTAGGCATACCTAGACAGTATATTCAGCATAAACATTCATATCTGTCACTCAGACTTTCCCATCTGTGTATATTTGAACATGCAAGTATTCACACAAGTCAGACAATCTCAAGTGTTAAGTTTTATATATATGATAAGTTTATCAAAATTATATAAATATATTTCTGTAAGTTCATTGCAAATAAACTTAGAGGGTTTTGCATCTAAACTTTTCATATATCTTCCCCTCAGGGTGTGTTGCTATGGCACATCTGAAGGTGTTAGGAAGTGAGGTTTGCTCGCTGCACAGCACTCTAACCAGTTGGCCATGGCAACACTGCTGTCAGGTACAATTAGAGTCAGCAGTTGCCAGGGCACTGGTCATGATGAGGATGGGGAATGGGATGAAGATAATGACTGATGTTTGCGTTGTTTTATGTATCTAATGGCAGAAAACATGGCACACATTGAAGACATGTACAATATTCTGGATAAGTTGACTGAGGAACAGTTCAGTAGGTTCAAAGCACACCTGAATCAGCCCACCCTGGAAGGTTTTTTGCCGATTCCTTTGGGTAAACTGGAGAGAGCAGATGTAACTGACACAGTGCGTCTCATGATGCAACGTTATGGGAGAAGCCAATGTATGGAGATAACACTGCACATCATGACTCTTTTGCAATAACAGATTGGGCAGACCTCTGAAGACTCACCCACTGGTTCCACCAATCAGACAGTGAGGTGAGTGCTGTGCCCAATCAGTGGTGTGAGTCAGTGTGAGGCTGGAGTACCATAACTTGTCAGGTTGTAAATCAAGATTGGTTGTAATTACCTGCAGGGCATATTCCTGTTCTAACCAGAATATCAATATCAATACTCCTCATTTTGATTGTCATGTTCCGAATATGGCTATATATTCCGGCCAGTATTCCATGTCCTTTTCCATATTTCTAAAAACATGAATAACCCCTCTGGCATGTGCCTGTATTAACCAGAATACGGGTCATGTAAGCACCTTATTCAGAAAATGAAAAAGGTTTCACGTCAGTGCATGTCCAGTTTCTAAGATATTGTCGTTGAACAATTATTGCAAGTATTTTGAAGTGGTTTAGGAGCACAAATCTTTAGAAGCCCTTTCCTTGCAGAAATGGGCAGATATTATCTCTACACGGCCTGCAACTGTGATCTCTCATCTTCCCTGCTTTACTGCTTTGTTGTTGCCTCTTGGTTCCTTGGTTGATAGTATTGTGAAATAACCCCAGTCACGGTAGAATTTAAAAATGATTCCTGATATAAAGAATAAAAAAATAAAAACACATTTTCTGTTTTTAACAGTGGAGACAGAACTGGAGTGACCCAGTGCATCACCACTCTGAACTTGAGCAGCTCTAAAGCAGGTGTGGAAGGTACACTTAAATAATACAAGAATGTTATATTATATTTTATTATATACAATCTACAGTACAATCTACTGCGTCACAGCATACTGTATCTGATGTTCTGTGTGCCATTGTACATCTTTTGTGTCCTTTACAGCAGGGAACAAACTATCTTCTGCTGCCACATCTTCTGAAAATACATCCACAACTCATGGAAGAAAATGGAAATCGTGTAGCCAAAAATGGAAGGAACAAATGAAAGAGCTTGCTAACATGGAGGACAGTAAGGTGAGGGAGGTGGAGGGCCTGATGTTCGTTCCTGACAATAAGAGATTCCAGATAGGACAGGCTGGTATCTTCTTAGGACTCAAGAAGGATGGCACAGAAGTTGCCATAAAGATGATGTTAAAGTCCAAGTTCACAGAGTTCCGAAATGAGCTGGCGATCTTACAGGAATACAGGTTTAGCAGTCGTCATATTGTGCAGTATGTGGACTCTACAGTTCAGGGTGATACTGGCTACATCGCCATGCAGCTATGTGATTACAACCTGGAGGAATACCTAAAAGAAAAACAACCATCAGAGTCCGAGAGGAAGCGGATAGTGGAAGAGTTCCTCAAGGGTCTTAATTACCTTCATGAGCATAAAAATGTTAAAGTGATCCATCGAGACCTCAAGCCTCAAAACATTCTGATCGGTAAGCTGCTAATCCAATCAGTTTTGGATATATTTCGTCAGGTTATTATACAGGGAGGACAAATTGTCAATTATTGACCCCTTACAGATTACATGGGAGGGGTGAGGTTAGCTGATTTTGGAATAAGTCGTACTCTACAGCCAGACCAGACTACAAAGGTGACAAGTGAAGCTGGAACCTTTGGCTGGAAAGCCACAGAAATACTCCGAAGTGAAAATAACCAGAAGATTCGGTACAAGAGAAGCTCTGATAGACAGGTCTGTCATTATGTATTTTAAACCTATTATGGCCTACTTCTCTCTCTTTCTCTCTCTCTCTCTCTCTCTCTCTCTCTCTCTAAAATATAAATAAATTAAAAATATATACATATAGAACAGAAATACAGACATATACAGATCTGATGAAACACATGAATTGAGATTAATTAAATTCTGAAATTGTATTTAGCTTTATATTTTCTGTGTTATGGTTATAAATAATCAGGGACATATTTTCTTCAGTTCTCTTGGGTCCACCTTTGTATTTAAACATATTCTACTGCGCAGGTGGCAGGTATGCTGGTCTACTTCATTCTCTCTGGTGGAAAACATCCCTTTGGAGATGGATGGAGGGAACGCCAGAACAACATTTATGACTGTAAATTCCAACTGTAAGACCTTACTGATGAAGAAGCCAAGGATATGATAGAGAGCATGCTCAGCGTTGATCCAAAAAAGAGGCCTCGCATCACAGAGGTTCTCAGTCATCCCTACTTCTGGGATGAGCACAGGTACATAATACTATAAAAAATACTAAGAGTAAGAGAAATGGAAAGATGTTTGTTCCAAAGGCACATCCACAGCTAAAGTGCCCTCTTGTCCCTTATACCTAAGTATTTCTCAGGCCAAGGAACACAGCAGTGGCTGCCCTCTGCTTCAGATATGGATGTGTGACACTAGCCCCTATTGTGCACTCATGTTGTGTTCACTGCTCGCATGTGTATTTCCTGGAGAGAGACATGATTTTTATGACATGTTTTTATTTCCTTATACAGTATGTGTGTGTGTGTGTGTGTGTGTGTGAGAGCGAGAGAGCCCAAATGCCTCATGCACACTTCCACCCAGGTTTACTTTTTTACTTTTTTCCCAACTAAGTAGTTATTCAGTCAGTGATCACTAACTTTTCATTTCTGAATGAAGCTAAAACTAAACTGGAAATGATAACTTCAGTAAAATTCTACCAGAGACGGTCAGATTCTGGCATCCCCTTCTGTGTTAACCAATAGTAGTTTAGAGCAGCGCTTCTCCATTATTTTCTGTTACTAGCTGTCAATCCTATGGAAGACTCACAGAAAAGCAGGATATATATCAGTATTGCTGGAAACAACTTGTGGTAGCTAAAAGCAAAGAAATTAAGATAATATGATTTAATATGATTTGCGAAAAGTGAAAACCAACGACTATACAAAAACTTGATGATGGTAGATGGTAGTCGGCTCACCTAACGCTAGTTGCTTGTCATACACTGCTCATCTGTCAAGTAGCAATAAAGTTATATCTAAGCCCATCCTATCATGTTAGCTATGTTCTATGGTTAGCTCTACTGATATGCCAAGCTGATGCTAAAATGATGCTAAAATCTAGGCATTGCTTCAGTTGTAATGAAACGGATCTCTAATCTTACACCTAGTCAGAAGCAACCTTGACATCCAAACTCCCAGTGTGGCTTTAATAATCCCACACTCTTTTTATATATATTATATATAATATACTCTTTTTATATATTATATATGTTATAGCAGTTCCTCAGTGTCCTCTAGCTGTGTGTTCTGTAAATACTAAGCCTGTAAAATAAAGTGGCCCTGATCCAGCCATAATCTATTGCAGTCAGGAGTGTAATTTGATTTGTGGAGTTTTAATTTCAATTGAAATATTCTTTTGAAATATCATTGAAAAAAGTAACCATAATATCAAGTCATTGTTGTACTCTTACAGGTATCAAACAGCATTTACAGTAATTATATGATATCGTTTACGTCAATTAAAAAGTCCTTAGAAGTATTTAATTCTTATGCATGGAAGTCTTCCTCTGTCTCCTAGGAAAGAAGCTTTCCTGAAGGAGGTAGGGGATGTCGATGAAGTACAAACCCATGAAAAGTCCTCTAAGGATGAAAGTCTTGTGAAGACTCTTAAGAACCTGAAAGTAGAAGAGAAAACATTTTCCAAATGGAAAACTTGTGTACGTGCATGTGTGTGTGTGTGTGTGTGTGTCAATGCGTTAATCTTGTACAGACCCATGCCGAAGATAATGTGTGTGTGTGTGTGTGTGTATGTGTGTGTGTGTGTGTGTGTGTGTGTGTGTGTGTGTTCTCAGCTGGAGCATGTGACAGATGACATAAAGAACAAATGGTTTGATCTTGGGAAGCGGAACACCAAAGATGATGGAAGCTTTCCACAGAACCTGCTATGTCTACTACGCTTCATACGCAACCGCTGGAGGCATCAGTCAGTTATCGCACACACACACACAGACACACACACACACTTTTTCTTTCTTTTGCTTTCTCCCATTACTGTTTTACTGCTAATTTTTGTGAAGGTGAAGTGTGTGTGTGTATGTGTGTTTTAGGAAAAAGGCAATGGAAGAAATCAATGTGATGAAGCTCTTCCCTGACCTCGTTGTAACGACTTACAAACTTGCCAAAGAGAGAGGCTGGAAGGTTACAGGGTAAGCTTCTGGATTTACAAACCTCTGGATTCACAACAACAGCAACAAAAAAACACAAACACACACACACATTCTCACAATATTACTCATAAGGTGTTATAATGTTGTCTCATAATTCTTTGCACTTTGAAGTGTCGCTAAGCATTATACGCTTTTTTGGCCAAGGGAAATATACCACTTTACGTTTTGTCTCTAATGATGCCTTGTTCATTTCCATGAGTAATTATGTGTTCATCTAACTTAAAGTATGGACTGGGCACTTGTAAGTCTTCATTATTTGGCATGAGCAACCAGGCATATAAAAGGACAATTAACAAATTGAAGCTTTATAATGCTTTGTGATACTTTCAGTTGGCTTATAAGGCTTATAAGATAACATTATAAAGCCTTATTACATGGCTCTTTATAATGCTGCAGAATGTTCCATTCACTTCAGTAGGACTTCCCAACGTTTTGATATTTCTTGATAATGAACCGTTGCTAAGTATAACAAACCACTGTCAAGAAAAGTGAAACAGAATGTTGGCATAACCAATCAGCTGATCTGTAAGTTCACAGACAGCCTCTTTTTTCCATGACAGCTATTACCTATGTTAGTCATTAAAATGAGTATGAAAATGGTGGTTGACAATGCTTTGCTGTCACACCCTGTGTTGGGAGTTGTTCCACAATAATGACCGCCCCACAGAACATTATCCCTTACTTATAAGCACAGTCATTAGAATGTATAAACAGTTTTGAACACTAATAACATTAGTTATATGACTTTATGAATGCATTATAATCCTTTATTAACATGATTACAAAGCTTTGTGAATACGGGGTTCATAGAAAGTTTTACTAAACATTCTTAGAAAGACTGAGAATGAATGAGACTCATTAGCTCATGTGATAACATGCTTATATAGCTGTCACCTTGATAGTCACCCACACTCTCTTCCATCCAACAGTTTCCTCACTCCTTCTGATAAGAGAAAAAATGAGTCCTCCAATCCAACTGAAACAGGTGGCCAGGAGCCTGATGGTCCCTCCCAAAAGAAGATGCGCAAGTGGTAGATTTTGAGCTTTGTGTATGTGCTTAAAAGATACATATAAAAGATCATGTCTGCGGTCGTATGAAACACAGATCAGCTTTCAGTTTCTGCATCTTCAATGAATCTTCAACATATGACGTTATAAGGGATTTTATAAGGGCAGCTCTGGAAACTCCTCTTGGACATCTGCACATCGTCCTGAATCAATTTGAGCAGAGGCGGCTGTTAAATGATCACCAGCGGGAGATTGTTACAAGCAAATGAATCAGTACAGGAAAAAAATATGCTCTGCTCATCATGATACAGAGAAAATGAGCCACTTGTCTGTTGTAGGAAATATTGTAATTTTCTATGTAGTGTGACTTGATATTTATTACTGTTTTCTTGATATTGGCAACTACCTGACATTTTTTAATATTGTCATCTACTACACTGTATATGAGCAGTAAACTGAGTGAGCAAAGGAAACCTATGAGACATACAGAAGCACAACAGTCTCACTGCTGCAGACATTTTCTACTGAATCTTCAATGTCCATACCAGTGTTTACATTACTAGAATTTGGCATTTAAAAAAAAAAATTAAATGAAAAAGAGATTTGTAGGTTACAAAACTGAAAAAATTGCCCTACATGAAGGTCAAGGTTAATGCCATAGGCTGATGACTATCAGACGACCAAAGCAAAGTGTTAAAGAAAAGCATAATATAGACAAAACTATACAATGATAATAGAACATTCGCTGAAATGCATATCCATGTACTGTATTATGATTTTGAACAAGCTACAGTATGTTTTACTTTTCTGTCATTCCTAGAGTAGGTGTTACTGTAATAAAATATTTATGAAATTTTTAAAACAACTACTGGTTAAAATTATTCCTTGATTCTTAATCAGTAGCTGATATGGTGTTTGGTGCGGGGATGCAACATGTTTGATCAGCTTGCTCGTCCTCACACTCCTGCTTTTCCTCATCTTCCATCACCTTAGTAACTCTTACACACTTCTTCCATTCTGCTTCCCATACCATATTTCTATCCATCTGTTGATGGGATCAACTGTCAACTCACTCATCCCTGTGCGATTTTAACTGATGTATTTCATAATGTGGAACAGTTGTGAATGAAGACTGCACATAACTTGGGGAAATTTGTTTTAAGTGTCTCCAAAAGAATCTAGTCTACAAATGTGGTCAAGCAGCTGAGCACTGGGCTTCGAGGATCGGTTTTAGTGTTTTAGCATTTGTGAAAAACTGTAAGGAAACCCTGATTTGCATGGAAACAAATAGATGTATAAATGTGGTCTCATGTAGTCTGCAGTTTTCAAGTCTGCCCACTGGATGGCAGGCTGACACCAGATTTTCTTTCTATCTTTTGCTGTGGAGTGTGCTTGTGGGAGCGTGTGTGAGTGAGGCAGGGATAGAGAGAGTGAGAAAGAGTGAGAGAGACCGTGTGTGTGTGTGTGAGTCTTTGAGCGACAGAGCTGCGTCAGCGGGGGAGACGTACGCCCCTCCCGCTGTCGAGGAGTGTATGGTTCAGCGCGTCTCGCATGCATTCAGCAGTCTGTTCCATCGTTGTCGGAGAGGGCCACCGGACAGCCGAGCGCCCACACTACAACACAAAAGTTGCATGAAGGAACGCTGTAGCAATGGTGAAGTGTCTGCCTTTCATTCTCTCCTCTATCCTCTTCGGGGTTTCGACTTCTATATCATTTTTGCTGGAGCATCGACCGAATGAAGGTAAGCTGTTGGACATTTAACAGATCAAGCAAGTTTTATGCTTCTCGTTACGGGATACTTTCTGGACAGATGTTCTGTGACAACGAGTGATATAGTCGGGCGTCAGCATACCTTCACCATCGAACGGGGGTCCGCTTTCCTCCTCAATCCATGAATAGCTTCCCTCGCGACCTGGAATTCAGTCGTGGCTTGAAGGATTGAGAGTTTAGTGCACTCTGTAGCAACTGGTCTAATTTGTTAGGCTTATCAGTTACTGCAGGCCTATTCATGTTATGTGCTTCCTTCAGAGGTGACAATCTCATTATAGAGATTCCTAAATGAGCACATTTCTTAGGCTATAGTTTTATTTAAGACAGTGCTCAACCGCCGCGCTGCTTATTCAGTAGAACTCGCAGTCTAAAAAGTCAAATTTGTGTGATAGCCTAGCCCTACGACTGGACTCATCATTTCGTCATATTGTTTAAATGTGCACGAAATTCCGGTGTGAGGATGTTTTTTTTTAATATGTAGATGTTAAACTTTAGATTTAGACTAACCATCAAATAGGCCTACCTCGGGGCCTATCACATCATCTCGCAGCGAGAACTCCACAATAACCTTGTTTTTTAGGTCTATTTTCCTGTAATATTAGTGTTCATTCAAATAATACAATAGCCCATTGATATTTCTGTCTCCCTCAGTAACATTGCTGGACTCCAGGACGGTTCAAGGAGAACTAGGATGGGTCGCCAGTCCGTCCGAAGGAGGCGTAAGTCCCTGTTACCACACACACACACACACACACTCACACACACACATCGCACACATCGTTCCTCCCGGAGTTCCAGGCTTTTAGAAAGGCGTTGGATTTCTTAAAAGCCGCGGGGTTGAATCGCTCTTTCGGGAGAAACTTTATATCCTTTCTTCTCCAACAAAAGATCTACGACTGGGAACATAGTTGCAGAGAACTGGGGATGAATAAGATAAGTGAAGGAAAGCGGTAAAAGAAGTAGGCTTACGTAAAATACTAAAACAAGTTTAACAGACTACAAGCATAAAGATGTTATTTTAACCCCCCCCTCTCTCTCTCATTCTCTCTGTCTGTCTCTCTCTCTCTCTGTAGTGGGAGGAGGTGAGTATCATGGATGAGAAGAACGTCCCTATCCGAACCTATCAGGTGTGTAATGTGATGGAAGCCAGCCAAAACAACTGGCTTCGCACGCACTGGGTCTCGCGCGGCATGGCACAACGCATCTACGTAGAGATCAAGTTCACTTTACGTGATTGTAACAGCTTGCCGGGAGTCACGGGTACTTGCAAGGAAACCTTTAATCTTCTATATCACGAGGCTGACAACGACACCGGTGAGCGCTACATTCAGGAAAGCCGCTTCTCCAAAATCGACACAGTGGCTGCAGACGAGAGCTTTACACAGGTGGATATTGGTGACCGTGTGATGAAGCTGAACACAGAAGTGCGCGACGTGGGCGTGCTTACGCGAAAAGGATTTTATTTGGCGTTTCAGGATGTGGGCGCTTGTATCGCATTGGTCTCTGTGCGGGTGTTTTACAAACGTTGTCCCATTGTTGTGCGGAACCTGGCGCGTTTTCCCGACACGGTTACCGGCGCTGACACATCCTCCCTTGTAGAAGTGCGC